>CM060951.1:157509215-158109215 GCA_030765055.1 Mantis religiosa | reverse complement strand
GTATGAAAATATTGTTCATTTCTATATAAAATTATCAATTCCGGTATCACCTACAAATACTATTTAAGCAATCATATATGTAGATTCCTAAAATTATAATACCATTCGCACGATTCTGGATATGGAGCAAGAGAATTCTACGCAACTTTACATTTGGTTCAGTTAATGGAAACAATTTGTAATGTCAGGATACAGTCATTTGAAGTCAACACCCATTTCCACATGGAGTGGTTGACATCGTTAGCGCACATCCTGCTCTGAGAGGGGTATACTGATTAATCCGCTAAGATGGTAGAATAATTTCGCGAGTTATGAAATCGGGATTATATAATGTCTAGAGACAGGAAATTTGGAGCCGGCTCTTAATTTTATTTCCCAACCCGACACTGTTTCTTGCTTCATAGTCTGTTATTAATAATTACCTGTGGGGATGTTCTGCAGCAGAGAGCTGTATTTCCTTGCTATATTGAGCTTGAAGTAACGTCACAAGCTACTTAAAATATTTCACTATTTGAGATTTAAAATGTGAGTTTTTACAAGGTTTAGTTCTATATAATTTTGTGCAATTCTGGCATTCTCCATCCAATGGTATTTCAACTCGTGTCTAACCATATTAGGTGCAAAGCAAAAGAAGTTTGAATATAGCTTTCACTACAATCTGTGATATATTTTGTCTATTTCTTCGTTCATTTAAAAGCATATTAAGCCCTTTGTCAATACAAAAACTGATTTTTTCTGCACTCAATGATTTGACTTGTAAATATCTAGAGTAGAGTAGAACTTCTCGAACCTTCCCACGAGCTCCTGGGATATAGCTTTTCGTTTTGGCATATTTAAAAGCTCTCTTAGAGACTACAACATTTTCAAACCCTGCAGTATCTGCTGTTTTTCAAATTCTAAAACACTATGACCGAAGTTTTAACTCCATAAATCAATAGGTTTTCTTCAAAAAGCGCTTTCTTCTCTGTAAAATCAAAATTCTTCTCTTCCTGTAATTTTTCTCTTTATCTTGGGATGTAGGCTGTGCTCTCCAGTGATGCATGGAGGAATTTAAAGTAAGGGAAAAGGCAGACTTTTAAAATTCTGAATAGCTTATTAATTTTGCTGATGCAGGTTTTGTTCAGATTTGGACAATTCTGGGGATCTGCATCTGAGAGGTTGCGAAGTAACATTGGATAGTGTGTATCCAAGTCTTATGGCGTAAGTGTACTATTAGTGTATCGGTTGATCTTTAAATCAACAGAGGATTTAAACAATTTTATGGTTGGGTAGCTTTTGTAAAATTTAAGTTAATGCTTAGTTTTCTAAGGATCTATAAATTAATTTTAGGTGTTTTGGTTAGCATAAGCATTACAAAATATAAGGCAATACACAAATTCACCTCGTTCTAGAGAGAAAAAGTTAAAAGCTCTACCAGTACGAATCATATAGTGTATGGTCATAAACGCTGTAGATAAGGCGTTGAAAACTGGGAACAGTTTCTGTAAAAAGCCCGCCTTGGTAGCATGGTGGTAGCATGTCTGTCTCACGTTGAAGAGGTCCCGAGTTCGAATCTCGGTCAGAGTTAGTTACCTGGATAAGGTTTTTTCCGGCGTTTTCCCTTATCCTGTAAGACGAATGTCGGGTAACTCTAAGCTCCATGGACCCCGGACTCATTTGAGTATCATTTCACCCATTACATTCATCGTCCAATATGACTTAACGTTGGAGGACGTAAAAAAATGTCTAAATGTTTGGAACATAAAGTTATCCAAGTCAATGTTGGACTAATTTTCTAAATTTGTAGCGAGGGTTTGAAAATGTGAGTAATGGTAGTTCTTGTACATTGTACAGATTAACCAAGTAATCTAGTTTTGCATTTAGGGTTAGTCCTATCGACATTTCAAAGGAAACTCTCAACTAATGCGATTTCCAGAGTAATCATAGCCTAGATTTGGGTTTGACTGGAGCTGACAAAATATCTTGATGTTTCATAGATTATGTACATATAGATTGTCGCCCAAGAATATATAAATCAAATTCTGACACATTTTTTCGTCTACAAACATGTAAACTTTCATATTACTAATATTTCGGTATGGTTTGTGAATTTCGGAAACCCTAAAATAATTCATAAGTATTTTCTCTACGTTTTGCTTGTTTCCTTCACACTAGATCTTGCTTGCTCACTCTTCAGTTTCATTTTCTATTTAAGTTTCCAATAAACTGTGACGAGGCAAATCGGATCACCTATTCGGTCAAACAAAGAACTCTACTTATGTCTTCCGAGCTCACTCTCTTTAGTGTCAATGCAGATTTTATCTCTTCAACTCGTTCACACCAGTATGAAAGATAGGATTTCTCTTCTCTTGCTGGCACTTACAGAGCAGTACACGTTGCCGTATGTTACAGCCTAAACCCTCCCCTTATAACCACCTTTTTCGACACCTTTCTAACGATAACGAGGAAAGATCAGTGCTCTCAGCTCCGTATTTTTCGATTATGTTTCCAGATATTTACTGGACCGAAAGGGTGTGAATTCTCTCTCCAACCAATCGGCTGAAATGCATGGCTCCTATCTATGATAAGAGTCCTAACATTGTTACAATACTTAAAGCAATGCGCAAGACTAGGAAGGAACCCAGTTAAAGATAAGCTAATTCTTAAAGTTCCTATTTCTGTAGTTATCAACAAATTTTACAGTATAAATAACTGACTTATGTGAATAACTCGAACTGTAAATTTTGAAAATCACAAAGTCACTAAAATACCGAATCACATAGTTTTAAATATATTTTACGTAAAAATTTTCATCAATATTTAAATTCCAAAATATTTGAATATAATATTCTGAGCAGTCAGTTTTAGGGGATAAATCCAATAAATGTATAGCGTATCCCAATCAAAAGAGTCTTGTTTAATGCTAACTTCAGAAATAGATTGGCAAAATTTAACCTAGTTTACAAAACAAACTTTTGCAATGGATAAATCATAAATCATTATGATCAGTGATCATAAACCTTTCTGGTGTCCTGAAACTTTGCAGTATCAATTATTATTAGCTTACAACTATGTCCCTAAAATATCAAATAAGATTTTATAATAGGAGCCCTAGCTTTCCTGGCGTAGTGAATATTCGAGGATATCTCGAGGTTCAAGCTGGTGTAGATGTGATGATGTACCAACTTTTCGGGAACAATTGCTTGAATTTATCAATTAAAAGTGAAATTTTAAAATCTGTGCGTTCTTTAGACTACAGTCTTTATGCATACAACGAACTCAAAGCAATTTTCTCTAATCTCCAGATCATCTGATATTCTCTCTTTTTGTTATAACGTACTACGAGATTAGGTAAGTTGTCTTTGTTACATTTCGCCGCATTTCTCTGTGGATTACAAGAATGTCCAGTTAATATTCCACTGGAAATGCAGTTTCAGATAACATTCTGTAGCTGACTTTGAACGGATGCTTCTGTGGAGAGATTGCAAATTCTCAGTGACTGCTGTCCCGAAAGGTCATGGTTGAATAACCCTCTATGCGTACTGGAGAAACTCTGCTAACCATTGCCCTAGCAAAATGTAATAATAGAACGCCGCTTAGACCCTAATATGGTTCTAACAATAGCGTCCAGTCTTTGTGCAGCTCTACGAAGGATGTCTACCTCAATCTGTCTTAGGCTTTAGCACAGATGCCTCTTTGCCTATCAGAAGCTTAGTAACTATAAGGAAATAAATGAAATAATAATTGAATGAATATTTACGTACTCTATGTTCATATTTCACCGTGAATATTGCTAGGCTTTGGAAATCATTATTTTATTAGCAATGTCCTCATATTTATTTTGTATATAGTTCAAGCAGATGATTCTTAAGATAGTTTACGTTCTAATCCTAATAAACTAACTGGAAAATTTGTTTTAATTTTATCATTGACAATGGTACACCTTTACCTTTTTAGCAGATAATGCTAATAGTTATGTTGGTATGCCAGAATAGCGTTCTAGAGTGTCCGTTTCCTCCGGGGGAGTTGATTTCGTACAAATCAGTTGACACAGATATAAACCAGGATGGCGTAGTCAACTATCCCAAAGAGTCTAAATTCATTAGAATTGCCTTGACTGCCACCTCACAATTTAAAATTAAAAGTAGGATCAGTTGTGATCATACTGCGTAACATTAACCAACTACGACTGTACTACGGAAGAAGACTAACTGTGGAAAAGATAATGAATAACGTCATCGAGGCAAACATCAAGGGAAAGTAAGAGAGAGGGCCCAAAAGAAACTGGACTCCGAGGGCACTGCCACTCGTAGATGTAGTGTAGGATTCTCACGCTAGATGGTGTTAGTAGAGACCTTCATGAAACAGCTGTGCAGACGTCGTCAGTGTAGAGCTGAACGTGCAAGTGTGGTATTGTGTTTCTCTGACTGTTGACGGGTTACCTCTGCGAAGTCGTTATGGCAACTTTAAAAGAACAAAGAGAGTGTGTGAAATTTTGTTTCCTGCTTAAAAAGAACTGCAACGGAAACACACCAAATGCTTCAGGAAGCTTTCCAGGAGGACGCTATGAGCCGCACACAGGTTTTCGAGTGGTTTGGGCGCTTTAAACGTGGTGAGATGTGTGTTGAAGTCCAAGCTCATTCTGGACGCACTTCAACATCGCGAAATGCAGAGAACATTGAAAAGGTCCACCTAAAGATCAACGAGGATCGTGGCCAAACGATCGACCAAATTTCAGCAGCCACAGGAATCAGTTGGAGTTCGTGCCAGCAGATTTTGAAGGAGGATTTGCAAAAGAGACATGTTGCTGCTAAATTTGTACCGCGCCTTCTCACACAGGAGCACAAAACCATCCGCATGAATGTGTGTAAGGACTTGAAAACAGAGATTGAACGTGATCCAAACTTCTTGAACAGTCATTACAGGGGATGAGAGTTGGTGTCACAGGTATGACCTGGAAACGAAGCAAGCGTCAAGCCGGTGGAGGACTCCCAACTCTCCCAGACCAAAAAAGCAAGGCAAGTGAGGTCAAATGTGAAGACGGTGATCATTGTCTTTTTTAATATTCATGGAAGTGTGCTTCGAGAATTCGTACCCCCTGGCCAGACTGTTAACCAGCACTTTTACTTGGATGTTTTAAGGCGTCTGCGAGAGGATGTGAGGAGGAAACGCCCGGAACTTTGGCGATCAGGTTACCGGTTTCTGCATTACGACAATGCTCCAGCACACACGGCCGTACGAGAGACCCACTATTTGTCATTTTAGAGGTGGTCTGTCGTTTCCCACGCTCCGTATTCGCTGGACCTAGCCCCGTGCGACTTTTTCTATTTCCACGAATGAAAGAAGCGCTAAAAGGGGAGCGTTATGACGATGTGGAGGCGGTAAAAACAGCTTCGCAAAGGGCACTGAACTATATCAAACTTGAAGAGTTCCAAACATGCTTCCAACAGTGGGAAAAGAGACTTTGACAAGTGCATCGCATGTAATGGAGAGTAGTTTGAAGGTGACTGAAGTAATTTTGTAAAAAGGTTCATCAATAAACTTTTTATGACAACAATCCGGTTTCTTTTGGGTAGCCCCTCGTATAAAGGAGAGGATATCTTGATCCCACGTATTCCGATGATTCAAACGGATTCACCTTTTGATTTCGAGCGTCTACAATTTTCCGTGCACTTAGCCTTTGCGATGACCATAAATAAATCGCTAGGGCAGTCATTGGAAGTTTGCGGAACCAATTTGAAGTTTCCCTGTTCCTCTTGTGCGTTAATGCGCCAGAAAACAATTATCTTTTTAAATGTACGCATCACAAAGGAGACAAATATATTGTTTATCAGAAAGCTTTAAACTAATTAACTTAATTGTGAATGTTGTATTTAAACTTCACCCTCAATTTCAGAATAAATAAATAACTAATCCGAATTTGTTTTATTTATATAGATAAGTGCAAACAACCTTTATTGAAGGTACGAACTTCGCCGGATCAGCTAGTTCTTATATTATTGTGTTATTCTGTTTTCTGTTCCATTGTATAATATTTATACATTTTAAATTATATTATTAAGGGAGACGTGTGTTAGTTTTTTATTGAAGGGACCTCAAAATGTGCATTTATTTTGAAATTTCGTTTACTTATTTTTAGGTGTAATGTAATATTTCCTTTGCCTCCTAGATATGAGATAAATTAAGACCTATATAGCTTTCTATGAATAATATATATGTATATACGTATATACACATATTGTTGCAATAAGAATTGTGAGGGGGGTGAAGAACTTACAAACCTAATCAACTGCTGGGGGTGTAACTACTGAAAGGATAAGGGAGTAGATGGTAGAGCTGAGCTAACAGGTTACAGGGTAGTGACATAATTAGGATTAAATTGTAGTGATTGGCTCTCAACAACATTGGCAAATACGAGGGTAGGTCAAAAAGTAATGCCTCCTATTTTTTCCCTTAAATAAGTAAGTTATGTTAAAACTTTTAATTTGGTGCAATTCCACAAACCCTCTTCTCCAATCCCCTGCAGTAGTAACTTCCTAAGTCAACAGGCGGCAGCACTGCATCCTCTTGCACAATGGCTGACATCGACATTCATATTAGACAGCGTTCTGTGATTGAATTTTTGACTGCGGAAGGTGAAACGCCAATTCGCATTCACGAAAGGCTAAAATATGTGTATGGTGATGCAACGGTGGATGCCATCACTGTTAGACGATGGGTTCCTCGTTGTAATGAAGCCGAAGGGCAAACACCATTGGCAGATGAAAAGCGAAGCGGCAGGCTGGTGACTGCAGTGACTCCATGCAGCATTTAGCGAGTCGGTGACATCGTTCGTGGTGATCACCGGGTAACAGCAGGTGAATTGTGTCGCCTTACCTCCCTCAGTAAAGGCAGTATGATGACGATTATTCAACAACTCAAAAGTTTGTTCACGTTGGGTACCAAGAATGTTAAGCGCCCAAAAGAAAGAAACAAGGAAAGCAATAGCCTCCGAACACTTGCAGCGCTTCAATTTGAAGGGAAAAAATTGTTACTGGAGATGAAATGTGGGTTCATTTTCTTAAACCTGAATCAAAGAGGCAGTCAATGGCATGACATCACACGTCACCGAAGGAAAAAAAATTAAAACTAAGCGATCGGCAGGGAAAGTTATGACGACAGTCTTTTGGGATGCAGAGGGTTTGGATTGATATTTTTGTAGCAGGGATGCACAATAAATTCTGTTCAATACGTTAGAGCTCTCAAAAAGCTGAAAGCACGTCTTCGCCGAGTTCGCCCAAAAACTATGGCGGATGTTCTTCTTTTGCATGGCAATGCACGACCACACACCAGGAATAGGGACAAATTAATCCTCAATGTTGTAGTTTTCAAGCTATGTAAATTGGATTCAATTTTCGTGGTAATTAAAAGAGAAAAAAATAGGAGGCATTACTTTTTGACCCACCTTCGTATATTCTAAAGATTGGAGAAGTCAAATCAAACAAAGCTTACCTTTATCTGGAAGAGAGGTTGCAATCAAGAGAGACATTAAATCAATTAGTACATAACAAATAAATAAATATTACCTTTTATGTAGAGTAGTGCAGTTTCGAACCTAGGTGGCTGATTCACTCTGATGTGATAACAGTTGTAGAAATATCAACGAGTTCTATGATAAGACTAGAGCAGCAGCATCTGACCCTATAACCAACTAACAATGATCTATGCAACTAACCCCTCCTGACTGGTAATGGTTTAAATAGAACTGGCTTCCAAAATGTCAGCGGTTCATAACAGAGGGTTTACATCCTATGGTGCAATTTTGTGCAACCCAAGAATGACGCTTCTTAAATTTTGCTATCAAATTAACAGGAAGCATGATCTGGCAGTTCAATACCACTGCTTACTCTGATCACTGAGTCATCCAACCTGTCTGTTAACTCCTGCTGAAGCCTGGAGCTTACCACGAAATGAAATGTGAACCTCCAATAATTAAAACATTTCGCAAATCTTGTTCAGATCTTATACGCAAGGTAAGACGGTTAGTAGGTGAGACGGATCATCTGGTCTCGGCGGCATCCACGAAGTCTCCGTACACATTTGAGGTCCTCTCAAAACGGTGGCTCCTGGCTTCTGCTTATTTTCGGGAAGAGGAATTTGATCAGGGCTTTGGGACCGTAAGGAGGTAGGACTCATCTATGCATTACTTGCTACAGAGGTCGAAGATCTAGGGTCGTTGGACGGGTAGGAAGCTTAATCACACGTTGAATAATTTTGATATAAGAAGTTTATTATCGGTTGCCACACGTAAATAAAAAAATCGGACACAATTTGATTTCTGTTGATGCCCTCGACTTGCAGGTTTTACAGAACGAATACCTTTTGCTGGTGTCTCGAATTATTTCTCCCGCTTACACATATTCCTTTCACTTAATGTTCACACAATGGCCATTTTAGATGCGATAAACCAACATTGAGAAGCGCAGCTTTCTCTTCACTAGGTCTGAAAAGAAAACTGGTGGTTTCTACACATTTCTCCTGATATTTATACACCACTGACCATACCCTGGGTTCATTTCAGCTAAACCACCATTGGTCATATTTTGGCGCTATACATATAGTGAGTGGCCTTTTGATAGGCTGCCAAAATATCTCCTGATATCTGTCTTCCCTTGTTTACCAAACTTTCATCAAAACAGACGCTGCGGTGCAACCTTGATCTCCAAACTTCTAAAACGGTCTACTGAGCAGGATGCCAGAGGCGATTTCGTTTTAAGGCCCGCATTCGGGAGGCCCGGGTTCGACTCCCGTGACCGACCTCCGTGATCCATGTTTTTTCGGGGGTTTTCCCGGGTCGCTAGGCGATTGCTGGGTAGGTTAATTACATCCCCCGAATTCCTGTCCCTCCATTTGATCTCCATTATCATTTTATATCATCTTTCAACTGGTGGTCTACAGGGTAGCAGTGTCGGCGGGGGTCTTGGCGGTGCATGGAGGGATGATATGCTCTGAGGAAAACTACTTCCTCCTCCGGTATAGGTCGGTTGCCGGCCTCTACTCCTCTGCTGGGACCATTTCGGGACCGCCAGCCAGGGGCCTTTGGGGCTCGGATTGCCTGCCTGGGACCATCAGGGCTCGGCTGCTGGGCTCGCTGCCATCCCGCAGTAGGGGAGCGAGTTCGTTATCCTGGCCTGTCGGGGGAAGTCTCTAAGTAAACTGTAGGGACCCTGCACTCTCTACTGTCGTGGTTCCTTGGGTCAGGCGCCCTCTCTCTCCTTCGCCTTATCCTTCCTCCCGGGGTGATCCACTTGGGGACATAGGAACAATGGGACTAGCATGGTGGCCTACGTACCGAATACCCTCCGTAATGAAATCCCAATGCCAATCCCAATCTACATAGGTCATCTACCCTTAGGATCCGTGGACAATGGTTTCTAGTAAACAAAGTCATAAAATCTCCGTTGTGAGAATTTAAGCGTTGCCTGCAAGCCGCGAACATTTCACATGTGTACATATATAAGAAAAATAATATACGCAATTAAACCGTATATAAGAATTATTATGTATAAATAATGTATAAATAATGTATGAATAATTATGTAATAATTATTTTCGGGCTGGGAATGTTTCTGTCTCATAGGTATGAAGCAGTCACTTTTTACCCTTCTTCCAATCATACCACTAGCTCAACTTGATGTCGCTAAGGTCGCTTTTTCTACGACACGTTACAGAGTTCTAACGGTGCCTCTGATTTATTTCTTAGATGGTGTACGCATTGTTGGTGCGACATATGAAGGAGAAATTCTGTGAAGGCATGAAAGATGAAAGTGACAAAGAAATCTTATTTAAGCTTTAAGAGGAATAATAGATGCCATTCTCCTAAAAGAGGATGTGTAAGCGACAAAAAGGGACGGAATTGCTTTGATGTGCGTGGAACGAGGGCGCCAAAAGCCTTTTCCCTGTTACATATTAAAGAGTACAACCTGAAAGAAACAAGGCAGGAAAATGATTCTGTTTTATTTTTAAGAACAGATTACGAAAATATAGTTTTGCTAGAAAGAAAAGGGAATGGTAACGAATAAAGTAAATATTGAGTTGCATGTGCTAATTATTCACTCACAATTCACTTCAATAAGCATATTTGCTAAGAGGTAAACATATAGAAGCCTATCGTCAGGAAGAAACTAAGTAATGCGCATTATTTTACACTAAGTGGGAGTAACATCTCGTACTTTGATATTATATATTAAGCAGTGGATGGGAATACCCCGTTCAAGCTCGGGTATATTGACTAACAATTCTCATGAGAAAGGGATGAAATTAAGAAATCACAGGATCTTACAACAGCACACAGGAGACTCTCCCTACTACTAAACTTGTCTTAGAAAATGCATGAACGTCCTATCGACCAGACATTTCTCTAACGTACAGGAGGAGCACATTTTCCATTGGGTAAATTAACCTCATTTGAGCATAGCCATGCAAATATCTTCTTAAACTTCCCTAGTTCACCTCTTATCGCAGGATTTATCTTTTAAACTCTGCTCTATCTTCTACGAATCTACCAAACTAATCCCAAGTCTTTTCTCTATTTTCCATCACACTTTTAATCCTTTCTCCCCAAGTTATCCTATGTTTTCCTATCGGATTACTTCCAAGAGGTCTTGGTTCCAAAAGCTTATGTACCTTCCTGTCCATATCATAAAAGTTGTATAACCTCAAACTTCTTATTTATAGGTAGTATTTGTAATTCATGTCTTTATTACTATTGTTATTTAACTTTTCATTTGTATTGAGTTTAGATAATTTTTTGTTATTTTCCATTTTTCACTTCCGTAAATATTTGCCTTGTATATTCTAGTTTTACTCGTAGTCCTCTTATTTACTTCTTCTTTCCCCAGGTCACATCTACTCAAAGTATAATGGGCCTTAGTATTTTTCTATACTCGTTTTCGCATTTCTTAATGTATTTTACAAGTTTTATGTACCACTGATCCTAATTATTCAAACCTTATAGACTTGTTCTAGCTGCTGTCCACCACTTTCTATCTTAATCTTTTCCATCACCTGTTCCTCAGACAGGGCTATCATTATTAATTTACTCTTCTTGTAATTTACTGTCATCCCTCTTACCTGCATAGGCTAAAATCTGACAGTATATTGACCTACGGTTCCACATACCTACTGAAGACTTTCTTGTTCTCCTTTCTGCAGGTCGTCACTTTATCTTTGAATATTATAAGCAGCAAAGGTATTAAACTATCCCCTTCTTTGGCAACCTTTTATGATTGTGAAAGATTCTGAGGTCCACCTTTAGGTGTTATTATTCCTACTACATTCTTAAATATAGATTTAATAGCCCTTATTAATTTTAAAGGTACTTTCTTCTTATACAGTGAACTCTCTTCCTCTGGTATTGGGTCAAAAGCTGCTTTTAGATCAAAAAATGCAAGATGTGCTGGTTTGCCTTTACTTATCCATTTATCTGTAATAGCTAAAGCAAAAATCAAATCTTAAGTTTGTCTTCCAGGTCGAAGCCCTACTTGTTCATCTTGTAGGTCATTCTCTAAATATCTCCTTGCTTTCCAAAATTTGTGCATAACTTTCACTGTCGTATTTATTAGGCAAATTGCCCTATAATTTTCACATTTAAATGAATATCCGTTTCGAACCATATAACCACGAAACCTAAAGAATACATCTAGAGGTAAACCTTGATAGATGAGAAAGCACTGTAGCAGTTGTCTAACGACCAAAGAAATGCCATAGAATAGGCAGTCGACAGAAACCGAACACAGGACCTTTCATTTTTGCAGCATATATGATCATATATAGGTTATTTTTTCATCGTAAGTGTAGTGTCGATCATTATTTAGGCGTATTTCTTGGAATATAATATTGTTAGATTTACACGAGACTTTTCTGTGTTCTATTTCTGTTTCCAATGTTTTTCTTGTGAGCTCTGTCCAGCGGTGAACGCTTACTAAAAATACCGATTGTTGCTTTTACACCTGAAGTTAATATGAACAAGTTTTTCGTGATCACATTGTCGAAACATGAGGAAAATTAATTAGTTGGGATTGCATTAACACATGAGTTTGTCTCTTTCTCTTTGTTCAATTCCCAATATGCGAATTAGCGAGTTTTTAACGCCATCAAAAATGTCAAACTGCAATTAGCCTTAATTGGAGTGTGTAATGATAGAAGGGAATGGGGCAATGTCGGTGAGAGCTCTTCCCATATTTAACCCCCGATAACAGAGAAATGAAAGTTCATTACCTCGCCGTTAAACGCTATCTTAGTGAAGTAGTTGCGTGACAAGATAAAATCGAAGGGCAGTATAAATCAAATAAGGATAGCGTTTGTGCTTCCGACAGAATTTCATACTTGATACTGCAATTGTTCTGCAGTTTTAGTCACAGGTATTTAGAGAATTATGCCTCAATATTTCATTATGCTTATTACTACAATTAAAATAATAAAACTGCTGTGTTGTTAAATTCAAGATAGAGTTAAGATATATTGTTGCAGGCTACATTTCTTCAGCTGACAAATTATAGAAAAACAAAGGTAACACAATACCTTATATGGAGTTTTGTACTGTAAAAAGAAGATAAAGCAAAATTTAATTACTAAGCCATATTTCTTCATTGTTCTTGTCATAAAGCAGTTTACTTTTAACAAACCGTTAAAATAAAATATTATCCGAGCACTTGTGCGTATGAGAGACCATACAAAAGATTTATTTGTAATGTTAAGGGTATAGAAAAGACTTAAGGGCCATATTCATAGTTATCACTTTGGTCTAGACTATCTTCCGACTTACTTGGTCCGGACCAAAGGCGGTCTAACGTTTTGGTATTCATAGACGATAGAAAGCCTCGGACTAGGTAAAGCCGTAGACCAGCACGGAGCAAATATTACACGACGTAGAAACGTTTTGCGCATGCGCGAGTTCCATAGAGTGTTAAACAAACCACAGTGTACCTACAAGCTTATAAATCTCTATGGTAGTTTCACAGCTGTATTTTTAATCATTCTTACGGTTGCTGCTGCTGTTTGAGGTTCGGTAACAAAGTTTGGTGAAGATATATTTGGAAGATCGATGATTTTTCTAGCTAAAACAATAATAAACATAGAAAATAAATCCGTGTCGACGAGTACAAATATGAGAAAGAGAAGGCGTGGAGGAGGCATAGAATTTGCTGATAATACGGCTTACTGATGCCTGACTAATATCGTGGAGGTCAGCAGTGTTGTCTTGATATAATACCGAAGTGCTGTTAAGATTTTAACATTTAATATTTATTATTCACTTATAGACATCATTTCATATGTCTCATGCTTTGTCATTTCTAATACATTTATATTGTGACTTTGTGGGTTCGTGGAATAAAAAGTCCAATTACACCACTCAACAATGTTCTTTATTTCCACCGACTTACAGTTTAACACTTGCCAATTACACAAAGTTACTTGCTGCACACAATTACAATTTACCAGTTCGTCCGTTACAACTTCACTTGTACTCGCGATTACATAAACTCCGGTACTCATACACAGTTCGTACAGTCTTTCGTTGCACAATCCTTTCGTTCATTAACACGTCACTGACTAACTCTTACACCAAGAACTGCGACTGTCTTCACACTCACTAACCAACTGTTTGACCAACTCAACCAACAACTGACTAACTCCTCTGTCTGTCTGTAACCCTCCTTATATCGGAATATCGCCGGTTTCTAGTGACCAGGAGAATGTTCCAGTAAACTAAAGGTCGAGAAACAGGTGTACAGAAAAACAGGCGACCAGTCATGTTTTCCCCTAACCACAAGTCTGTCACCACTACAAGACAAACGAGGAGAAGGTGTGGCTAACGCGGTCCTCCCCCCTGCCTTCCGTTCGCAGCTGGTACAGGGTGCTCCAGAGGTCCGTTACACTGCTCCCTCCTCAAAGCTGTTCGCCCACGAACAGCCCCATCGTAGCGTGCGAGGCGGTCCAGGTGTACCACCAGCATCTGCTCGGAGTCTCAGCCAGAAGTAGCGCTGCCGTAGTTTGTGAATCATTCGGTTCGCTCCCAGGTGTCCTCCTGAAGTACCGGCGTGCACTTCCTCCAAGACTTCCGGGACCTTGCTCCGGGGAAGTACCAACTGTTCTCTCTGCGCCTTCCCATCGGGCGACTCCCATACCCGGAACAGCACGCCCACTCTGGTCTTCAACGAGTCCCATTTTGCCCAGTGCGACTTGTAGGTGGCGCTCCTCGGTGCGATGTCCTCCCAGGTTGGCCTCGTCCCTGCGTCCACTTCCCTCAAGAGTGGCCCCAAGTCTGCGTCCGCCAGCTGCTCCCTCCTCAGGCCTGCGCTATCCCAGCCTTCAGCAGGCACTGCCACAACTACTCGGACTGCTGCGGCACGCTCCTCCTCTTCCACTCTTGTGCGCTCGTGGCCGTCCTGGATCTGCGATAGGACACCACCAATGCAATGGTCGCTGGCGTCGGTGTCCACAATGAAGGCGCCACCCGGTTGCGGGAAACCCAACATTGAAGCACTGCACAGGGTCCCCTTCGGGTGCTGGAAAGCGTCTTCGGCGTCCTCCGTCCACACATAAGGCCGGTTTTCCTCCGTCAGGCGGGTGAGGGGTTTTGCGATGTTGTCGGCCCTCACGCCGGCCAACCGTTCCTCAAACTTTGCGGCGAGAGCCTCGTTCGCCGCCTTCATTTCCGTTGTCAGTTCGGCCATCTTTGAGGTTATTGTCGTGGCCAAGTTGTTGTTAGCCGTTTCCGTCTTCGCTGTTAATTCGGCCTTCATTTGTTGCATCTTCTCGGTGATGTTGTCTTTAGCCGCTTCTGTTTTTGCAGCGAGCTTTTCAGTTGCCGTCCTCATTTCTCTCAGTTCCGCCGTCATTTCCGTCATCATCTCTAAAATTTTCTCCAATTTCGCGTCCATGGTTGTAATGTTCAGTGATGTTGTTTTCCCGCTTCCTGACACCAGTGTGCCTTTGTGTTTATCCCACTTCTGACGCCAGTGTGACTTTGTGGGTTCGTGGAATAAAAAGTCCAATTACACCACTCAACAATGTTCTTTATTTCCACCGACTTACAGTTTAACACTTGCCAATTACACAAGTTACTTGCTGCACACAATTACAATTTACCAGTTCGTCCGTTACAACTTCACTTGTACTCGCGATTACATAAACTCCGGTACTCATACACAGTTCGTACAGTCTTTCGTTGCACAATCCTTTCGTTCATTAACACGTCACTGACTAACTCTTACACCAAGAACTGCGACTGTCTTCACACTCACTAACCAACTGTTTGACCAACTCAACCAACAACTGACTAACTCCTCTGTCTGTCTGTAACCCTCCTTATATCGGAATATCGCCGGTTTCTAGTGACCAGGAGAATGTTCCAGTAAACGAAAGGTCGAGAAACAGGTGTACAGAAAAACAGGCGACCAGTCATGTTTTCCCCTAACCACAAGTCTGTCACCACTACAAGACAAACGAGGAGAAGGTGTGGCTAACGCGGTCCTCCCCCCTGCCTTCCGTTCGCAGCTGGTACAGGGTGCTCCAGAGGTCCGTTACAATATTGATTATATGTTTACAATTTTACATATTTACAATGTTTAATATCTGAGTGTAAATTGAGATACTCAAGCCGCGGTTATCGTCCCGGACGTACAGCTTAGGATGAATTATTTCTATCATCTTTCTGGCGTTCGCTTGTGAACTTGTATCTGCATTTGAAGTTTAGGTCGCCTTACTTTGCAATAATTTCTAATCTTGGTAGATAAGTTGTCGTCCGTCGTCTTATTTCGCGAATTCCCATGCACCACAGCTACGTTCATCACTTTACTGTCGTCCATGTTGCAAAGATAGCCCGCCTTTAATCTACCTCTCGGAGGCGGACCAAAATTTGAGCTGGACCAACATGTTTAGTCCCCAGACTATAGCTAATCCCGGGTTATGAATAAGAAAATCGATGGTCCACCGTTTGTCCACCGGAAGCAGCAAGTCGGTCCAGACCAAGTCTGACTATGAGACATCAAACATTCTACGAAAAGTCCAGTGTTTCAGTGACGTTTTCAAACATCAAACTCAAAATTCCTCCCAATAACGTTTTAAATTCTATAGTAGCTCCTTGGCACAAGAGCTTGTTTTTTGTTCGTTTATTTAACTCCAGGTTTTTAACTTTAACCCGATAGGCTCAGTTGCGTATTAACGTCGGGGTCACCAATATGGATTTATGTAGTTAATTGTTCGTAAAGTTCCATGAAAATATTTATTGAAACAAGAGGCACAACTTTAATTTAATAGAAACAATAACAATGCTAACAAATGGCAAAAGGAAAAGACAAGAAAGGAAGAAGTTTCATTAATGCAGTTGAAACATCCAAAGAGTTTTCTTTTTCAGATAGCCTACAGTAGCTTTGAGTTCTTACACCAGGGTCCACCACAAGCTATATTCAACTATAAGTGTTTCTAAATGTTAGAAAAGTCCAGGGTCTGTAGGAAATAGAGCTACCTGGCACTCATTTCTCCTATATCGTAAATAAATTCTCCTTGCCTGAAAATTTCTAGCGACAATACTTTCTTCTTTCTGTCTTAAGACTCCTTAGTGTAATACGTAAAGTTTGCACCATAAGGAACACTTTGAGTGGCAGTAGAAAGAGAATTGCAAAAAAGTAAATTAACTTTAGGGAGAAAGATATGAATTTATACTTGAAATGGATTACTGTGTTACTGCTAATTCAATGATTTTAATGGATTTAAAAGAGTTTTCAAACAATTTTAAGTTTCATTATATTAAAGCTGATGTGCTTCTCTCCCACTTTATAGACTACCCTTATAAACGCAACTTTTCTATGTAATTCAGTTAATGAAAACATGTATTTTAAAATTATCATATTGCAAAGATGTGCAAAGAAAATATGGAAAGTTGAACATCAATCACTCAAGATATGGTCTCATTGTGATGGCTGTTTTGTTTAGGTGGTAAAAATATAAAAAGGAATAACCACTTCCCTTGTAATGAAAATGCAGGGTGTAACTAAAATTTACGTCAGAAATTTGGGAAAACATTTCTTGCAGATGGAGGCCAAAAAAGAAGTATGAATATAGGTTCAACAAATTGTTTATTTCTTTTACTGTAGGTTTTCTATTGCTGAACTACTTACAACAGTCAGCGACAGAACGGTGGGAAAACAGGAATTAACAACACATTTTCAAAATGGTCCCCATTAACTCCAAAGCATCCGTCAACCCTCCGCCGCATCGACTCCCTAATGCGCTGAGCTAGTACTGGAGAATTTCATATTGTCTGGCAGACTTTCACAATACAAGCAAGAACAGTATCTATATCTGGAACTGGACTTGAATAAGCAAGAGATTTGAAATGTACCCACAAATAAAACTCTAGTGGGTTTAAGTCAGGCGAGCGTTGAGTCCATGGAATCGGTCCGCCTCTTCCTATCCATTTACCAGGAAACCTGCTCTACAGAAATCAACGTAGAGAAAGCATTAAAGCTGCGTCTTAGGTATATCATTATGTAAGTAGAGTTGTAGAAAAGGAGCTCTACCACAGAAATAAACAATTTCCGAATATGTTCATATAACACTTTTTATCCGTTTATGCAAGATGTTTTCCAAAGTTTTAACATACGTTTTACTTATATTCTGTAAAAGTATTGAAAAATTCAAATAAATAACAAGGAATATATCTGAAATGTTATTTACACAAAAACAGAGAAAGAAAAACATATTTGACAATGTGCATACCTATTTTATATGAAATTTGAATTTTTGTGCAGTAAAATATTGATATGTCTTATGGTTTTGCAAAAGTGGCGCAGAATTAAGTGGACCTCTGACATATTGCCTAAAAATGCAACAAAAACTTTTAATTTGCCATAAAATAATTTAAAATATAGTACTTTAGCCAAAATCTTAGTAATTTATTTTTAGAAAATCAGTGTTTTTTGAAAATCTTACTTGTAAACGGTAGACCACGGGGGATATTGTTAAATATATTTCTATCTACGAGGGATGTTCAATAAAGAAGGATCATTATTTTTTAAGACCACAATGTTCTGCACTATAATTCAGACCTATTATATTCTGTTATCTTAATGTGAAACAAACACGCCGTAGTAGTTTCATTGATGGTACTACTGGTTACCGACTGTGAGAAGTATCGCCTACCGCTGCAATGGAGGTAACACGCGAAGAACAATATGCGGCTTTGAAATTCTGCTTTCGTCTCAACAAATCTTCAGTTGAGGCCTATACAATGTTACAGGAGGCCTATGGAGTGTCTGTTCAGAACAGCTCGAAAATGATTTAAAATGTTTAAAGAGGGGAGACATTCAATTTCAAAGGAATGTGGACCCGCTGCTCCAATTACTGCTCTTACAGAAAAAACATCAACAATGCTGCTGTCATTGTGAGAGAGGATCGACGAATTACCTTAACATCACTTTCTGAAATACTGAAGATTTCATTGGGTGCCACCCACGCGTGGGTGCCAGAGACATTACACATGAGACGTGTTTGTGCGTGATGGGTTCCAAGACTGTTGATTCCCGAACAAAAGGGCATTCGCATGCACGTCTGCATGCAGTTAAAGTTGATGTTAGAGGAAGATCCGAAGTTTCTTTCAAACGTAATCACTGCTGATGAAACTTGGCTACATCATTTTGATCATTAGAGCAAACAGCAAAGCTCAGTGAGGAAATGTCCTTCATCACCAACCCCCCAAAAAGCAAAAGTGGTTGCTTCTGCTGGGAAGATATGGTCATCGTATTCTTTGATATTCATGGAATGGTTTATCAGCATTTTGTATCTGCACACACATCAGTAACTGGATAATACTACAGGGATGTCCAGAAAACATTGCAAGTCCTTACCAGGCGCAAAAGACCACATTTCCGTGAAGCAGGGTGATGCTGCACCACGATAATGCGCGGCCGCATATTGCCAATGCTGTTGCTGAACATCTTGCAAAAATCAACGTGAAGTGCATCCCTCACCCTCCCTATAGTCCGGATTTAGCCCTATGTGGCTTTTTTCTATTCCTTAACTTAAAGAAACGCCTTCCTGGAAGGCATTATCCATCATCAGAAGCAGTGGTGATGGCCGTGGAGACGATTTTGAAGTGTCTGTCAAAAATGGTTTCCAGCATATCTTTGAAGACTGGCTGAAACGCTGGGACAAGTTCATCGCATTCAGGAGAGACTATTTTGAGAAGGATCATAAAAATTATGAGGATGAGTAAAGGTACGTTGTCAAAAATAGTTGTAATTGTTCTTTACTGAAGAGCCCTCGTATTATTGGAAGATGCTGACATTAAAGAAGCCAACTTTGTTATTTAATTGCCTTTGCGTTTTTTAATTATGCTGTTGAAAGCTAGGCATGCGCGCTGGCATACATACATGCATACATACATACATACATACATACATACATACATACATACATACATACATACATACATACATACATACATACATACATACATACATACATACATACATACATACATACATACATACATACATACATACATACATACATACATACATACATACATACATACATACATACATACATACATACATACATACATACATACATACATACATACATACATACATACATACATACATACATACATACATACATACATACATACATACATACATACATACATACATACATACATACATACATACATACATACATACATACATACATACATACATACATACATACATACATACATACATACATACATACATACATACATACATACATACATACATACATACATACATACATACATACATACATACATACATACATACATACATACATACATACATACATACATACATACATACATACATACATACATACATACATACATACATTCCCACCGAGCTGCCTGCCTACCTACCTTTTTCTAGAAATGATTTTCTGAATTCATGGATCTCAAAACATATATTTTCGGTAAAATATCGGTATCAAATTTTTGAGTGGAATGTAATACTTCCCCTACTTACTCTATGCAGTAGAGAAAGTAAAAAAAAAAAAATGACTATATGAGTTCATGGGAAACAATTTGGTTAGAAACAGCTGCTTTTGTCTTCGTATCTTGGATGTGATCAAATCTAAACTGAATAGTTTAACATAATTGGTGTAAAGTGTATTCTCATTAATGTACAGTGCAGGGATGATAATTATTGTAAAATACATAGTATACTGACGAATGATATACCGATGAATCGTTAACCTATAAGCTGTTCTGAACTGAGTTTTAAATATATATGCCTTTGGCATAATGAATAGGTATTATTAACAGTTTTTGCTAATTATCTTAACTGGCGTTAACAGTTTATGCTATTGCAGTTTATGACTACACCTTCACAGCAACAAAGTTTTGATGCTTCTCGTTGCCTGTAAAGTATCTCGATTTTCAGTTCTATATTTATATTGAGTTGAATTCAAGCTTAGAACTGCTTAAATTTTTTCCGGATGCACATCCTAATATAAATTTATATAAACTCACCATGTGTTAATTTAACTTGATTTTCTTTACTCATCTACGAACCATTCTTATGAACGCTTACTTAAATTTTCTTCTTGTTAACAACCAAACATTTACATATTTCTTTGTATGTACAAGAAGGGCACAATAGCGAGATTTTAAAAATTGGTCACTATGTAGTGGCCTTGAAATTTCATGCATTCCTTTCCGAGTTATGTTGTTGATATACACTGCCACTTTTGTAACATTATTTTTGATACAGCAGCCTCAAAGCTGGTATGTCAAATTTTTTTATGAAATACATACTTAACTTAGTTATTATAAACCTATAAACCAGATGTTATGGAAAGAGTTTCCAGGGACACAACTTGAAATTACTGTAGTGGCACAAATGGGACGAATGTTTAGATATATAACGTGGACAATTGAACCATGTATTGCACACATCTCACACCTGGCTGTTTCGTTGTCCATTCCATTATATGGTCATTAGAAACTGAAATCCCTGAGTGGGACGTCATGGTTACATTTTATATCACCAAAGTATATTAAAGAGACAGATTCGAGATATTCCATATCCATGTTATTATATATTATACGAGGGTCGGCTGATAAGTCCAGGACCTCACATAGAGATGGCGCCACTGATCCAGTTTGACGGATTGCATCATATAGTTTAACTCTAGACTATATGAGGTTGTACCATAGTTACAGGTCAATACCTTGCTTAGCTTTTCAATGAGAGCATTTTAAACAATACATTTGTGGAGGTTTCACAAAAATGGAGGTTTTGGAAAAACGAGCAGTGAATAAATACTTTCATTTGAAAGGCTTAACGCCTAAAGAAATCAAGGAGAACATAGACGGTACATTGAAAAACTCTGCTCTTTCATATACAATGATTAAAGGTTATGTTGCAGAGTTTAAGATGGGACGTACGAGCACTAGTGATAAGCCTCGCTCTGGATGCCCTGTGGAAGTTACAATTCCACAAATCATTTAAACAGTTCATCAATTAGTACAAGTAAGACCACAAATTAAAGTTTTTTGAGATGGTAGAAGCTGTAAATATATAAAAAGAATGTGTAGGTAATATTTTAAGTAATGTTTTGGTCTTACACAAGTTCTGTGTAATATTGTACAGTATTGTATTCATCTCAACGAGTTGGGGTCGCAGTTTCAAGCTCTGAGATGGCCCTTCAGTCGGACTGGTGTTGCTGTAGTCCTTAAGTAAATGCGCATCCTTTCTCAATTAATTTAAACCAGTCATCTATCAGACTTAGGCTAAAGGTAAGGTGGTGTACGGCGTTTGCTGTGATACGCCATATTTATCTTGAGATCCATACTTCCGGCTCGTTTCTGATCCTATTGACTATGGACTCGGAAGCACGATCTGACTGGGTGCATAATCTGAAAACGTTAGTGCATCCGCTGCGGTATCCTGCTGATATCGGATCGGACTTCTCTAGCCTTCTTCACTTTAACTCTTCCCCTTGGATGTTAAGTAGACGTAATCCTATAGTGCCATAAGTTCAAGTCCTCTTTGTCAATATTTTACCCAAAAATTCTATATTGCAATTTTACCTTTCACAGATCTTGGCAGCAGATTTAACACAGAATAACATGAACTTCTACTTTATCACTCAACCACACATTTTCCTACCTATTAATGCAGAAAACGATTGCACATACCGTTCAGGTGGTATCATGTGAAGTGTATAATATTTATCTGTATGAGTATATGATAGGCTAAAATACTATTAAATAACATAATATTGCAAAAACGTTTCTCTGTAAAACAACAAGCGTTTTGAATTTCTATGATTATTACAAACAGATAACATGCCTTTGAGAATAATTCATCTAGATATAATATATTATCAGAAAACAATTTATTACAAGTTGTAGGGCAACTTAGGTCGACGTCGTAAAGCAAGCAGTTATCTTGAAACATGAGACGGTCAGCTGGTCTCAACCGGTCCGCCAAGTCACAGGGCGCGTTTTGAGGTTCTGCCTCAAACTGGCGGCTTCTGGCTTCTGCTTCTGCTGCTTTCTCCGACGTAATTCGATGATTTTGGTGATGTTGGGTACCTCGGCTGCGTCAGGAACTCACGAAAGTGCAAGAGCAAGGACGTATCTGTGCCGGATGGTTACAGGTGTCGTAGATCCAGGGTCAAGTGGACAGGTCGGAAAGCTTGAATTATACGTCGAAGAAACAGTCATAAATACCTTTTACTTATGTTACTACACGTACATGATCGCCACATACAGTCGGATGTCAGTCGGCTAATGTCCTCGGCTTGCTGGATTTCACAGCAACGAATAATACCTTCAGGTGCATTCCAAATCATAGCCCTCGCTGTCGGATTCAATTGCTCGTGTTTCTCACACACGGAATCTACGAGCCATCTTAAGCGCGATAATCTAAGTGCGAGCAGTGCAGTTTTTTCGTGTTACTATATGTCAGCAAATGGGAGTTTCTGTACGTTTTCCCAGATACTTATACATAACTCAGCCTCCCCATGGCGTCAGCTCATCTGAAACACCATTGGACATGTTTTCGCGCTATACATACCGAGGTGGCGTTCTGCCTTCTGATAGGCTGCCAAATATCTGCTGAGGCTTAGCTGTTTCCCTGTTTATCATACTTTCTCCACAAACAGACGCTGTTCTGGGTCCTCGAACTCTAGCATATACAAAAGCTTGCTCCCCTTAGGACCGGTAGGCAATGGTTACTAGTAAACAGAGTCATAAAAATCTCCCCTTAAGAGAACTTAAGCTGCCAAACAAGCCGAGAACATTTTACAGTCCAGCAACGCAAAGAACGTCTCTGTAAGGTATGTGCTGCCTTACACAGTGGGACAAGGGCAGCGAATGTGTGTGGCAGAAAACGCCTGCTACACAAGGAGCAGACCGTTAAAAAACATGCGCGCTATTCACTCTACACTTTAGAACCGGGAAGATTCATTAACAAAAGTAGAAGCCGTCAGAATGTTTTTGAATGGTCTGTAAGTGTAGTGATATGGGGTGTCATACACTTGTCCAGGAAGGGTGTGGGAACCTACGGCAACCCCCATGCGTCTCAGGCGTTGGAGACTATCTCTCCTGTGGAGGACAGTGCATGTGCACACATATATGAAAACTAGTATATGCAATTAAACCATACATACTAATTATTATATATAAATGATATATACACAGTATATGAATAATTATATAATAATTATTTTCGGGCTGGACGGAAGTTTCCGCCTCAAACAGGTTCTGAAGTTTATTATTCAGCAGATGATTATTATAACGAAAACCAGATAATGACTGAATCATCCTTATTGTAAACACTTTTGTATGGCATCGTTGATTTATTCTTCTTCGTACATTCCAACATTTAGGTTAGCTTAAATAATAATCTCCAAAAATAGTAATTTGTCATTACTTTCGTAAGAAAATTTAACGAATCTTATTATTACTACTATACGTTTTAAAACAGAATTTTGTTTTCAAGAAAAAAGTTAAAAAATGAAAGGTAAGCGTGAAATTTAGACGATTTACGCAATGTAAATATATATTTAGTTCTCTGCGGTATCCAGTCCTTTAGAGCCTAGAACTGGTTCATGAACTAATCAAAACCTCCATCGATTGCAGTGTTGTTTGTTTGGACTGGCAGGTAGGTTGTGTGCCTCATGCAGTCAGTCATAGCTATTAAATTCATGTATCGTTCGCCGAGACACACCAAATGTAACATCCGTTTATGAATCGCACACGACGATCTGTTTTATTACGTGCCGAGTCAAATCACTGCACCGACCTGCATAACCTAACAAATGTTTCCACACCCTAAAGTTGACACTGTAGAACTACAAATGCTTAAGTTGCAAGTTTGTCTTTCTGGAATGCTTTAATACCTTGGTGGGAGTAAACGTGGAAACGCTGTGCTGTTGGACTGCTATATTGTAAAACGTTTTTTTAGTTTCAGAGTCTTAGCTGAAGTAAATATTCTGTGCATCTAGATTTTGGAGGGGGGAGGGTGGTTAATGCACAACACTAATTTGTATTTTAGTTTCAGGAAGCGTTTTATAGTTTTAAGATTCCTTGTGTTTCTCATTTCCACTATTTTAATTCATGTTTATCTTCTTGTTTTAGCTTTTTAACACCAAACTTTATGCGTTTTTATAGCTTTTGAATTTGACATTGTGACCAAATAAACTAGCTATCGAAAGGTCCTAAAACGTCACTCACTCACTGAATGTGGAGATTCTTCAAACATTATAAGGGTTTTCAGGCCGGTGTAGAGGCAGGGGCAACCCATGGCAACTCATGAAATGTGTAGTGCTTAACGGCCGCTTTTACTACATATGGCACCGCACGCGGTGACACTGATGATACTTAAGATGAAGATGGAGCACCGGTGGAATGAGATGGCGGGGGAAACCGGAGGTCCCGGAGAAAACCCGCCCCAGTGCCGTGTTGTCCACTACAAATCCCAACCCGGGCCGCCTTGGTGAGACCCAAGTGGCAGGTACGTGAAGAGCAAACTGAAAGGAACTTCTTTCATGGCTAACTATGATACTAGTTAATGAAGAAGGATTTCAAATCTGGCACACAGTCGCCTGTTGTGATTCTGGAACGTCTGGGATGAAAGGATGAAGCTAAGGACTGAGAGTACAGACTCAAACACCGATAGGGTCCTTAACACTTCCACTTCCTGTGGTATTTCATAGAGGCATTCTTCTCTGAACGAAGAGGGGACCAAGCCCTTATTCAAAGTCTGGCTAGACAGTTTCACAAAGCAAATTCCACCATCAAAAGCACCAACTTCGTCCTTTTGCTATCTGAAACACAATACAAACGATAGGAAATGAGGAGTATCAAAATTTGTGGCATACATCACTCTAGGTATTAGTCAACCAACCATAAAATCTTGAGGTCACTGGTAACAGCCACAGCTAAAGCCAGTATCGAAAACACTCGGCTAGACCAGCTAGGACACAACGTTTTGCAGCTACAAGCCTAGTGCAGTTAAATGAACAGGACTGTTTGCAATTTACACGAAAAACGATATCTGCTATGAGTATGAATAAAAGACTTGGCAATGAAGAATGTGGACTCAGTAAAAAGCTTCGCAGTGATTCGGGCAGTTGCACAATTTTATATGCACTTTGTTTATTATTCGTTTCTACGCCTACTTGACACGAGGCATTTTAAAGTCTACTCAAAATCCCACTCCTTTTCAAAACAATTTATTACTTAACTTTATCTGAAGCCTATAAAGTTTGCAATGCCATCTTATGTTTTTCGCTAATAACAGAGCAGCTGGAACGCTGCCAAAAATAAGAATAAATACGAGCTCTATTCAATAAAGAATGATCATTTTTTTCTACGGTCATAATTTTTCGCACTAAAATTCAATCTTATTATATTCTGTTAGCTTAATGTGAAACAAACATGCCGTAGTAGTTTCATTGTTGGTACTCCTGGTTCTCGCCTGTGAGAACCAGGTAAGTTCAGACTGTTCAGTATCGCCTACCGCTGCACTGGAGGTAACATGTAGTTAAAGTTGATGTTAGAGGAAGATCCGGAGTTTCTTTCAAACGTAATTACTGCTGATGAAACTTAGCTACAGCATTTAGATCCTGAGAGCAAACAGTGTGGAAATCTCCTTCATCACCAACGGCTAAAAAAGCAAAAGTGGTTGTTTCTGCTGGGAAAATTATGGTCATCTTATTCTTTTATTCTATTAGCATGTTGTACGCGCACACACATCAGTAACTGTAAAATACTACAGGAATGTCCTGAAAACATTGCAAGTCCATGCCAGGCGCAGAAGACCACATTTCGGTGAAGCAGGCTGGATCCTGGACCATGAAAATGTGCGGCCGCTAATGTTGCGTGAAGTGCATCCATCACCCTCTCTATAGTCCGGATTTAGTTCCATGTGACTTTTTTCTATTCCCTAACTTGAAGAAACGTCTTCGTGGGAGGCATATGCATCATCAGAAGCAGTGGTGAAGACTGCGGAGGCGATTTTTAAGTATTTCTCAAAAAATGTTTTCCAGCATGCCTTTGAAGACTGGCAGGAACGCTGGGACAATTGCATCGCATTCATGGGAGACTATTTTGAGAAGTATCATCAAAATAATAAGGATGAGTAAAAGTACGTTGTCAAAAAGAAATTGTGGTCATCTTTTATTGAACATCCCTGGTATTTACATTTTCTCTGCCTCACAAAATACTAAGGAACAGTGAGTTCACGTAATATTATTGAACTTCTTTCTGACATCCTCATTGAATAATAACACGATAAAACACAGAAAAATCATAACAAAGAGCATAACACTTTATCGAGAATATGGAACATTGACGTTAACTTCAGATGCATCACCACCCTCTCCCCTCCCAAATCTAGATGCACATAACATTATTTACTTGAGCCAAGACTCTGGAACCAAGAATCATTACTTGTGATTCCTAATAGTGTTTTCGCACGGCATTTTGTTATTTATTGTTTTTATAGTGTTCGAGTTTCATCAAAATATTTAAGGGTATTGTGTAATATTTTTAAAAGAAATGCAAGGCTATTGAGAAACTGCAACCAACAATTTTAATGTAGTTGAGACACTTGCGCATTGTATTTGATCGTCGCTATTTATGGAAAATCTGTCACTATTGATTCAACGAGTAATATTGACGATTAAAAGGTACAGTAGTAGATGATTTCAATGAGACCATAAAGAATTTTCTTCTGGGGAGTTTTTTTCGGTACAAATCAGTTGACACATTTATAAAGCAGAATGACGCAGTCAGATATCTCACAGAGTTTTTAAATTCATTAGAATTTTCTGGCCTCCCGCTTCAAAATTTAAAATTAAAAGAAGGATGAGTTGTGATCATACTGCGTAAGGTGGACCAACCACGATTGTATGTGCAATGAAACGAGACTAAGTGTGAGAAAGCTAATGTAAACGTCATCGATTCAACAGTCATCAAGGGAAAGTACAAAGGAGACAATGTCTTGATCCCTCGTATTCTGATGATTCCAGCGGATTTACCGTTTGAAGCGTCCACAATTTCCCGTACGTTTGGACTCTGTGATGACCATAAATAAATCGCAAGGGCAGTCGGAAATTTACGGAATCAACTTGGAGTTTCCCTGCTTCTCTCATGGATAATTACACGTCGCGTGTTCGCGCGTCTAACAGCCATCATCTTTATATATTTACGCACCAGTAAAAAAAAAAAAAATAAAAAAATATGTTTATGTTGAAGCTTTAAATTGACTAACTTAATTGAAACTGTGTGGTATTTAAACTCCATACCCAATTGTAGAATACATAACTATCTAATCCGAATTTGCTTTATTTGTGTATATACGGTCTTTTTGTTGGCTGTTCGAATTCGCCGGGTTAGCTAATTATAATAAATAAATAAATGAATGAACAAAGTTATTAAATTTCATTATATGTACAAATTCTTATACATTTACAATTTAATAATATATACACCGCTAGATATCCCTAATTATCTATCAAATTACAACTCTTTATTGAGCTGCTGAATTTCCTTGGACCCATTTAACACTATGGTTTTTGAGCTATAGGACCCTATTTACCACTTTTTGATCCTCAATATACATTATCATGATTATCCTTATTACAAAATTTTCTTAACCATTTATTTCTCAGTAAACCTAAGTGCTTTCCTATTGAACTGTACCCGGAGGCTTAGGTACAATTATACAACTTACTTTGATAATTTAAAAGCTTTAATAAATCTCTTATTCACACTGACAGCTTACTTGCACATTTACACTTAACTTAAACTTAGTACACATTAAAACTTAACTCTAACACCTGCCATTACATGATTTTGAACTGCACCCGGGAGCTAAGACAGTTATAAATCACCGTGCGCGCGCTATGAATGGAGAACCCCGACTGTCTTGTCTCGTCAGGCCAGAGAGCCGTCCGAGAGAGGAACCAAAGCGAACTTCACGCGCTCACATGGAGAAAAAGGGAAACACAAACAACTGAGGCACACGCCTCGTAAAGAAAAGGTGCAATCAGAACAATCTTCCGTCCCGCCATCTGATAACACGCGCTCACACGGAGAAAAAGGGAAACACAAACAACTGAGGCACACGCCTCGTAAAGGAAAGGTGCAATCAGCACACTATTTCCAATACATTGTTTCTTGATTTAACACGCAGTAACCTTTTAAATAAAATTTCACTAGGTAACATGGTCCACTTCTTTTTGAGTACTTTTCCTCTCCAATTCTTTGTTTCCTCACATTCTATCAATAAGTGACACAAACTACTTGTTTTCGTATTACACATTATACACTTTCCTTGTTCTTCTCTCTCCCCTAATCCTTTTAACCTTGTCTGTCCTGTTGTGGCCCATGCGAAGCCTTCTCTTGTTATTTTGTCACAAATATCTACATATTTTTCTCATTCCCAAATCATTTTATCTCTCTATAAGAACACAGTGAGTGGAATTTAAACTACTCATGATATTCTGCCTTTCTGTGTCTTCTATCCTTATTTTAACTCTTTTTCAGAAACCTTTCTCTAATTTATTAATATTCCTCCACATATCTCCATATCATATTTCACTTAGAATTTCTTGTATAATTTTGTACCAAGTATCTTCTACAATACATTTTTGCTGCATTTCTAAGTACTGATTCAAAATATTATTAGTTTCCAATTCTTTTATTCTGAACCGGTATTTCAATGCTAATTCCATAATTTTAGCTTTGCTACCGTATCTTGCTAACTCCATTTGTGCAACCCCATTTTGTGATGCTCTTGGTAAGCCCAAAATTAGTTTGCTAAAACTCTTATGCATCTTGTTTAAATTATCCCATCCTTTCCCTATGCCCCAAATTTCAGCTCTATATAACATTTTCGCCTCGAATACTGCCCCATATATTCTCTCCAACCTTTTTATTTGCATCCCTGGTATTTTAGCTATACATATTCTAAAAGCTTTAGTTATAATATAATATATTAATTATAATATAGAAAATATAAGGCTCTTTCTCAAGTTTGGTTCGGGAGATACAGACGTCTTCATCTCACATCATTGGAAAATTCGTGACTTAATCGGTCTAGTATGGCATTACCCAATTATCGATTTGATTTGTTACACGTACATTATTCTAAAATTATTTTTGGGGGGTTCAGAAAACATTAAAACGTAATTTACGTTCAGTAAAATCTACATACTGAATTTTGGTTGGTATACAATACTTCAACTACTGTAGGTAAGCCTCGGAGAAAGTAATAATTAATGTACCTCTTTTGGCTGTACACTAATTAAAATGTGCATACATTTAGAAACACGAAAATGGGGAAAAGGAAACCGTACGCTGACCATTTGTGTATTTCGTGCACTTCATGTTGTGTTAGTTTCACTCGGCAGGTAAATGAATAAAGCAACCCCAAAGGAGATGCGGTAAAAATTAATAAACGGGAAATGTATTTTCCAACGGACGGATTAATATCTAGCCTGGGAAAAAAGCTCTTGACTTTATCGCTAAAATTATACGCCAATACCACAGCGTACTTTTTGGTGTGCTTTTTCTGGTATTTAAATCTTAGGTTAAAACGTTTATTATATTTCACTGTGGGAATTATTTTGCTCTGATTGCTAATCTGAATATTATCTCCCTTACATGGGCACTTAAGTTAGTGATTCGAGTGGGAATGATCGTTAAGGAGATTTGAAATGGACTGACGAGCTATTCAAAGTGAACCGTCACGGGTTCGAGTCCCAGTGACTGCAATCAATTGCACCTGTGATAAGAAATTGGAAGTACCAATGTAGAATAATAGGTGTGATGGCACGCGTGGATGAGAACTGCAATTGTATGGATTATTAAACAGATGCATATAAAGATATAAACATTTTAGGTTATTATTGTTTAAAGCCAGGATAATATTATAATAACAAAAATTCTTCTAATGTTATAAAACACTCTTTTAATATATACTTTGCACAGTGAGGAGTTAAAAATGTAACAAACACTGTTTATTATACTGACGACGAATTTCATATGTGTTTGAATTACAATTGTTATTTTCCTTATCACTTATTAGATAGAGAAGTTTCTGCATAACCTCCAAAACTTTTATAGGGATATTTCGTTGGAAATAAATCTTCAATGTTCTTGAATGAAAACTCTTTTGTTAATTTTGTTCTCCATCTGAAACGCAATGTCTGCTATATGTTACATTTTGAGAGAATTTATTAAAATATTACACTTTTAATTCTGCAAACGGGACCTCCTTATATACTTAGTTCTATTGGAAACACATTTTAATACGTTATTTGTATTTATGGGAATTCATTATACCTCAAGGGGACCAGTTAGTGAAGCTTAGTCATAATTGATAAGAAAATTACGATTTAGCTTTTTCAGCTTATTGTCACGTCCAATTCTCAAGGAAATTTTTCTTGTGACTACTTTTATTACTGGTGTGAAAGTGAGAGAGTAACCATGATTGAAAAGGTGTTTGTGCATCTCGTAGTTCTTTTACATTTGTTAAGAGAAAATCTGGAAGCGTTTTACAAATTTATTAGCAAATATGTTAATCAGGTTCTAAATATATTTTAAATAAAAAGGTACACTAATAAATAACGTGAAATATAAGATTTAAGGTTACTTTCTGGAGCATTATTCTTAGTTGACATATTTTAGATATTTTCATCACTTTAAGTGGTCGTTACTTGGTACTAAACTAAGAAAAATAGATTACCAGGCTCATCTAGGTCGAAAAACATATTATTTTCCCTAAAGGGGAGTAACAAGTGAACAAAAATTATACTAAAGGTAATTAATTTAAAACCATTTATTGAACTTATTTTATAGCTCAAAAAGGAACATAACTGTATTGCTTAAAACATAAAAAATTATTTTACGGAGCATTATTGTTTGTTAAGAAAAGAAACTTGAATCTCTACCTAAATATGGATAATTCAGAGATGAACACCAAACTTTCTAGCCACAACTCTTTGCGCCAACCTCATATGTCGCAAAAGATTCAAAACACTCAGTAGAGTTCTTTGGGTCTCAGATATTCGATACCCTTGACATAAATTAACTGAAGTAGAAACATTCGGTGGTATTTAGTTCAAAATAACGTTCTCTAAGGTAAGGTTTTACAAATGTATATGAACAAAATTTGCTCTACGTCTGTTCACTCCATGTTTGAGCGTTACACACAAACGTTAGCGTATAGAAATTCTCCCATGGCAGCATGTCACTTTTTGAAACAAGTTCTTTTGCTGCGGTCTGCTATGCCAAAGGGATTTTTTTCCCATCACTGCCTGTGATACAAACGTACGTATCTAGTATTCTTTGTAGCAAAGAATACAATGAAGCACATGAATTCCCCGGAAACATCACCAAGCTGTTCTGAATGACGAAAATACCTTGCTTATTAGTTAAAATACTTTTGACCTAAGGTAAAATGTTAAATGAGGTTTGTGTTTCAAATATGGTCGACAGCATTGTCAGGTGTAAATTTGTTTTGTAATACTTGGATAAAAGTACAAACAAAACTTGAAAATAATTATTCATAAATACTACAGTAACGCTGAATTCCTTTACACGCCATGAGGCTTGACTGTTCTAGAAATTGTATCTACACAATCTGCACATATGAACATATCATAATCCTCATGCTGTACTTCAGTCTAGACATCAGCAACAGTTTAAAGATTAATGTATTAATCTGGAATTATAGGTAACTGTCTGTTGTAACAGCATGCCTTACAGGAGCTGTCTACAGGAACTTCATCCAGAACACCCTTCCAGTCCTGCAAATAACACAAATGTGGATGCGTAGGCTTCCACGGCCTGTGTCTTGATGTGTGATCTTGGCTTCCGGTGAAGGCCGCGTCATCTTGGTGGAAATTGCTGACGTTTCGCTCATCTTGTCGTGAGCTTCTTCTGGGCTCTTGTCCGCTCTTTCCAAGTCGTCCAAGTCGTGTACTGACAGGCTGTTAACAGCCAGAAGGTTTTTGCTGCGTACCCACCCAGGTTTTGAGTCTGACCGCAGGTTGTTAATTGTGATATTTGTAGGATGATGTGGTATTTTTTGTTGAAGAAAATTTTGTTGAGGTAGCTTTTTGCTCCTCTTTAATTTTGTACAGGATGCCAAACCGCTTTTTTTGTTTACACCCTGGTGTTTTATTAATCTAAAATGGGGTAAATTTAGTAGCCAAACAGCTCTTTTGGAGATTTGTAATTTAGCTTATGCTGCTGTAAGGATTAACTCCTTTGTTATCTCGGATGCCCGCAAGCAATACGGGGTACCCGGTAACGCCTGAATCGGCGTCTCGCAGCGTCGTAGTCTCCTAGAGACCGAACCAGGGCGCTTCTATGAGCAGGAATTTTATCGTAAAATTTTGTTGCCCGGCGTCTAATTTCGTCCTCCACGTATGGGAGAAGGGAAGCTTCGTGAAGTAACCTCACGGGAAAAGAACGGCCCACAGAATAGATGGATCGGAGTCCTCTGTTCTGTGCACGCTGAAGGTATGCTATCCAGCTATCGGCAGCCATGCCCCAGATTTCACAGGCGTACAACACAAGTGGGATTATCAGCGCTCGAAAGAGGTGTAGCTTTAAGCGGACTGGCATCGAACGCGAACCCAGCATTGGGTACAGAGAGGCAATAGCCCCCTGCACCCGTGCCGATAGTTCCCTGATGTGTCCGTGGAAAGTTAGGCCTCTATCAAGTTGAACGCCCAGGTACTTGATGGAATTAGTCCACTCTATCCTTCGGCCCCTGAAGTAGAAGTTTTGTCGGTCAGCGGGAGTGTGGTGCTTCGTAAAAAGAATGGCGTGGCTTTTGTCCGGATTTACGGACATCCGCCAACGCCTGCACCATTCTTGTGTGAGACGGAGGTGTCTCTGAATTTGGTTGAAGGATCTGAGTATATGTCTGTTTTTGCAGAACAACAACACGTCGTCAGCGTATTGTGCCATTTCGACCTGTGGTTGAGTTGGAAAATCTGCCATGAAAACACTAAATAGTGTGGGGGATAGTACAGAGCCTTCAGGGACTCCGCCTCTCACGGGTCTCAGTGTAGATGTTTTCCCCGCTACTGTGACTTTAAATGATCTGTGCCTGAGAAAGCTGTGTATGACGTTGATTAGCTGTGTAGGTAGCCCCAGTTGGATAAGTTTGAAGATCAGACCGGCATGCCATGTCGTGGAGAAGGCCTTTTCGACATCCAAAGATACCACTGCCGTGAAGCCGCGTTCCTGGAAACCCAGGGCCGCTGTCTCCACCACACGTAGCAGCTGTTGGGTAGTCGAGTGCCCAGGACGAAATCCGAACTGGTGGTCAGGAATAGCTTGAACATCTCCCAAGATGGGAGTCATTCGGGTTAGGATTAACCTCTCGAATACCTTCGAGAGGGTAGAAAGGAGGCTTATGGATCGGTAGCTGGAAGGATGTACCGGATCCTTCCCAGGCTTCAATATACATATCATCCGAGCCTCTCTCCACTCGCGAGGAAAGTGCCGCAAGGTGATGCACATATTGAAGATCCTGGTTAGGAAAAGAACGGCATTGAAGGGAAGGTGACGAAGCATGAGGGATGTCAGCCCGTCCGGCCCCGCCGCCTTGTTTGGTTTGAGGCGTTGGAGTACGACCTGGACTTCAGTGGGGCGGATTACGGGAAGTCGTTCCGCGTCCTCGGGAGGACGTCGAAAAAATCGGCGTACCTCCCTACGAACGCGTTCGGAAAAGATGTCGTCCTGGGGGTCCTCTCTCGGACATAGAGTGCGTTCAAGATAGTCAGCGAACGCATTTGCTTTGGCTTGGGGTTCATAGGCGAGGCCTTGGGTGCCGTGGATGGGTGAGATGTATTGACCTTTGCGACTCCTGAGGGTTCTATCGATACGCCACACGTCGCCATTTTCAACGCGCAGTCTGGCCATTGTGTCCTCCCACGCTTGCACCTTGTGCTCACGCAGTCGGACCCTGACCAGTCGACGTAAACGTCGCAAGAGCGCGCGATTATGTGGCGTGCGGAGTCGCTGGTACAGTCTCCGTGCCGCCCAGGAGCGGCGGATAAGAAGGGTGATGTCTAAAGGAAGAACGTCTGGATGAAGAGGTGCAGGTCCGTGAACTGTTAGATTTTTGGCAGTTCGCGTCAGGATAGAAGTGAAGGATGAGATTGCCCTCTCAATGTCCGGGATGTTTGTAACTTTTGGGTTCGGTGGAATGGAAGTGCGGAGGCAGCTGCTTACGCCTTCCCAATCGACTTCTCGCGTTTGAAGCGAGGTGTCATGACTGGCAACCCTAGTGTTGATTTCTGTCAGCACCGGATTATGGTCAGAATGAAGTGCGTTTAATGACGTAAGAGTGAGATGAAATGGAAAAAGCTTTGTGATTGCGAAGTCAATGACTGATGGCAGTCCTCCACCTCGCGGGTAGTGCGTTGGTTGCCAGGGACCCTGCACTTGAAGCTGTGGGTCTCCATCTATTAGGCGAATGATTTGATTGCCTCTTGCATCTGCCCGACGACCACAATGCCAACGCTGATGTTTTGCATTGAAGTCCCCGGCCATGATAGCACTTGGGTGTAAGTTTAGGATAGATAGATAGTCGTTTGGAACGAACTGCCGGTTGGGGGGTGATACACAGAGACCACCAATACCTCAGTTCCACCAAGGTCAAGACAGATTGCCGTGGCCTCTAGGGTTTGAAGAGGAGGGAGCTGGATGGGTTTGTGGACTACATTTTGCCGGACAAGTACCGCTGTACCACCGCCAGGGCGGCCTTGGCGATCCGTGCGATGGCAAATGTAGCCCGGGATGCGGAAACGGGTGTCTGGACGGAGATGCGTTTCGCTGACTAGGATGACGTCTAGGGCATTTGCTCGAGCGAACTGCAATAGCTCGCCCCCCTGATCAACCAGGCCACACGCATTCCAGAATGTGAAGCGAAAAGAGGTACGAGACCTAGTTCGATTCGCCATCCTGTGATTGCTGGATACCAGTTGACAGTAGGGCAAGTCCCTCCATTGCAGCCAGCATCTTGCTTGCCGGGTCTGAGGCACAGAAGAACTTCACTAAGATCTCACAGATCTTTTGTCCATGTGATTGCAGCAAATTCTGCAACCACCTAAACACCTCCGTGAGATCCAGGGAAGCCGTTAGTTGAGTGGAGCTCATGGTAGAGGGCATTATGTTGGTGTTGGCTGGGGAGGATGACCTAAGGGGAGCAGCCTACCTCGAGCCCTTTCGTCCCTCAACTGTCTAGGGGGCATAGGTTCGCTATACGCAACCACCACAGTCGGGTTCTCGGGTTGGCGAGATAGTCTCCTCTCATTGAGGTCTGGTTTGGAAGCTGCGCTTCTTGGGGCTGGGGCCCGTGTCTGTTTGTGTTTCTGTGTGGGTGCTGGTTTTTTCCCATGAGACTGTTTTGGGGTGTCAGAGGATCTTTGCACAACTTCAGCAAAAGATGGGCGCCGTTCAACCTGGTGACGGTCTTTATTTGGTGGCTGCCTGCTGGATGTCGTAGCCTTGGAGACTGAAGAAGGGAGAGCCCTGGTCTCTTCCCTGGCTGGCGCTGTTTGAAGGGTCCTTTCCTGTGCCGGTCTTCTGGCAGCTATAAGCGCCTTCCTTGTTGGGCAGCCGCCATAGCAGGCAATATGCGCACCTTTGCAGTTTGCGCAAGTGGGCGCATCGGTAAGCGACCTCGGACACGCCTCCTTGTCATGAGGTCCCCCACACCGCAGGCAACGCTGCATTCTGCGGCAAAACCTGCTGGAGTGGTTAAACCCCAGACAATGGTGGCACTGAGGAGGGCCGCCAGAACTCCTGACGGCCTCGACCTTTACCCGGAGGTAACAAATAGTTTTGATACTATCTATCTTTGCCTCCGGGTCGCTGGACCGCTCTACTATCACTAGATAGAGAGGGATGGGGATGGGGCCAGGCTGACCTTGCCGTCCTGGCTTGGTCAGCTGCCTGACCAAGCGCGGTGTTATACCCTGTCGGGTGAGGTCGTCGCTGATCTCGCTTACCGGTGTATCCACTGGTAATCCTCTGATCACCCTTTTTAAGTCTCGTGCCTTGTCCAGGCCGAAGGTAATGTAGGGGATCTTCTTCCCCTCGAGTGCCCTGAGGAGCAGCTGGTAGTCCTCTATGTTTGTCGCCTTGAAAACAAAGCGGCTCTTCCTCCTCGTCACCTCGCATTTATTCGAGAGGGACGGCATTACTTCCTTTAGGAAGCCCACCGACCCCCGGAAATCATCCACGATGATGGGAGGAATATGCCGCTTGGGTGGGGTTCGCTGGCTGGTAGCATCAGTATTCAGGACGTTTGACTGTCCCTTCTTCCTCCTTGAGGTTACCTGCTGGAATTCCGCCTCATCGACGTCTGTGGAGACATCCGAGGAGCTGGTCTGGAAGTCCTCTTCCTCCATCCTGGAGGACGAAATCTCTGGAGCCGCAGCTCCGTGGAAATATTCTCCTTCTGAATCTGAGGAGTCGTTTGATGAGTTTTGGCCTGAACGAGAATTTTTATCCCGGGAAGGGCCCTGGTTGGTGGCCTGTTCGGCTATAGCCAAAGGTTTTACAGCGCCATTTCCGCCTTCTTTGCGTTGTCGGCGCTGCCTTTTGGTTCCTGTAGCAGTGGTTTTTACCCTGTCTACAGGGTGAGTCACACCAGTGCTGGTGCTTGGTTTGGCATCCTGTGATGGATGTTCCGATGAGGGATGGGTGGTGGGATGGTCAGAACCCTCACCTGGTGTGGAGCGAACAGACCATCCCGCGTCCGTCGGCCTGCCACAGCAATCTCTGCAAAACGATGGTCTAGGGAAGAATACCACAGGAAAAGAAAGCCCTGAGGAATCGAACCAGACAGCAAAACACAATATTAATTATCTCCAAAACCAACAAAAAGCGGTGACACCAGTGCAAGATCCCATTGGCAGACAGGCAACCAATCGGGGACAAAGGGGCGGGACCAGCAGAGATTCGCAACCGGTATATAAACGGGAGCAACCGGACAAAGAGCGGACAAGAGCCCAGAAGAAGCTCACGACAAGATGAGCGAAACGTCGGCAATTTCGACCAAGATGACGCGGCATTCACCGGAAGCCAAGATCACACAACACAAATGTGATTTATGCATGATAAGACTCAGGCACATTTTAGTCTCATTTTTCGAGATGATGTCGATCATAACTAGGGTCCGGAAGTTGTTGACCTAAAAATTCTCTAAAAGTGAGGTATAAAATGCCATTAAAATATAAAAACACATATAAAATGTAACTAATGACCTAACAAAATTAGTAATTTCTTTCATAATAATAAATTAATAATTTTCACAGCCAAATAATGAATATATGGTTCGAATAGCCACATTTTAAAATTAATTTTCTTAGTAAGTAATGCAATTATTGTCAGTAAATAATAAATAAATTCAAAATTCATCAGCTCATTTTCAATTTTATAAAATATGAAAAAATAAGTTACTGTACCCATTAGCCAAAACATGCCTTACTTAACGTTGCAGTACACCACCATGGTCATCTTCAAGTTATCAATCGTAAAGGAACGGCGGTTGTCAGCTAAAAGTGTTTTATACTTTGAGAAACTTCTCTCCACTTCCACAGATGTTATTTGGTGCATATTTGAAAAACATTATGTCACTACCTGTTAAATCCTGTAAAAAATATCACTTCTGAAGTTTTCTCCTGTCAAGATATCGGCAATCTGACAAACGTTTTGGTATTGTTTATTTTTGTCAACGCAAATTTTAGTTTCTGTATAATTTAGTCCCCAATCTCTTCTTTTACATTTTGTATCCTCTCTTCCGCAATCCTCACTAACTCAATCGACTCATCCAATGTCATGCCACGTTTTGAAGGCGGGTTATGGTATCCTTTAAAAATGCAAAATTTAATGAAAGATAATTTACCTTGGATTTGAATATCGGAAAACAGATTCTGTGAGCTCTCAATTGCCTTAGAATCTACCCTATCAACGCTATTCCTACTTATCTCACTATTTGAAAATTGTCACAGTGGTATATACATGCAGTTAACCATGTACCCCAGAGTGTTAAAATTGATGCCGTGTAGCAAAACTATATTAGGGGCTTTTTCTTTGAAATACATAGTTCGGGTTGGCCCTTTCAAAAATATTTTATTTACTGTTGAAATCAGTGTATCTACTTCTGGAAATTGCGGCAAACCCGCATACCAGTGTTAAATTTATAGGGTTCTAATTGGAGCTATGAGTTCTCTTATCCTCAGGTGAATGGTTGTAGGAAATGGATTTTGGTGGTTGTTGGCTACTCAGTAGTATTAATAAAACTTTGTTTGTTGCAGAACTATTTGGCTTAATTCCTACTAAGTTTGCTTATCGACTTGGATCGGTAACCACCTGTTAGTAAAATTCCTAGCATAAATTCAATTTTACTTGAAACGCTGGATTACTTGTTTAAAAGTACTTTCTATTTCTTCTTTATACGGCGACTACTTTGCTCTAATAAGCTTCTAATGCTGCTTCCACCTACGCTGGTTGCGCTATTCCTAACTTCCCTACATTTGACTTATAAATTTTCGCTTCTCTCCTTAACGCGCATGAACACGTCCTTTCTGTCGTAGTATCAATTTGTAAGTAAATTTTTCTTACTTCACGATTCAGTTTGAACCTTATTCTAATCCCCTCTCTAACTTTATCACATGACCAAACTAGCTCACCCTTCCCAAATGTTGCATTATGATTGATTTCTCATTTATTTTGAATTTTCGCATTGGTTTGTAAAACTCATCTAACTCGTTGACGTTCAGCCCACCCTGAGTTGGGGAACGCCTACTCTGAGTTGTTTGTAACGGTATACATCGTTATCAATAAGCGAAGTAAAACCCTTTAGCGTTCATGCTCATCTGCATTTTAAAAGCCCTTTGTCCAAACACATTCCTGGCTGAAAGTATACTATAGTTCTCAGACATTGAACTTTAACTGCACAAAGAAGATAACGGTCCTCCCTTCCTGTCTCTCCGAAATGTACGGATTCTTACAAGAATGTTTCCTTTCCTTGCCTGGATGCTAGTATGTATGCTATATTAAATTATTTTATTCCCTTCTTATTCTTTAAATCAACCGCTATTTTAATCATTACTCTATCCATTCTAATCTCATATTATTATAACAAGATTTTTATATTAGTTTAGCAAGGCATTTTTATTAATGTATCTTCTTTTTTAATTATCTGATTTCAATTAATTCGCCGCCTCCTAATCGCTGCCTGATACTGCGGTTTCAAAATGATCTGACCTGTTCCGCAATTCGATGAAAAGCATGGGCCAAACACGTAGCATGCAACACCTTAGTGTAAAATGATTAGATCGATTTTGCCGCCTTTACCATCTAAGGAGCCGCAACTGTTAGGAAGAGGACACGTTGCCATGCTGTAGTCCATTATGCCACAATAAACACATGGATTTATCGAACTTTTGCTTATCTGACAGTGGTTAACAGCTTCCATAACCTCTGAGGTCAGCAGATACATTTGTCCGGCACTAGTAGCTTCTGGGGTACCTATCACTACATTGACTATATAACGCCCCTCCGAATCGGATGTCTCATCAACTGATACATAAATGTTTTTCCTATTCACACATTCACGTATTCGGTTTGACGTGTCTTCATAACATTTTTGCAGGTAACTCTTACGCAAAGTTGATTCATCTGGAATTTTATGACCAGTATGCCGTTCAAGACAATCTCGTAATTTGAAATTAATTTCCTAGCGGAATATTTACACTAACAAACACTTCACATAATTCTTTATAAGAGGAAGATGACTTGTTACTTGACGTCGAAGCTGTTTCTTTTAACATTAACTGAGAAGCTTGTCTTTTTTCACATTTTGAAGAGCTCGCAAATGTTTTTCCCGCTCAACATTCTGTACGGTGAACCGTTTGTCAGAAGCGACTTCAATTTTGCACACTTTGCAGAGAAATATAGTTCCATCAAAAGAGAATATGTGTCCGCCAAACTCTGAAACGTACTGTTTCAAATGGGACATATTTGACTGTTTTTGTTTCGGCATATCAATTCCACAACACAACAAATTTACACACCTCACGAACTACTCTCTTTACTGAGACACTTCTATTATACCTGTTTACTGCACTTGAAAGGATACTATTTCATAAAGATGATGATATAAATGAACTTTAAACTACAGATTATTTTAAAAGCCCCCAAAGACCCATGTTTCAGGATCAGGGCTACCAAGGAAATCGAACCCGGGTCTTCCGAATGCGGGCTACAGATAAAAATGCCCAGTAATTTCAAGAAAAAGAAATAAAATGAGCTGAAAATGCATCTAAATGTTAAAAAAATGAATTAATCATAAAATGTGGAAAAATACATTTTGATGACATATAAAAGCCATATATATCTAACGTATTTGTTCCAGAATTCACTTAATTTCCAATAAGCTTGGTATGTGACTATTGATAAAAAGATGAATTTTCATCAAAATCAGGACCCTAATCATGATCAATGGACAGGCAGATAATGACCAGTTCTATGGCCTGCACATTCTTCCATCCTTGGTCCCTTAGATTTTTATATCTGGGGGCACCTTAAGCTATTTCAGGTTGGCATTTACATACCGAGCGGGAAAAGTCGATGTAATCGACGTTCAGCAGCAAGAGTGTTAAGTCATAGTACTAAGTTTTCCATTTATACGAAATTATGCTTTGTGATGTTCAAACATACAGACCATTCTATAAAAATAATCTTTTGGGTTTAAGTAATCTGAAACATGTACATAATTCTGGATAGAGAAATATTGCGTAGAATATATCTCCCTCCTGTACTTATTTTAAGTGTATATTCAGTACATATCGCACAAATAGGAATAAAAACAGTAAGATGATTGTCTTTTTCATAACACTTATTCCTCTTAAATGTTACATTTATTTACCTCTTGTGTGCTAAATTATGGCTGTTACACATAACTGAGCGTATTGTGTACTCTATACCATGCGTATCTTTGCTCGAAGCTTTTAACATGACCGTTCAATTATTAATAAAATCGTCACTGTTTTAATCAATAGAATAGAAACAATAGTAATTACGAAATGCAAACAGTAAACAAATGAAATTCCAAAACTCATTGTTTGATCAACACGATGATGTTTATCGTTGTTTTCTGTTTCAAATATTACAAATATCTCTTGGTCCCTGGTTTTGAAATGCGTACGTGGAGTAATTAAGTTGCATCAGACGTTTTTCTGCTCATTTGCGATTCTGGCTTAATAACTGACAAATTGTACAAACCACTGTAATGAAGCAAAGAATCCGTATGCTTAAATCTGTTGCGCGTTGGCATACAGATAATTGACGATATTCTAGTAAATTTTATTCATAATTGTGCTTTGTAATTACTAATTAGTTTTGTTATTTCGCATTTATTGCTTTAATAATTTTATATTAGTGTAATAACGTGTTATTTTATACTATTAAAATACGTTTGTATTTCGTATGATTTCTGCTTATGGATAATCCTTCCATTGGAAAGTACAAAGGAATGAATGGATAAATAAATAAATAAATAAAAAATAAATAGATGGATGGGATGGGATGGCTATATTCATTTTCATTTTATGAGAAAGAATAAGATCTAGTCGTCCAGTATTATTTTCATCCTAAACAAATAGATCTATCAATATCTTGAAATTCTTTGAACAATGCTACTAGCTGTAGTCTTAATTTTTATTGCTTTACCTTCTCTTCGTATTCTCTACTTAATTCATGAAAATTATAATGGTATAGATGGCTGGGATGGTATGGATGGATGGGATGGATGAGATGGACGGGATGGATGGGTGGATGGATGAGTGGATGGATGAGTAAATAAATAAATGGATGAATGGGCGGACGGATGGTGGATGGTTGGGTGGACAAATAGAATGATAGACAAATGCATAAATAATCGTTATCTATCGTAGGTATTTATTCAGAAAAATTTTTTTGTACGTATTCTGTACTGCAATCTTTTTCTAGGCCGCACCGTGGCTGACTGGTCAGACAGCTCAGCTCTCACCAAGGTAGCCCTGGTTCATTCCAGGAGACGGCAAAGTGAGATTTGTGATACGCAACGTGGCGCTGGGGCGCGTTTTCCCCGGGTTCTCAGGTTTCTCCCACCATGTAATTCCACCGGTGCTCCATCCTCATTTCATGTATAATCAGTGTCACCGCCTGCGGTGCCGCATGTAATAAAGGCGGGAGTGAACACTACACATCTATTTACATGAATGCAATATTTTCTTCCCCAGTTAGAAAAAGTGTGTGTGTGTGTGTGCGTGCGTGTGTTTGTGTGTATGTGTGTGTGATATTAGAGGATAGAGGATAGAGGATAGAGGATTGAGGATTGAGGATTGAGGATTGAGGATTGAGGATTGAGGATTGAGGATTGAGGATAGAGGATAGAGGAAAGAGGATAGAGGATAGAGGATAGAGGATAGAGGATAGAGGATAGAGGATAGAGGATAGAGATAGAGACAGAGAGTTTGCGACTGAAGAGCAGTAAAACTAACGGGAGATCAGAGACCTCACCTCATCAGAGACCTGCCTATCCTAAACTTGAGTTTTTTCGGATTTTTTCGGATTTTCCCTGGTCGATATCTTTTTTAACTTACATTCTCCAATGCTGTGATTAAAATAAAATAGATGAAATGATACTCAAATGAGCGCAGGGTCCATAAATCTTAGAGTTACCAGATATTCATCTGGAAAACACCGGAAAGACCTTATCAGATAACTCAACCTGTCCTAGATTCGAACTCGGCAACTCTTGAACGAGAGGCCAAACAGATGCCAAAGATATATGGACAACAGTGGTAGCCAGTTTTAGCATCTCCTTTAAGGCCTTTAAAAGTATTATAAAAATGCTGTATGACTTCATCCATGCCTTTCTGTGATAGGGTAGAGAACGAGCACCGAGTTCACGGAAAGACCAAAACTACCAGCCGGTTAGGATGCTTTTGTTTTCCCGTTAGCTATATTGTCACCGAGTGGCATTGTTATGCTGCTGCCACAAGCTGGATCCGGGCACTTAGGCAGGAGAGAAACAGACAGAGAGAGACTCCGGAATGTTCTGCCCTCTATTGTTGCCGCGAAAGTTCTCTGAAGATCTACAGCTTTCTATAAACAATGGCTGGGAGCTATAAATACCGGCAAGGTAGTTGTTTGTTGGTTATTGCGACAGTCGACGATTGAAGTGTACCGCAGTGATTTCATTCATTTGTTTTCGTGCAGCAAAAGACCAAGTCATCCTCAAAGACAGCTGATTGTCAATTTCACGTCTTTTTATTGCAACAAAAGTTGTTCTAGATTTCTGCAAAACAGATTTCCGAATATGCGTAGCCCTCGCAGTCACAATATGTTAAATATAGATATAATATATATTGTAACAATAATCATAATTGGAAATATTGAGTCAGACTGAAAAATTCAATGCCATAGCCGGGATTTGAACCACGGATCTTCTGGTTACTGTCCAGCCGCTCTAACCCTTGAGCTACTATGGTCAACGTGCCGATATGACATTAAATTCTCTAATTGACTCGTGTTTTTCCCGGTAAAGCACTTAGGAATTCTCATAAACACATGACACAACTACCTTAATGGCGACGTACATCGTGTAAGTACTTAAAGGCCCGGGCTTTTTATACTTAACTACTATTAGGTCAATTAATTGAAAGTAATTGTTCTTTCACGCTAGCGTGTGTAGGCTAAAAGATGGAAAGATTGAGTCAGACTGAAAAATTCAATGCCATAGCCGGGATTTGAACCACGGATTTTCTGGTTGCCGTCCAGCCGCTCTAACCCTTGAGCTACTATGGTCAACGTGGCGATATGACATTAAATTCTCTAACTGACTCTTGTTCAGTCTGACCCAGTCTTTCTATACTTTAGCCTACACACGGCTAGTGTGAAAGAACAATTAATTTCCAATAATCATAGTTATTGATAATATGTAATAAATATATGGAATATATTACAGTTTTGTAATAAGGTGAAACTCATTTAAAGTATGAAAAGCGTAGGGCCAGACTGAAAAATGCAATGCCATAGCCGGGATTTGAACCACGGATCTTCTGGTTTTCGTCCAGCCGCTCTAAACCTTTGAGCTACTATGACCAACATGCCAACATGTCATTAAATTCTCCAACTGACTCGCGTATTTCCCGGTAAACCACTAGGAGTTGCCTTAAGTACATGATATCAATCAGCTGATATTTTATATTTACCTATGATATTGGTAATGTTCACTTAAAAATGTAACTGTTCCCCTAAAAAGTTTTACCATCGTAGTTCATTTGTTTATAAGTCATGTTATATCAAAACTACATCGGTTCAAAATCAATAATTACGTGCTGAAAAACTGGGTACTGCGTAATAAAGCAGAAGCCAGAGAGAGAGGGAGAGAGAGAGACTGAGACTGAGAGAGAGAGGAGAGAACGGATTGAAACTTATTGTGTGCAGAGCATGAGGAAATAAGCCATGGCGCGGAAAATTATAAGCAGCACACAAAAGGGAGAGAGAGACAAGGGTGCTTGTCGAAGGGAATTCCGAGGGTATTAAAATCATGTAAGACATGCTGGCAAGAAGATTGGAATAGGGAGCTGGAAGTTCATCGTGGTAGTTCAGAGGCTATCCTGCAGTCAACGGTTTATTTTATGTCTTGGGAAAGGCAAATATTATTGTACCACAAGTAAGAAATTTTAGTATGCTTCCCCCCCACTTTTTCTTTACTTTTACTGTTTTCGTAGAGGTGCTGCTATTCCCAGATTTCACAGAAGGAGGTTTTGAGCCTTTGCGAATAAAACAAGGAAGCATTTTTGGAAAACAAAGCTTTTGTATGTTAACTGCGGACAGCATGTTTGGAAACTCAAAATTTGCTTAGACACCAAACTTAGTGTATACAGATATAGATTATATAGGATTCTTAATTTAAAACCTAACGGGCGCACGGCATTTCACCTGTGCGCGATTGGTTGTGCTACGCCCCGCTTTTCTCCTACAACTCCGTGCGTAAAGTGCGTATACTTCTTTTACCTTATAGAAGATGCTGAAAATGTCGCTCACTCTTGGCTAAAGAAACTTTATATCGGGAGAACATATTCTGAATCAGACGATTAATTGGGTCACTGTAATATTTCCGATTTCACTTCTAATATTTTGTTTTAGTTGCTCCAGTGCATGATCATTTGTCTCTTAAACTTTGTCTTCCAGGTTACCCCCACTTAAAAATCACACATTGTTAGATCAGGGCAGCGAGGGAGCCATACACCAGCTGGTAATTTGGAATTTGGTGTGATGTTAGCACTAGACGTATAATCGGTACATTATTGTATGAGCAGAGAAATGGCGGAATTATATTTTGAACTAATTTTATCATGAATTAACAGAACAAGAGAGTAGCTTGAACTAGATTCTGCTACCGCCCATTCAGCTAAGTAGTCCATAAATAAAATTAGGGAAGTGTTTGAAGATAGAGTGATTACTGCTGGCATATGGCACTCTCGTTGCTCCGATCTAACAATGTGTGATTTTTACGTGGGGGTAACCTGGAATATAAAGTTTATGAGACAAATCCTCATACATTAGAAGAACTAAAACAAATATTAGAAATGATATTGTAGCATTATAGTGGCCTAAATTAATCGTGTAAATCACATGATCTTCCGAGATAAAGCTTCTTTAACCGAGGGGGGAAGACATTTCTAGCATTTTGTGTAAAGTGAGAGTGTTAAATATGCTTTAAGCACGTGTTTATGTAAGAACAAAGCCGGCTGTGGCACACCCAATCGCACACAGGCCAAATGCTGTGCGCCCGTTAGGTTTTAAATGAAAAATCCTGAAGAACAGAGAGGGAGACATCGCGCTCTGACTTCTAAATCTTCGACTACCATCAGCCAGGAGGAAGGGATGAATTAAAACAATCACCGGTGTTTACAGGCCGCTGAGATGAGCATAAATGCCGAACTGTTCCAGGCTGGATGATCCCCTCCACTACGTGAAGTGCCTAAAAAGAGCGGAGAAACGGTTCATCAACTAAGAGAATGAACCGAAATTAAAGGAAGTGATGGGAAGAAAATCGTGGTAAATCAAGATATGCCCCAGCATTCCGCAACCGATTAGAGGAAATCTTCATAATGATTGGAGTAAGAGGTGGACGGGAAGCAAGTTCCGGACCTACCGAAACGAGCTTTACAGTTTAACCCTCGAGCCATCTTTCTGAGAAATTGGATATCAGCTCACATTGTAAGATTATGACACACAATTTTCAATCAAATTCCCCATGGGGCATTTTCGGTTTTGAATGACAAACAAAATTGAGAATCGTAAATTTTATAGTAATCTTCTTTATGAATGAATTTCGTGTAGCAGCTAAACCATAGAGGAAGTTTACTACATAAAAGCTTAAAAACAGACAAATTATGCCCATGACATTTTTCGTTGCATTAAACATATCCAAGATATTCCTTGTTATTGATTTGCCTTTTAGAATATACTACGTTTTTCAACTGATTGGTCGTATTTTTTTTATCCTGGAGATCATGTGAAAGGGCATGGAATTTCAAACTATCGTCTCCACTGTGCTGGCATGGGCGAAATTCTCTGGAAGTAGCCTTGTCTCCAAATCTGTCTCCAGTGACTGACAAAGTTTACTCTGGTTATTTTACTAGGCGGAAAAAACAAGAGCTCTGTGTATCATTTAGGTGGAGAAGATCTCGGGTCGAGGAATATGTACGAGAAATAGTATAAGAAGGCTCAGAAAAATTTGAAACTGAAATTTTCTTCACAGAAAATCAGGTAAAAATATAGATTTTACACAATTTATTCTTATTCTACACGAGTTTCAGAAATTGAATAAGAAACCATTTTGATCTTATATTTGTCAGCCTTTATTAGAATAGATTAGTGAACTGATAAAATATTGTTGTTACCTATGCGGCACGTCAGGGTGTCGAGCGAGTATTGCCGCGCAGTTCGGCTCAATTATTTGGCAGGGGCTTCACTCCTAGGGTCGTCAGCATCGCTAATAAAATTTGAAGAATATCGATGTCCTCGGCTGCTCTCGGAGTTGTCCTAATATTCATGTTAATAGGATCTGGGGCAAGGATATCTTGATTCAGGGCGTTTTGGGTGGATCAATTATAGTACCTGGAAAGAAACACAGGTTAATTCTCTTATGACGATCGGTTGTATTTCAATTACTCTCGAAATACATGTTAATTAGACGAACTCCGAATGGTAGGCTTCGCGCTAGCGTGGTTGCACTTCCTTGTCTATAACACGACTCGTCGGATTAGCACCCAGTTACTAACTACCTTTAATTGAACGCGATTTCTTTAGCTTACTCGTCCGTTCAGCTTAGCCCACAGTAGCCAAAATAACCTCAATGAACGCGATTTCTGTCTTCGTGCTGTCGCGCGATGGTTCTGAGTCGACCCCCAGCTAGCGACTCTTTTAATGAACGCGATTTCTGTCTTCGTGCCGTCGCAAGATGGTTCTAGCTCAACCCCCAGCTAGCGACTGAACTTTAGATATGTATTTGTTCCCAGATAGGCCATATGACACTTCGCTTCCCCCTTCAGTTCATTATTTTTAATTAGTTGGTCGGTAGAACACATATGGAGTCCCAGTTACGATAATCTCACCCTAGACCACCCAAAATGTCCCCTTGCTGTCAAACTATGTTTGAAACTAAACGCGGGTTGCGGCCCATTATTTATGGTTGCGGTCAGCTCTCCTAGGGGAGAAAAAATCCCACCGTTCAGAGTCCGTAACAAACTTGACACTGCACAGAAAAATATTTGTTTCTGTACATTTATATATTCCTTTAACATTCAATTAATCTACTATATATTCCTTAACAGTTAATTAACCAACTCGAGGAAGAGAGTACCGTTTCACCTAAAAGTACCACTAAATGAATTTTATTAATAAAATATATAATTTTTACTCTGACTAGCACTAAGAATTGACCCTCATTAAGTATTTTATGGTAAAGCCGCTTTTTGGAATCAGAAAATCTTGAGTTTGATAAATTCCAGGGTTTGAATATATTATTAAGGTTATTTTCATATTTTAATGGTTCAGATGTCATAATTACTAAACCCAACGCGTGGCGTAGCAGCCCTATTGGGCCAAGGCCATTCACAGCCCAACTGCGGGCCTCATACCCATATATGCAAGGTAGAGGGAGGGATCATCCAGCAGATACGGCGGAATTGGGATTGGGGATTTCATTACGGAGGGGATTCGGTACGTAGGCCACCATGCTGGGCCTATTGTTCCTATGCCTCCATGTGAGGGCACCCCCGGGAGGAAGGATGAGGTGAAAGAGACAGAGCGCGGCCAAACCAAGGAGACACAATAGTACAGAGGGCAGTGCCCCAACAGTTTACTTGGATAGACACTTTCCCCGACAGGCCAGCACAACGAACTCGCTCCCCCACAGCGGGACGGTAGCGAGCCCAGCAGCCGAGCTCTAATGGTACCAGGGCAGGCGATCCGAGCTGCAAAGGTCTCTGTTTGGCGGTCCCGAAATGGTCCTAGCAGAGAAGTGGAGACCGGCAACCGACCTACCGGAGGAGAAAGTAGTTTACCTCAGAGGATATCGCCCTGTCATGCACTGCCTCGGTAGCGTGGTGGTAACATGTCTGCCTCACGTTCAAGAAGTCCCGAGTTCGAATCTCGGTCAGGGTGAGTTTTCTGGATAAGGTTTTTCCAGAGTTTTCGCTTATCCTAAAAGACGAATTTCAGGTAACTCTAAGCTCTATTGACCATTGCTCATTTGACCATCATTTCACACATTCGTTCATCGTCCGATATGACTTAACGTTGGAGGACGTAAAATTTACATTAAAATACCTGCCCAGACATCCGCCGGCACTTCTACCCTGAAAGAGACCACCAAATGAGAGATGATACAAAATGATCATGGAGATGATGTGGAGGGACAGAAAATTCGGGGGATGTAATTAACCCACCCAACATTCACCTAACGACCCGGGAAAACACTAGAAAAACGTATGTGTCAGGTGGGTCGGCCACAGGAATCGAATCCAGGCCTCCCAAATGCGTGCCACAGACGAAACCGCCTGAGCCATCCCGCTCGGTAATCGATACGTGATGATGATGCTGCTGCTGCTGCTGATGATGATGATGATGATGATGATGATGATGATGATGATGATGATGATGATGATGATGATGATGATGATGATGATGATGAACAAGTGAAGAATAGCTGAGGGTTTACAATCGATTATACCTTGAAAATGATGACAGAAAGGTTATTTAAAATAAAGTGTTTTTCCAAGTCATTTTTATAGTAAATTAATTAATATGTAGTGTTTTCACACTAGTCGTGTGTAGGAAAGTATGGAAAGCTAGAGCTAGACTGAAACATTCAATGCCATAGCCGAGATTTGAACCACGGATCTTACGATCTCCGTCTGCTGCTCTTAACCATTGAGTTGCCATAGCCAACATGTCAGCATGACATTAAATTCTCAGACTGACTATGTTCTTCCCAGTAAACCACTAGGAGCACTCATAAACACATGACATTACCATAATGACGACTTACTGTGCTGTAAATACTTTAATACCCGGGCTTTATGAAATTTAGTTAAAAATATAGTTATTTAAAAGAGAGAATATACTGATTACGTAGAAAGTGAAGCTAGCCACAGTGAAGAAATTAATATTACACAAATATAAATATTTGTAACAAAAATCTTCCCTTATCTTAAGAAATTGGTGTTAAATATTCTTTCTAATGGAGATAGATTTCAAAAACAGGGTTTTTCATCATCAGTCCATCAATAAATAATAATAAATAATAAATAATTTATTTAAAATTTAAAAATTTATTTAAAATAATAAATAATTTATTGATTGACTGATGAGGAAAACAATCCGTTTTTGAAATCGATCTCCATTAGAAAGAAGAATTAACAAGTTTTCTTAAGATAAGTGAAGCGTTTTGTTACAAATATTTATATTTGTATAAGAGAGAATCTAGTTTGAATAACAATACATCAGACGTTTTACCATTTTTGAACAAAATAACCATCGCTCTATGTTAGCCAAATTGTGACCTAGTTGAAAGTCTCCCATATCTGATATTTTTGTATCTTTTTTGTAGAATACAATGAGAGTAGACGAGTGTGAAATGGTGTGGCTGAAAGCAAGGACTACTATATGTAGTAGCAATAATACAATTTTGATAAAGATAAATATTATATGTAATATAATGAGGTTAGATTATGACCAGGCCTAAGGCAATGGTCTACCTAAGAATTAATGTTTTGCTATTCTTGTCAATAAATAAAAAATAAAATATCTGATTTTATAACGGTTTTGTCTCGTTTTTTTTTTCAAAGCGTATTTAATGTGTATTTAATTTTCAAAGCGTATTTATTTTGATACATGACTTGTAAAATATGTTTTCGCTGATTGATATTAAGGAATCTTAATGAAATTGTAATAGGTAGAGGAATGTGGTTATATCATTCGTGAGTTGGTTGATATAAGAGGTGTTTCCAATAAATGACCGGCTTTGTGCACGCCAGTCACGACGCCATTCGTTGCCCCCTGCTGCAGACAATTTCCTGGCCCGCCTGCCGTCACCATGGAGACCCCTGCTCTATATTTAGCCTGGTAACAGAGATTAGAGCTCCTGGGTTTGCTCCAGGGTAACAATAGCCACCCCTCTCCAATTCGGATGTGCGTTTCCAGAGATACCCACGCCTATCCCATGGCTCCGTATGGCATGCCCGCTACGTGCGTCCCTGGACGGGTAAACACTTGTTGCATCGCCATTCCTCCCTTTACCCTCCACCGCGCAGAAAACCTAATGTGGATGAAACGTTATTTTAAACCGGATTACTACGTTTAGTAAATTGTGTTGCACGGCCTCTTACGTGGTGCTGAGCACCAAGTTAATTCCATATGCATTATGCATGGCTAACACAACATGCTACACAAGCTATTTTGTTGCTGCTAAAATACAGGGTGTTCCACACTTAAGTTCTATAATTTCAAATGCTTCTAAACAACCAAGCGAGGTAGCGTAGGTGGTAAAGCTTGGGATTCGTATTCAGTAGCTCCTGAGAAAACTGATTAAATGATTTTTCGCAGCTTTTCGTGGTTAGTAGACCTACTTTCCTTTACATGACTTCCCAGCTCTCCATTTGAGCTCACAAGTCTTTTCTGTTCGGAAGTGTCGGTGAAGGAGCGAGTGTGCTGCTGAGTCTGAAATACGCATACTGTACAGATGTATTATTTTATCTTGACAGAAATCCCGCGCGGTAGGGATGAGTAGCAACTGTGTTGGGGACAGTGTAGTTATCGCCACAATGTGTCACACGCGTAAGATTAGAAAAGGGGAGTGTGGTACACACGCTGTCTTAAAACATATCTCACTTTCGAAGACAGTATTGCAGCTCTTATAAGCTAAGTTGTAATTCTTACTATGGTAGTATTCTCCAAGCTTTTGATGGATCTTAAATAGTACATAGGCGTTTGGAACCAAACCCTGTTCTCCCCCAGTAGGCATGATAACCACTGTCGGCCTTTCAGCATCGCTGCGGAGTCCCTGTAACTAATTTCACTCCAGACATATGGTCCAGTATGTGCTGCATTGATATAAGTTTCATCCATATAAACTATATAAACTTCACTGTGATATCTCTGAACATTTCATAAATACTTAAGCATTTTTGCCCGTATGGTACGATGTTCGATTAAAATTTGTCTGTCACATTGTTTTTTTCATATAAATCCTAACTTCAAAAGAACTCTTGTTAATGTTCAAACACTGCCTTGGAGGTCAGTAGAATTTTGAAGCTTCATAAGCACTTTTTTCAGAGTTTCTCTTTGTTTTTCTGTGTTTTAAAAAATGTTCGCAGTTCTCCTAATTACTTCTGAAATAAAACATCCAAATTAGATTTTGTGCATGTTCTTAATCTTTGTTTATTGGGCATGGAGAAGGACGTTGTTGCACTAGCACCAATGAATTCTTTCCTTTTCTTTCCTAACTCACCTTAACTACTTTCAGACTCAACTTGCCTCATATGCCCTTTCCCAAATTTTTGTAGCAGACCCAGACCATCGCTCTTTTTTTTATAAATTTCTAGACATTGGTTATTACTTCTCTTATTTTTAAATGTGGCACCTTATTTCCCAATGTGCTGCTAGGAGGCGTCATTTCTAAATTCTCTCTTGGAACTAGCAGACACGCATATTTTGAAACAAGCTGTAGTATTACCGTGTAGCTCTGCATTTGTTTACTTGCTCGAAACTAATACGCAGCTGACCTGCCCTCCCCTCCAGTTGCAACCGTTCTGAAGTGGAGTCGTCCAGATACCACTGCGCATTGCTCTCCATCTCTCAAGATATAAAAATACAACTGTAAGTAGAGTTTGTTCGTGTTTTGTTCACGGCTGTGCAAACGCGTATTGTTGGCGGCTACAAGAAGGTATTTAGCCCCGAGATGAACATCTCAACAAACGTTTGAGGAACACGCCACTTTTTCTGCGTTCTGGCACATCCTCTGGGCAGTCCCCTTTGCTACATCCATTCCAGGGTCTGACATAGTATATACTACTGTAGTTGATTACAGTCCTGGTATGGAATTCCTTCCGTTTGTATTTTACCCCTACTTCTAACTCTAAAGATGCCTGATACACTTGTATATAAATTAGGTTATATTAATTTTATCCATATCTGAGAGACGATCTCTAAGAGGGCAATGCCATTATGATACTTAGTTTTAATTTGTTGAATGTGAGTATTTCTTTGAATCCGTAAACTCAAAAAGCTAAAGTTGGTGAACAAATGTGAATACTTCAGTTTATTTTATTTTTATAGACTCAAACTGCTGATTTTGTTTTGCACAGTTAGTTACTTAATGTATAACAAATGTAAATCCAAACATGTCAGTTTAAGTAATGCTGTGCCATTTAGGTGAAGTAGCAGTTTGAACATTAGGATTAGGATTACTATGGAGGGGATTTGGCCCCGAAAACTATTATTATTGTACCTAAGCTCCGTGTGGGGACTTCCCGAGAGGAAGGATGAGGTGAGAGGAAACAGAGGGCGGCCGACCCAAGGTGTCACGACAGCGCCAAGACACCTGCCGTCTATCCTGGAAGATCATGATAATGGAGATGAGGAGGGACAGGAAATTTCGGAGATGTAATTAACATATCCGTCACGTAAAAGTCCTCAAGCCTGAAAAGAGACTTCTGAACAAAATTGTTTGGTCTTACACGTCCAAATATAGAATGGTACACTGAGAACCACAGCAGCTAAAGAGGGTATATAAATGAAAAAATTAATTTCTTAATGTAATTTAGTGAATATTGTTAGAGCAATTTTGACGTTTTCTAAAAGGCTCCTTGTAAAGCTATGGAGTTATATTTATGAAACATTTCGTGTCACGGCCTCAAGTTTAACTGACTTCCGTTTGTGATTTATGGTGTTCACATGCACAGTTACAAAACAGTTCATATTTTATTAATTTATTTTACATTGATTTAAACATTTTCATAATGCTCATATATCCTTGGAAATGGTAGAGTAAATCGAACACTAGGAAAGTAACAATTTCCTGATTTACACATGTATTCACAGCGTCTACCACGGAGGTAGTGCCATGGAGTCACTTCAGTCGACGGCGTATTGTGCGTCATACGACGGTAGGAAGGATGAGATGAATGTAACCCACAGTTAGCCAGAACTTATCACTAGGGCGCGGGAGTTCAGGCAAAAAAGAATACAAAAGGGTTGGTAGTGATTGAGTTATATGCTACCTGCGTTTCGTAACCATAGGGGAGGTGGTTGAGTGCCCTGCAGTCACGCACGTACTCATAGATCCAAGGTCACGGGCGACGGTAATCACACGACGGACACATTGTTATTGAATATGTTCACATTTATTCATAAATTATAGAAAACAAACTTCTCTTCCGGATATACGAATATAAACAAAATAGTCATTAATATTTGCAATGTGAATAGTAAATGAAAAGCTAATTAGTTGTGACAATACTACATTATACTGTGCATAATCTTCAATTCTCATACAGACTTGCTCTGTATTGTTAAAAGCTTCTCTCTACATCGCATGAAGTGGCTGGGGCAAATTTAAACCATAAAAGCTACTACTATTTTATTTTTGTTCATTACAATTTTCTCTAGAACCTTGTAGTTCATCCCGAACTTTACATCGAGTGGAATACTCTATATTTTTCTGGAGAGTTCGTCTTAGTTTCTGCTGTACCATACGGCAGTACTGCCTCTCTGCCTCCCGGCTGCACGTACCTGGGTCGACGTCGGGACTCCTTCCTCGGTCTCCATGTCGTCGTCGGCTGCTTGCTGTACTCTGGGCTGTAGCGGCTTCTCCTGCATGGATTCTTTTTGGGTTCTCAGGGGTTACGGTTGAGACAACACAAACCAACGATACCCTCTTAACTGCTTTTATTCGTCCTTGCATTCGTGGAACCCGGGCACTTGATTAACTGCGCTTCCGGCGGACATTTTATAGTACATTTTATTAGACGCGGTACTTCGTCGAACACACCTGACGGAGGTATACAATACTGCAATGCAACGACTGAGTAGTAACTAAGTAGCAACTGAGGTAACAACTGAGTACAAATGAGGGACAACGGGGGCTGAGTAGGGGTTACCACCCTCTTATATACACGCAGCACCGCGTCACTAGCAAAAACTAAGGGTGTATTGACCTGTATAACGGTACGTAAAATAGCTAGCATACCATTCTATTGTCCAAACATCCGCTCGTTCTAGGCTGTCGTCCGGGAGTACAGGGTTTCTCACGTATGTCTGCCCAGGTCCATCACAATGTTTCTTCAAGTCTACAATTTTGCTTTAACTAACATAATTCTTAAATTTATGAGTAATTATTAAACATATTAATCATAAATAATTAATCCAAGGACCAAAGTCCCTGTTTCAACCTGTAGAATAATTCCGTCTCTGCTTGGCATAGCCAATGCGTGCGGCGTTCCACCAACAGCACGAGTTGATGACTAACTCAGATCTATACCTCCTGCAAAACTACTACATGGCAAAGCGAGAAAGCGTATCGGGAAAAATTCGCAACACAGAGCTGTTTACCTCAGTTTATCGCACATTCACGGCGAGTCCAGTCTGTTCAGATATAATGATGTATTCTGTACAGCAATGTGCCATACATCGGCAGACGCGAGAAAACATCATATAGACACACGCAGCTTGCTATCGCTCTATTAGGTGTTTGGTAACTTACTGAACATCAATTTAATAATATTTCACTCTTCTAATCGACAAGATAAGACCCGATAAGAGACGATCACAGTGCAGGTCACCTGAAGGTCTATACGCCTCAACGCTCTCTCCGGTTAATATATTCACGAATTTTTGACTAAACTTACCGACCCTACTTATCACAGAAGGTAGCACGGCTGTGGTGGGTTCCTAACAGGTGCAGGCAAGAACTTCATCCCGAGGGAGTTCCAGGCCGCCATACAGAGCGTGCCACTAGCAGGTTGGGCTCATCATTTAGTCCTCCTAGAGGAGCGGTCAGCCGCCTTCAGCGCCTCCCAGCACAGTATTTCCAGAACTGCAGGCACCAACATAAAGAGGGCACTGATGACCGCTGTAGTTGAGCGCCCTTATACACATCATCATCATCATCATCATCATCACCACCACCACTACCACCACCACCACCACTACCACCACCACCACCACCACCACCACCATAGAGTATACTATCTGCGACCCGGCTGACTCTTGCTGCCTAAAAAGACCGAATGGGTAGAAAGACATCAAATGACATGAAAGGAAATGAAAAAAGGATATAAGAAAAATTAGCCTTAGTGATCCGGAAAACCCCGAGAAGAAAGTTGGCGGAACGAATCGAATTGAAATATTGAACCTTTCTGGTTCTATAACAGTGAAGCCCTTTAGGTCAATATAACTTAAGATTGTTCATAGGTAAACAAAAGCAACATTTATATATTATTTTATATAAATTACATTATTTGTTCCTTTATAGTTCTTATTTAATGGGCTATATTGAGGTGTAATTTCACATACACAAACTCCGAAAACAATTTACAGGTATATAATAGAAGGTTATATTAACCCAAGAGAAGCCCTCTGTAGATGTATTAAATGATAGCAATCTAGATCTATGTTTTACACTTTGTCTGTTGTGTCATTTCGCAGTTTAAGGCTCTGCAATTATTTATATCGGAACAATTTGCCCTTCCCTGCACTCATTACAACACTCCGGCCCGTATTCAACATGCAAAGTGGAGGATAGCTATTCATTTGTTTCTGCTTTCCTGTTATTTCTGGACGTAAATACATGCAGGTGCGTGTATCTCTCATTGCGGGACTCGTGTTCGAATTGAAGACATGCCCGGAAAAACGGGTTAACCCCCTTTTTGTTTTAAATGGAGAAAAGTCATGTTTTATGAATGAGGCTGAAAGAAATTGTTAACATTATTTTATTTCATCTCTGAGAATATGATTCTTAGGAATACAGTATATTTATCAGTGTTATCCTTAAGGGACCCTAAAACATGACTGATGTAACAACATTAATAAAAATAAAATAAGGAAAATAAAGTGAAAAACTTTGTCAGCTTTTACTCAAGTTTTATTCTAGATACACTTTACTTACATTTTAGGCAAAATTAATATATAAATATTTCTTTTGGCATTTTTAAACATCACACACTTTGGATTATTCCACTTTTCAATAAGTATATCAGTTTGGAAATTATATACTTATTTTGGAGAGTAGGTGCAAACGTTTTAGCTGTAGTCCGGCTGATAAAAAAAAGGTTCATCAGTAATATTCTGAGAAGCTGTGGTCTCATATTTAAGAGTTTTATAGCACTCATGATAAATTGGTTTGCCTAAATTCTTCAGATCCTGTAAGTCCTTTAATTTTTTTAGGATTTATAGGTGTTGGTCAATTCTATTTTGGACGAAATATCATGTAAGTGAAGGTTTGCCAGATATTTTCCTTCTAATGTCCAAAAGGTCATAATCGTCAATACCACCGTAACTGTATTTCAAATATAGCTTAAGCGGGAACTCTTTAAATACTTACATGCATGCCACTTGCTCAAGAGCATCATTTGGCCAGATTCTGATACTGTTCTTCTCTGTACTTTATCGAGAAGAGACTTTTCAGAGATAAACATGTTAGTTGTCATTTTGACAGTATGAAAAGGATTCTTTACCCTCGTTTTTCCCCTAGCTCCATTCACTGATCTGAAATATACATGTAAGCTACTTGCCTCTTTTTTTTCTTTCTCTCTCTTCATAGGGCCGAAGTCACGGTCACGAAGTAAAAGCGCATGACCGGCCACTAGATGGTCAGCACAGAGTATGAACAGCTTAGCCCATTTTTGACATTATACGAATAGCATATCACGAAATGCAACAACTTCACATCTCTATTTAGCGTAATATTTGTGCTGGAGGATAGACCAACACAAGGAAAGTTAGATTTCTGCTGCAACAACAGAGGGCAGCACTTATCGCATTTTCTTATTTTGAGGGTTAGCCCGTTTTTTTCCGGGCATGTCTTCAATTTCAGTTGTAGCAAACAGCCTTGCATTTATTTTGTGGTTTTATCCTGCCCTGTGCTTTAGCGCTGAAATTACCATGTGTGTTTGTACATTCATTTCAATGTTTCATTCATCATGCTATAATTGTTACTCGGGCCAAAGAGGTTATATAAACAAAGATATGAGATCACAAAAGTTATTGAAAATTTTACTATGTGTACTCTTCTCAGTTTCGGCTTCTCTTTCATCGATTCTTTCTTTTATGTGTGGTTACAGTAAGTAGAGGAAGTATTGTGTTTCACCCACAATTTTTTTTTGAAATTTCACCGAAAAAACACCTCTGTGTGTGTGTTTTTTGTGTTTTTATTATTATGCAGCATATTCCATTACATCATGCATAATATATAGATATTATCAAAGTTGATACTGTTCACAAATATATTCAAACTTTTGGTGTGTTTCTTCATAATTTTTTTCCACTGTCCAGCGTCCAGCGTGCTTTCTTTAGATTTTTCCTTTCTTTGTCTAACACATTACAGTCAAAAATTAAATGGTCCACAGTTTTTTCGTTTTGGTGCACTAACACATTAGATTGTCACTTATTTTAAATCGGTGGTAGTACACTTTAGTTTTCCCTTGACCCATTAACAATGATGTCAGATTCATGTTAGTTTTATTTTAGTTTCTGTTCTGTCACTTAGGTTGGGAAAATAGGATTTTGTAATTTCCCATTTTGACGTTTTCTGCCATTCTTGTAGACATTATTCCAAACTTGAGCACTTTAGCCAGCTGATTACTTCACTTTTCTGTATTTTATTGTAGGTTACTTATAATTCGTTATCTTGTGCTACTTCCTTTGCAAGTTGATCCGCCATTTCATTCCCGTGATATCCTACATGTGCCTTTATCCATCTTAGGTCAATCTTTCAGTTCCTTTCTTGTACCTCCCAGCGTCGATTCCGGATGTAGTGTATTAATGATTTTTGGATTTTAGGGTTATTTATGAAATCCAATGTTACTTGACTATCAGTATATATTGTTGCTGTTCTCCATTTCTTTTCTATATCATAGAATTTGTCAAAGTTTTCTAGGGCTTTTATGATGGCTTGTTGCTCTGCCAGTTTATATTTTCTTTGCTGGGAAAGTTCATTATTGATGAATAATGCGACTCCTGATCCAACACCCATCTCGCTCTTGCTGCCATTTGTGTATACTTCTAATGAGGATTCTGGTTTTCCTACTCTGCTTTTGCTGGTTCTTATCGCTTTGGGAGGATGTATAATCCAGTTCACATTCTCTTTTCCCTTCAAGTTCCTATATAGTTGTACAGTTTCTACTACTTTTAGTATAATTGGCAACACTCCAACTATAATACAGAGGGCTTCAGTGGAGCGAAAAGCCTTTGCAATTTTGATATTAACAGGTCTCTGCACTCTGAGAAATTTTGTCTGTCATGTTGCTATCCCATTTGTTTTGATGTGTGTACGTGCGTGTTTTACTCAAAAGTAAAATCTCTATTGAATGCTAAATTTTGTGTCTCTAGTTCAACGTATTCCAAGAATTCCAATCCTGAACTAACCCATATATGGAAAACATTTTTCGAAAGTGTTGAATTTCTTCTATGAATTTTCATGAAAAATTAAACGCATATTATAAATTTTGTGGGAATAGTGCCTATAATGTTCCTATTATTCTAAATGAGCTTTGAATAACTGGTGAAAGTAAGAAATGAACTAAAAAATTTATCCAATATAAACGGTAGATATTAAAACAAACAATTTATATAATTTTTGTAGTGCAGCTGATATATTCCTCCTTATTCGAATATTCGCTTGAATTATGTATACTCTTTTTCGTCGTTCTCCGTAGTCTGCGGGTTACACAATAGTATCTTGTTCCATAGGTCGCGGTTTCAAATCCACCCGAGGGTGTTTACTCGTTTTGTTTGTGTTTTTTAAGTATAAACCGTTGCTATTTTGAGAAGCCAGTAGAAAAGTTTGCGTCTAATAACTTTACTCTGTCACGTGAGAAGTTCGAAATAGGACCAGCCTAGAAAATGGGCGTGAGTAGATAAGGTCTCCTAGAGACACGAGGAAGAAATTTGTGGGAAGACGGAAACACTGTGTGATTAGACTTTGACACGCTTAGACGTTGATTTGTGATGATAGGATAGAGTATGATAAAACGTGCAGAGTTTTAAGTCCATCGTAGTTTAAGAGGAGGTACTTAAGTGTACACATATGCCTCAGTGCGTAAAAATTTTAAGAGGGAGAAGCATGCGAAGTTATTTTAGCAGATAGGTGTTGATATTAGAAGTAGGGCGAAATTATAAGTCAATCATGCAGATTGTGTGTCGCGTCGGAAGTGGTGAAGAAGCGATTCAGTTATCATAATTATCTGAGCAATATTGGAAGGAGAGAAACCATCAAATGCATGTCACTGACTTGAATTTACCTTCAGCATCTCTGGTACCCTGAGATAAAGATCTCAGTGCCCATCTTCGACGAGAGAATTTACCAGAGCTTTGCCGAAGGAACATCTCATCCAGCGCATTAACCCTGAGAAAACCCCACTTTCAAAATTCCGCATCATGAACCATAGGAGTTACTCTGGCATAGATAAAATAACTCAATTTAGTTTGTAATTTTCCTAAGCAGGAAGTGGATATGTTTTATCCTTCTTGGTCCTCAAAAAATAGTGGAATTTTAAAGCCATTAGGAACCATTTCTTACAATTGCTTCATCCCACTGCATTCCCCCATTTCGATTATGGCTACAAAGAAATTCAGAATAAAATCATTTATAAATCTTTAGCAATTAAAATGAGTCAGGTGGAAGAATAAGGGTTTGTAAGAATGTTTTTTTTTTTTTTTCAAGAGTGATGAGGAAAAATCAAGTGAGTTCAATACATACCTTTTTTAAATGTTTGAAGCGTTTTAATTTTCAGTTTTTTCAAGAGTGATGAGAAAAGAATCATGCGAGTTCAATACAGACCTTTTTTTAATATTTGAAGTGTTTTAATTTTCAGTGACTTGAGTGGAGTGCATTGACCTTACTTGCAGCTGAAGGAAAGGATATCTAGGTTTCATCTATGAACTGCAGTTACAGAAGTAACTGTTTCTGATAAAAGACACTGCAGAAAGTGTGAGACTTGCATGCGTATTTGAAATTATTACCAGAAGACACTGGCTCGCGTGTGCTAGTGTTGTGCACGCTACAATATTTTATTGCCAAATCTTAGGCTTGTGGTGTTTAGACATGCATGCTAATTAAATTTGCTTTGTGTTGCAGAATGCTGGGTGGAGTGGCTGGCCGACACATGAGCACGAGGCGGCGGGGTTCCTCGCCCCTGGTACGTCTAGGGGATCAGTTAGGGGAGCCATGGAACGCCACCATTGCCCTCCAACCTCCAGCAAGTCCTCGCTATCGCCGTCGTCGAGCTGTCACCACCTCGGATTTCAAGTCCTGTGCCCTCGTCCAAACACGGGTCAAACTCGGAGACATCATGTGAGTTTTTTAATTCTTAACTTTCCAACTGGAAGATAAAATATAGTTCACCGAATTACACATTAATTTTAATTAATAGAACGTTTTCAAGTATACTAAATTACCTCTGACGCCAACTCCAACTAACATAACTATTAATTGCATAAAAGTTGGAATGAAAATATTTGCTGAGCATAGGGAACAACTCCTCACTATAGAGTGAAAAACGTAGCTTATTTTGGGCTTATGTTGAGATTGATACGCCTGGCGTTAGATTAGCTCCTATAATATTTTCATTTTCATCAGTCTGTTAAGGTTCAACTTTCCTGGCTTTGTAACCATTCTTTTATTCCTGAGGATAGCGCTCTATTAGGGAGGAACAATGCGGCGTCTGGCAGAGGAACTGTAGAGATTAGGGATGTGCCTGCGTAAACACAAGTTGGCCGGCAAGATTGAAACTACTATAGGGACGTCTTACAACGTGTTTAACAATATATTTGTTAATATAGTCATGATTTATTTCGAAATTTGTTAAATACTAAACAGGTCAACACTTTTATGGGCTTTTGGGATGCATTATTAACAACAGTATTTGTATTAGAGAGCATTATTAATATGCCTTTTACAACTGTAGTATCAACTGTAGGTGATCTATGGACAGCTGGGTACAGTAGCGTTACCTACTGTAATCCTATCCATCTTTCACATTTTGTGTACCTGAAAAATTTTATGATAGGGTGGGAGGTGGTTAAAATCATATCCTGAGATATGAAGTGCAAGTGTATGATCTTACAGTGGTAGCTATAGAAACTTGATCTGCACGTTTCACTCGTTGAAGAGGGGCTCTTGATATTCTGTCCATTATCTCATGGAGTTAACTAAGATGCTGCATCATCGAATCTTCCAATTTTTAATGGAGCGTTTGATGTATCTAATATAATCTTGATATGTGTGGCCATTTCAGCAGAAGTAATTGTTTATTTCATATATTATGGAATCTGTACGTTTATTGCCATCAATTTGCCTACTTGAGAGTATCCACAAATGTTAATTTGTTTATTTAGATCCATTTGATAACTGTATTTTTTATTTAAAGAACTTTTTACTTTTACAAGAAGATAGACGAATTGCACGAAGCTTGTGTAAAACTGGTGTTCAGGATAAATTACTTCATACTTTTATTTTTTCCCTAAATCTTCCAAATCATAGGAAGTACCATTCAGAGCATTTGGATCTTATCAAGAAGACTGCGAAGGCGTCTATAATTAACTTGTGAAAGAAGAATTTAATCTTCTGAAATGCACCTTCTACTCTGTATTGCAATAATTGCTTTGATATACTTTAAAAAATCAGTAGATTTCAGAAATGATATACACAGTCGTAATCTGAAACCCATGGCTGAGGAGTTAAATCGGCTGGTGTTAGAAATTTGTGGGTCAAAACATTTTAAATTAAAACCTCAAGGAGAAAGAAATAGGAAGCCATTTGGCCTAAAAGATTACACATATTAATATACTCAAATAAAATTATTGAACATTCTCTTAAAAATTGAAGCAAATCCTCCTCTTCCATATTTAACATTAAATCCTGAAACTAATTCAGATTCACCTTCAGCAAAATCAAATGGACTACGATAAGCTTCAGCGAGGCAAGAAACAAACCAAACATTACACAAAGGTAAACATAAATAAAGTACATTAAAATAAGGAGCATAGACCATGATGCGTTACTGATGATGATGATGATGATGATGATGATGATGATGATGATGATGATGATGATGATGATGATGATGATGATGATGATGATGATGATGATGATGATGATGATCCTATCATGTTCCCCCCAGGGGCCTACTTCCGTAGGTACGGGTTTGGCGCACCCGGGGTCCCGAGCCAACAGTCTCCCTCGTGTGGGCTCCTCTTCGTGGTTGAGGGAGACGGTCAACAGGCCCACCCACGTGTATTGTAAGGTGTGCGTGGAGATCCGTGGAGAAGGTTTTTAGATTCTTGTCTGGTTTAGAGTTTAGGATTTAGTGAACGAAATTTTTCGTAGGTTTTGATTGATGTCTTTTATGTACGTGTATTTTTAATAGGTTTGTTACACTTTTAGAAAGTTTTATATCTGTCTTTTGCCATGATTTGTTTTTTAAAGGGCGCTGATGACCGGCGTAGTTGAGCGCCCTTATATATATCATCATCATCATCATCATGATCATCATCCTAGCATGTTGATAATCATCATCATCATCCCGTCTTTGGTGATTCAAGGTTGAAGCTGACCTATTGGTGGAGAGAAGTAGCTTTGACTTGAAGAGGTTTCAAAAACACTTCATCGCTGTACCTGACTTATAAACTCATGACGTATTTATCATAGTGTCAAGATCAGAAGTTACATCCATATAGGAAAGTAGCAATTTCAATTGAACCGAAAACAACAGTTACAAACATGTTTTCATTGATCCAGTGAACTTCTACTATCACCTCTTTAAAATGACCATGTTCATATTGTTTCATTTACACCCAGAAAACTCCCTATATGAGTTTAATTTTCCTTGAACCTTCTTCGTTGATTAGAGGTACAGGGTACCAAATTTTTATGTATCGTTGTTATTAAAATGTTTATGAAGAAACGTTAAAAATCCAAGAACCAGTTCCAATTAGGATGTTGCCTTACGGGCAAAATTTTCAATTTCAAAAGGGATGTTGAATGGACCTGTATATGTACATAGAAATAGCAATTTCAGAACTTTTTCTCATAATTTCCTTTTCTTACACTTTTCCCACTTAAAATGTACCTAATGTTTTGATTTTTCTTCATTTTTACTTAAATCTTAAACGTTCAATGGGGGCTTTAAAGATCATTTAATATATAACTGAATTTCATAAATTAATAATATGCTCAAGTTGTTCTTCGGAAGCAAGTCAGGTGAAAAGACGATTAGAAATCGACGTTTCGGGAGTGTGCATCTTTCCAATCACTTGAATATTTATTTATTTTACAAATGAATCACTGAATATAATACAAATATAAACAAAGAAAGAACACTATCAAAATTCGCATTACCGAACAAAAGACTGTTTTCAGTAAATTAAATGCCAGGTCAGGAGATGGCGTGAGTATAGAAACTTAATTGGGTAAAAGAAACGTAACCACTTAACTTGGCTATTAACCTATATTGATTTGCGCTTCTTAAGTCGACGGATTTCCCTTTAAGGACAGTTTCCAGGAGGAGATGACCTGAAATCCAGCATCACGATTAAGCGGGCTCCTCTCGGAAGAAATGGCCAAAGTCTCCTTAATTCTCCGCTCCCAGTAACTGTTGTTTTTTGCCAGGATTATAGTCTCAAAGCAGTGCTCTGCCAGCCCAGACTTCTCAGGTTGCGTTAAACGCATGCTCCGTTCATGTCCCTTTATTCTGTTAGCGATGACCTTCCTGTTTGTCCTATATACGGTGTCCCACATTCACAGGAAATGCGGTACACTCCCGGAACTTGGAAGTCCAGTTTGTCTACCACCACTCTCAACAGATGTTTAATCTTCGGAGGTGACTTGTGGATGGACCTGATGTTGTATATGGCGAGAATTCTGCTGATTCTGCCGGATAGATTGCCGGTAAACGGGATATAGGCTGTAGCGGTAGGCTTATCTGAGGCGTGTCATATTCGGAGTAGCCGTTTTGTCGGAAAAAGAGTCTCAGGTGCTTTAATTCCTGTTTTAAGTGGCTAAGATCAGAGATATGAATAAATATTATACATATTTATTAAATATCCTGATGATGGGAGAGATATACATCTATCGAAACGTCGATTTGCAATCGTCTTTTCACCTGGCTTGCTTCCCGAGAACAACTTGAGTATATTCGTCGCCAGGAAAGCTTCAGGTCTTATATTTTAAATTAATAATAGTTTATATTTTCCTATTTTTTCAAATAACCGTTTTAAACTTTCGATTTAACTTTTATTAGGAATATATAATACTTGAGCAGTAATATGTAACATTTAAATGTTCATATTTCTATGTTTCTATCAAGTGCAGAAATTTCCTTATTGACATTTTCTTAAATTATCAATACTAGAACCTAAATTTATTTTAACCTTAGCTAAGTCGGAAAACTCTAAGATAAAAGCTCATGAAATATCTATAGCTAAGAACAAGAAGCTTAAATGATGGAGATTCAAGGTTAATGTTGCAACTGTAACATCTTTAGTGACTGCAGAATCCTGGTTAGTATAGAAATTGCTAGTCTAGTGTAACTCCAGATAAATATTATGACCTGATGTTAAATTCAATAGGTTAGTTATGTGGTACTTAGCGCTTAATATGTAATAAGCTACCTATAGGGACAAAACTAAAGAAGATATATTATTTAATTAATAGCATAATAAATTACTCAACTTTAAAGCCTTTCGCCACAAAACGTTTCCTAAATCAAGGTATTTTTACACTATCCTTCCCAATAATCTCCGAAGATTTGTTGGTTGAATTCTGTAACAGTTTCTGTAAGCAAGTGTTGCCCGTAGCTCAATAGTTAGACCGCTTGGCTCTCACCAAGGAGGCTCGGGTTTGATCCCAGGCGACCGCAAAGTGAGGTTTGTGGAGGACATGGCACTGGGACGGGTTTTCTCCGGGATCACCGTTTTCCCCTGCCATATCATTCTACCGGTGCTCCATCTTTATTTCATGTATCATCAGCAGGACTAGGAAGTTCGTACCGCTCGCCGTTGCCTATGCAGGTTGCGACCGGCCCTCTCCCGGCATCCAAACAAGTCATAGACAAGAATCGCACAGCGGAGAGGCATTGAAACTGGTCGCCCAGACAAAAAAAAGTCTTATGAGACATTAGTAAATTCAAATCTATTTAGATCATTATGTACAACATACAAATTCTTATATATAAAATACGGGCGTGTCCCTGGCTGATCTCAGTATTTAAATAGGCTGTTTGTGGCAACACCCAAGCAATTATAACGCGATTGTAACATTTCCTGATCGAATGTAAAATAATATCGAAATATCAAAATTAATTTTTTAAATATCTGAAGACTCTTACTAGACAAAATACCACAGCAGAAATTTTACTACATATTTACCCATCTGCGGCAGTATTACTAAAAATGAAAATGTACCGCTGAAGCCTTTCAAATTAAAAACACATTCTATGTCCCGTAAAACAAGATTTAGTTGATTGATCCGCCATTGCAAATTCGTTAGTGATTTCAGCTAATTTAGCTTCTCGATCTGGCTTCTCTTTTTTCCATGTTTGCTGAAGTATCTCACTGAAATGTAAATGTAAATATTGAAGTAAATAAGGACATGAATAAAAACTCTTCTAGAAAACATACAATGGTTGTACACCAAATTTAATTGCTCATCTTTGAAGCACAACAAAGATGTTATTTGAATGTCTTCCTTCCTAACAGCGTGCTCTGTGCCATGCAGTTACATCTGTTTTGCAGTAATGCGTTGCATACTAGGATGAACCTTGCCCTTGATGGTAGCGCTGCGTTGTATAGCCATGCCTGGTCGCTCTTACACTGCTCAAGGATATCGGTACGAACTTCCTAGCTCTGATCATCAGTGTCACCGCCTGCGGGGCCATATGAAGTTAAAGCGGGTGTTAAACACTACATACACACAACTCCCACCCGTATTGTTCACGGTGAACCAAGAGTTCCTGCAGTGTTGCTGATAGATCTTCCAGCTTTTCTCCAAACGTCATTTGATTTAATTCTACTTTCTCTTAATTATTTCGTTGAATTTTGGCTGATATATCGCTTAGTTTATTTTATCACTTCAATGACCTAAATAAGTTCCATCGATAACTGATCATTTACTTTGTTCCGCAACGGAACATAGCGGCGTAACGAATCTTGTCCGTCATGGCATCTTTTCTGGATAAGTTCACTTCTTGGGGAGTCAAACGGAAGATCTTCCAATCTCGTCATCACCTTAGATTTTACAAACTTATTCAGAGAGCAGCGCTTAACTCAAGATTTCACCTGACTTCTTTCATTCAACTTAGTCACTCGCCGGACTGAAGGATTGACTCGCTTCGCGAAAGCGCTCAGTTATGTACCCGTAGGAGCTTTCCAGAGAATTCACGACATCTAAAAATACAGAAAGTTCTGCGTATTCGTTTTACGCTTAGTAAAGGTGGTTTTTTAACTTGTCAATCTCTCTGATCTTCCGATAACCTTGCCTTATAGGACAATATCTTAGGACTGCCTTTAAATGCACCGGTTCCACAATAGCATGGAAGTGTACTTTTACAGGCAGAATTTTTCGCATCAAGTTGTTCACTAAGGAACTTAAGATGTCTCTGAGCTGGCATTATGTTACCCATGTACTTCTGTTAACGTACAACATTATGAATAATACATAATTATGACAAACATCATGAGTCTCGGGTCCATTGCCAGAAAAAGCTTTTCTTAGTGGCGCTGGTAATCCCCGGGATCATATCAGCGCCACCATTGGGCCAGAATTTCGACCCGCATGAGTTTTATGTGTTAGTTAATCTACTGACAAGGTACTGCCACTTCTTTAACCAGCCCCGAATCAATTGAGCCACTCATACCAACTCAGTTCTCTTGAGAAATTCCTTGTCGCATATTGCGAAGTGTGTACTTGTTTTTGCCTTACTTTATTACGAGTTCTATGGACAAAGACCTTGACTCATGACTTGACTTTTGTAATGCAAGAATTGGCTGTAGAGCTCAATACACAAAAGACTAAGTCCCAAATAACTTTTTAAGATTCACTAACAATATATGACTTTGCAAGGTTTACGTAGAATCAAAAGTCTGGTTTGTAGAAATTTAGAACACTCTTTATTGCAGTAAAAAGTCGTGAAATAGACAATCAGCTGTCTTCAAGGTCGACTCGGTGCTTCGCAACATGTAAACAAATGAAAAATATCACTACGATACACCTCAAATTTTCACTGTCGCAATAACCATCACACAACTTTGCAGGTATTTACGCCTCCAGTCATTGTTTCTGGAATTCGGTAGACCTGTCCAGAACGATCGCGGCGGCAACAGAAAGACAGAAAATTCGAGGAGCCTCTCTCGTCTCTTTTTCTTGGCAAGCGTCCAGCTCTACTGTCCATGCGCCCGGCTCCCACCTGTGCAGCTACACAATGCCATCGGTGACAATATATGAGAAATCTGTATACTGTTTTGCTCACGCGCCCCAAAATTTTGGTTTGTATTACACTCTTGTCCCAACTATAAAGGCGTAGCTTATTATATTGTTTTATAGGAAATTGTTTACTTTATTTAAAGCAGTTTTAATTGTAGCAGTAATCATCTCGTTAGAAAACGTTTCCAGGTTAATTTGTAATATCCTGCACTTGTTTTTTATTCCTTGAATTCTCTCAGGAACAAGACATTTTCATTGCGCTCATGCACATTAATTTGAATTGTTTAAGTTCCTTAAAAATCTGAAGAGCTTTTCGAAACCTCATTATAAAGAAAACAAGATCAAAAAGATGATAATGAGAAGAAAGAAAAGAGAAATAAATGTATCAAGCCCGTGAGAGAGGGTAATGAGAAAGGAGAGCAATAATTGTGTGTCGCCTAGACAACGAGATATTCATCCATATTTCAAGAGATCACACCGAGATGGAAGGACCACGCTACGATAGGAGTAAAATAACACGGGACTATGTGCATTAATTCAAGTAAATGAGAGAGAGTGAGAGAGAAGTTTCTCTTACGAAGGGAATCGTAAATGTTTATTTCCTAAAAGAAAACTGTATTAAAGAAAGGACATTTAAATTATATTAATGTCGAGATGATTTCTTCATTATCAACAGTCCAGAACTATGAATAGTAGAAATGTCATGCTTAAGAAAATTACACAGTGTACTTTTATGCGTAAAACGAACTGAAGTTTTAATTAAAGTTCAAACCACTTGGTATGTCACAAATGTGCTAAAATTAGCTTTGATCCACATTTGTTTCTTTACTTTTTTCCATTACTGTTAGCGGAAAGGGATAATTTTAATTCTACCTACTTTCTTTACATTCCACGCAAAACTTTGATTTCATGAGATTTCACTATAAAGTCCATCTGTCCTTCAGATCTTCCAAAGAGGGTATACAAAAATTTCAAGAAAATCTCCTCAGACTCCAAGTTAATTAGGTTGTCTCGTAAGTAATGTCGGTTTTTTATTTATTATTTTTTTGGAAAATTTATTCATTTTCTTTGGTTCCGCAGTGCTATTTACTGATGCCATGGCTGGTGTTACGTACGTTGCGAGCATGTATCAGTGTTCAGTTGTTAATAAACAATCACAAAATGGAGATACCAAAGTTTGAACTTAGAGTCCTTCTAAAATATTATTGTAAAGAAGATTAAGCCGCTGTCGCAGCTCGAGGAATATGTGAAGTAGAAGGAGAAGTTGTCGTTAGTGAGCGTGTGGCACAGCGATGGTTCCAAGGTTTCAACGATGGAGATAAAAACACTAAAGATTTATCACGTTCTGGAATACTTAAAGTATGGAACATTGAGAATACACGCTAAGTTTTGCGAGAAAATCCACAGAAAAGTACACGTGGGCTTTCAGAAGAACCTGTTCTATCAAAAGATACCATACATCGCTACATTAAGACACCTGGAAAATCATACAGAAACTATAGAACTGTACATCATGAAGTGACATCTCAACAGGCTGAACGTAAAGAGGACATCTGTCGTAAGCTTATCCTTAATCCCGTGGATGATACATCTGTCAGGAGAATTTTCACTTGTGACGAAAATTGGGTATATTACCGAAACCTGGGTGCCTCCAAACAGTGGTCTGATCCCCACCAACCTGCAAAAATCATCGTTAAAATCAATTTGGTCCCAAAGTAATGTTATACATCTGGGGCTGTTTTGAAGGTGTGACTCTTTGGGAATTTGTTCTAAGTGGGCAGGGCTATTTATGCACGTCTTTATTCTCAGAAACTGGAACGAGTTCAGGAAATTTTGAGACGGAGATACCCAGCATTAATTAACCGAAGTAGAGTTATATTGCAACAGGACAATGGAACGTCACATGCCTCACGAGAATACATGGAAAATAATTCAGAAATTGAGCGATATGGAACTGCTACCACACCCAGAATACAGCCCTGATCTCGCACCATCAGATTATCATCTTCCTCGATCCATGGCCCATTTTCTATGTGGAAGAAATGCTGACAACATTGAAGCAGTGCAAGTGGGTGTCACCAAATTCTTCGCTTAAAGAACCAGAGACTGGTACCATCGTAGGATAATAAACCTGGCTGAACAATGGCTCAAGATCATAAAATCTAATGGCCTACACTTTGAAAATTAGTTAATTGCTTGTCAGAACACATTTCAAATAATCCCTTTTCTTTAAAAAACTGATATTACTTATGAGACAGCGTGAATCGTACTTTTCATGGTTCATTTCTTAATTTACTTTTATTTTCTCAAAGATGGTTATTAACGATTGTAATTATACGGAATTTTTAAGATATTTGTATGACAAATGAAACATCAGTCTTAAATTTTCTTTAATAGGCTAATTAACACGAAAATCTAAATAAATTTTCACTAAGGCTTTACTTATTCCTGTACATTTTAATTATGAATTATTCATTTCGTTTAAACAAATGCAATGAATTAAATTTTTCTTTAAACTTTTCTTTAAATAAGAGCAGAGCTGAAGTACTCCTAACTATGAATGTCTGTTATAAACTTAAGAGAGTAACTAAATCTTGCTTTACAGGAATGTATATCTCGCTGAAGCTCAAAATTTTTATTAAGTGCGCTTTTCTTGGAGTTAACTGTTTCCAAGTCATTCATTGGCATTGTGCACTATTCAGTACTTATACTTTCCTCATATAAGAAGTCTTGATACCGTTTTGTCTATTTATTTGTTTCCGTCCAGCCACTCTAACCATTTGAGCTACTGTGGCCAACGTGCCGACATGACATTAAATTCTCCAACTGACTCGTGTTTCTCACGGTATACCACTAGGAGCTCTCATAAACACATGAGACAACTACCTTAATGGCGACTTACTATTCTGTAAGTACTTTAAGGCCCGGAATTTATAGTTCGAACCACTATTAGGTACAATTAATGTAAATTAATTGTTCTTTCACACTAGCCATGTGTAGGACGCACTATTACTAAAAACTTCAATGCCATAGCCGGGATTTGAACCACGGATCTTGTGGTTTCCGTCCAGCCGCTCTAACCATTTAAGCTACTATGGCCAAGGCGCCAAAATGACATTAAATTCTCCAACTGACTCGTGTTTCTCCCGGTAAACCACTAGGGGTTCTCATAATTCTTCAGTCTGGCTCTACCCTTTCATAGTGCGTCCTACACACGGCTAGTGTGAAAGAACAATTAATTTCCATTAATTGCATTTGCACTAAAAAGTATTGAATTATCAATATTCCTTAAGTTTAATTGAAATAAGTAAGAAGCAAATAAATTGTAATTAATAGTGGTCCGAACTATAAAGCCCGGGCCTTAAAGTACTTACAGTCGCCATTAAGGTAGTTGTCTCATGTGTTTATGAGAACTCCTAGTGGTTCACCGGGAGAAACACGAGTCAGTTGGAGAATTTAATGCCATGTTGGTACGTTGGCCATAGTAGCTCAAATGGTTAGAGCATCTGGACGGAAACCAGAAGATCCGTGTTTCAAACCCCGGCTATGGCATTGAATTTTTCAGTCTGGCTCTACCCTTTCATAATGCGTCCTACACATGGTTAGTGTGAAAGAACAATTAATTTCTATTAATTGTACCTAATAGTGGTCCAAACTATAAAGCCCGGGCCTTAAAGTTCTTACAGCATAGTAAGTCGCCATTAAGGTAGTTGTCTCATGTGTTTATGAGAGCTCCTAGTGGTATACCGTGAGAAACACGAGTCAGTTGGAGAATTTAATGCCATGTTGGCTCATTGGACATAGTGGCTCAAATGGTTAGAGCATCTGGACGGAAACCAGAAGATCCGTGTTTCAAACCCCGGCTATGGCATTGAATTTTTCAGTCTGGCTCTACCCTTTCATAATGCGTCCTACACATGGTTAGTGTGAAAGAACAATTAATTTCTATTAATTGTACCTAATAGTGGTCCAAACTATAAAGCCCGGGCCTTAAAGTACTTACAGCATAGTAAGTCGCCATTAAGGTAGTTGTCTCATGTGTTTATGAGAACTCCTAGTGGTTCACCGGGAGAAACACGAGTCAGTTGGAGAATTTAATGTTATGTTGGCATGTTGGCCATAGTAGCTCAAAGGGTTAGAGCATCTGGACGGAAACCAGAAGATCCGTGGTTCAAATGCCCGCTATGGCATTGAATTTTTCAGTCTGGCTCTACCCTTTCATAGTGCGTCCTACACACAGCTAGTGTGAAAGAACAACTAATTTCTATTTATTTGTTTCTTTACGTTTTCCTCCAGTTCATGGAAAGAGAGTGGAATTTCAAGGCAATCACATAGGAAGCAGGTCTTAAAAATATTTAAGCCTGCTGCATTACGACATTTGTAATGTACTTACAAGAAAAGGTGCAATAAAACCATTTGTACAGATCTTCGCCTTGATTAATATGAATTTTAAATACTGTCTTGCAGAAGATCGAGGGGAAAAAAGTTAATCCAGAACATTAGATTCTTTTCCATCATGATAAACTTAATAAATATGAAAACACTACATAAACATAGAAGGACATTTGACATACCGTTCTCCAGCTATCGCGAGTAAAATTCAGCTGGTATTTTCTTTTATTGTGGGCATACGAGTATACCATGAATACAATGAGTGGTATGTTACATTGCCTAAAATGATTTAGTTTATCGTCAATATTAAGCTTCAAACAGTTATTTATTTTGTGGTATATATTTAGCGTTATTCGTGTACACGACATTTTGTGTATTATGTTTAAGTTCTGTAAAACTTCTATACTGAACTGGACTGTAGTAGATTTTATTTATTTTTATTTTTAAATATACATCCTCCAACGTTAAGTCATCGGACGATGATTGAAATAGATGAAACGGTGCTCAAATGAGCTCATTGTCAATGGACGTTCCACTTAATCGTCATTCATAAGAAAGTCCCGGAAGAAAACCTTATCCAGATAACTCGTCCTTACCGAGATTCGAACTCGAGGACTGCTTGAATCTGAGACGCTACCTACCCACCTATGCTACAAAAGCGAGCACTAGAATAGAGACTACTATTACCTTTCCTTCAACATGGATTAAGACATTTAGCTTGTTCCGACTCCAAAGACGTGCTCCTTCCATCTTTCCCTCGGTCTTCATATGCTTCTTCGTCCTTGTGGTTGGTAATTATATACTATTTTAGGAATTATATTTTTTCATTCTACTTAGATGCTGCATTAAGTTGGTTTCATATTCTATTTTGTTTTATTTAATTCTTCTATTTTTAATTGCTGTCGTATTTCATCATTTTGCTTTTTGTCTAGTGTTAGATATCCAGCTGGGCTTCTAAGAACTTCATTTGTGCTGTTTCTATATTTCTTTTACATCGTGCCATATAATTTCCATGTTTCTGAACCATGCGTTTCAATTGGGGCAGCCATTGCTTTATCAATCTTATTACTGAATCTTTTTTGCTTTATTATTTAGGTTTTTTTTAATTGTACCTGTTATATAGTTAAATTTATTCAATATTTTATCGATATATGTTTCCTATATGTATAATATTTCACACCCGAGGAAATTAAATATTTACCCTAGTTCAATAGTTTTATTTAATAGAAATATTTTAAACCGAACTGGGTGAATACCACCAAATTCCATCGTTTTTGTTTTGCTTATAGATATTTATAATTTAAATGTTTTTGCTGTTTTATATACTTATATGCCATTCTATGAAGATCATTCCTGCTTTTTGCGATTAATATTTTATCATATGATAAAGTCATTGTCGTTATGGCTCTGATAGCTAGATTGATTCCTCCTGCTGTCATTTTGCAGTTTTCATGATTTGATTATGTCGTCTATATATAAAATCAGGAGTGGTTTACATTGGAAAACTTGTCTAATTCCTTTTGAAATCAATATTGGTTCTCGGTTATTTATCGTGATTTTTGTTTCTATATGTAATTTTTATTACATTTATTAAATGTTTTTGTATTCCTGTTTTAGGATTTTTTTTTTTTTTTTGTAATTTACGTTCTCCAACGTTAAGTCATATCGGACGATGAATTTAATGGGTGAAATGATGCTTAAATGAGCCCAGGGTCCATAGAGCATTCGTCTCTCAGGATATGGAAAAACCCCGGAAGAAGCCATTTCCAGGTAACTCACCTTGACCGAGATTCAAACTCCGGACCTCTTGAACGTGAGGCAGACATGCTACCACCACGCTAGGGAGGAGGGTATTTTTTTAAAATTTCCCATAACTTTAATCTATATATTTTATCGAAGGATTGTAAGACTTCCTATGTTCATGTATAAGTTAAATACCTTTTGTTTATCAATTGTTTGAGGAAGAATACATCATCTATACCACTTAATTGTTTCCTAAATCATATTCAATTTTCCATTAAAAGTGTTTCTACTATTCTTAACAATATATTATTTATAATCTGCGTATAGATTTTATAGGCTCAGCAGAGTAAGGCAATTCCTTTAGAATTTTCAGGTTTAGGAGTGGAAAATTCATAGTCCATATTTTTTATAATTTCATTAAACTTCCGCAAGGCTTAATTTGGTGGCACAAGTTTTAAATACAAAGTCTCATATACATCACATTTTCCATCTAATGAGAGTGGTGTGTACACTTCGGGACTGATCTCGTTATCTGACCGGGTAGCATGTACTTAATTCGCTTAGGAATTGATTTATTCGTTGTGAAAACTTTTTGTCTTTGAACTTGTAAATGCAGATATCTATAATTTCAATTAAATCAGAAACTAGTATTTGCTTATAAATAGAAACAAATAACTCAAGATCTAGGAATCGGTCGAAGAAGTTCTTGTATAAATTAGAGTACGTTAGCTAACTGGAGATCAAAATATAAAATTAAAAGTGGAAGTTCAAACTAAACTAACATTATTAAATACTCTGTGGCTATATAAAAGTTGCAGTTAGCATCAAACGATTCAACTTCTTTTCCGTTACTTGCTATAACTGAATGCATTGTCAAAACACGTAATTTGTCATCTTGCAACCTCTAATTTGAGACGGATTGTTAAGTACAATAGAAGAGATAGGTCTATGCAAAGAAAGTAGAGAAAACCTTGAGAATGTAATCGGATTTTTTCAAGCTGCTTATCTGAAGGCTTATTTTCTCCCTTCAGTCTTCTCTTATCCGTTATCTTAGTGCCTACTGTCTTGTAGACAATACGGATCAAAGAACAAATAAGGCTTTGGCTTAGGCTTTTTATTTTTTTATATACCTGGTGCCGGTACAATGGACCCGGCTTACAGGCTCTACATTGGTATGTTATTACAGTTTTCAGTTTTTGTTGTTTTCGACGTCATGGCTTTACATAAATCCCGTACGGCGTCCCTTTATGGGCGCACTGAGAGCAGCTTTAGTTCGTTTTCTTTTAGGTGTTCCAGTTTTTCCTTGAATTTTATTTTGTTTTTTTTTTTTTTTTTTTTGCTTTTATTAGCATATATAACACACACACTCACGCACGCACTCATGGGCATACGTAGTACGTCCCTCTCACTCACACACTCATTCAAGCACACTTCACTTCACTTTGTACACTATTTACCCTCAGCTGTCCTGCTGTGCGGCAGCATGTCGCTCAGTTCCTTAGGCAGCCCGGGAGTGGCGGCCCCTGCCGGCGGTTTGTGAGGCCTTGGGCCGCGAATTTTGGGCGCGCAATGGGTGGCGAGCCGTCCTTATTTACAGTATTTTCACCCGTTTATATTTGCGGTATTTTGGCTCACCTTTTCCGATGTTATGGATTAAAGGGTTTGTATGCCGACGAATGCGCGCCCAAATGGAGGAGGCTCTGTTTTCCAATACCTCGGGGATGGTCGGAATGCGGACATCTTGATGGAGGGAGTCGTTTGTGGTGCGGATGGGCGCGGAAAGGATTTTCCTGAGGGAAAGGTTTTGCAGTGTTTGAAGGTATTTGATGGTTGTTTTGGATGCGTTTGTCCAGGCCACACATGCGTATAGAACCACTGACAGAATGGACGACTTGTACAAGATAACCTTCGAGCGGAGTTTCACTTGTTGACTCCTAAATATGGGGGCGCACATCTTTAATCGCTGCCGCCCTTTGTTGGCAATATCTTTTATGTGGGTGGACCAGTTCACCAGTTCACGCCGAGGTATTTGACCTGCTGACGGCAGTGCAATACTTGACCATCGACCGTTAGGTCTATAGCCAAAGGGCGCCGCTTTGAAAAATGGATAAGCTGGCATTTATTTGCATTAATTTTAATTTTCCAGTCATGGAGACATGAAAGGAAGCTGTTAATATACCGCTGCATTTCTAATAGGCCGAAACGAGGATTTTTATTGTGGTTGTATATTGCAGTGTCGTCAGCGTACATGGCCACTTTGCATCTGGCGTCCACGGGGAAGTCGTTGGTAAACAGTATGTACAATAGCATAAGCTAATACATTTTCCCTTTATATTCTGTGTATATTTGAATTTTTTATTCCTCTTTCGCTATATTTCTTTTAGGATTATATTTATGATCTAAGAACAGGATGACTAACATGTTCTAGGATGAATGCAAAAGATTACAGTAGAAAATAAACAACCATCATGAGAAACCTGATCATATCTTCACATCATGAGAAAGCTTTGAAGTCGCCTAGCCTCGGAATGGTGACGAATCTGGCGCTCACCATGCCATCTAGTGTGGCGACGCTCAACTACGAGTACGGCGTCTCTGCCGTCGCTGCTAATGCAACCTGTAGGTAACATTTGGTGTTAATTCTTTATTCTTGAGTTACTGTTCCAATCGAAGCAACAATTCTCTCTTCGTAGTAACTGCCTGCTATTCGGCATTATTTTAAATATGTTTTATAACACAGTTTATGAAGATAACACTGAAAATTCTTTCCAAATTAGACGGCAGGGAATGATGACAAGTACTTCATTGTAATTTTCTGAATAATTCGAACAGTATGAAGTTATTTTGAGCTGCGCTTATTTTCCCCAATAAACAAAAGATTGGTTTATAATTCTTCTTTAAATTATTTTAAAGAATTATAATTATTGTTTTGTATTGCGCGAAATTATTGTAATTAAACTCTTTAAATAATGTTTAAAACAGTTCTTATTCCACTCTTTATCAGTAACAGTGTAACTAGGTATAAAAGTGTTTAGAAGCATCTATATCTCTTACTGGGATTTTATTTGAAAATTCGCTGTGTTACATTAAATCCTAAGAAAAATGCGCGATATGTTTCTCTTTTAAAATAATCATGCACATGTTTATAATATATTGCAGTTTTCCTGTAAGCTTTACTCTTTTATCCTCTCTACATTACTCGCGATATGTGTTTACCAATTAATTACCATAGATTCTCTTGCGATGGAAAGAAAATAACGGTTTGGGAAACGTAAAATCGTTTCAACCATAGCCATTGGGCCACTTACGAAAGGTTCAAATATGAAACGGAAATATTTTTTCCAGATTTTGCTCTAGTAACCTTTTAGATTGTCAATAAAATCTTATTTCTCGTTTAACAATATTGAGCACGTGATACTTCAATCTAAATCGTTTGAGGAAATAAAAAGGAACACATTTTTCCATGAAAAGGGCTCTTGAAAACCTCGTAACACATCCTTGGGAGGTGCTTAACACACACTCGCTAGTAAAGGCCTTTGCACAGAAACACAAAAATACACTGAAACGATTAATAAAAGTTGCTAAAATTCATATCTCTAATGGCTGAGGTATTTAGAATCAACTTGGAGTAATAGCGAAATCGTTATACAGTTTCCTACTTACTTTTTTTCTGAATTGTCTCACTGGGTGTACATAAAATACAAATTACAAAAGAGCAAAGTCCATGGAAACTTAAAGCATACATTGGCGAATATATTGTCGGGAACCCGTATCTACGATCGCGCGGCTTGTTTACACAAAAGGAACTGATAGGCGGAGAGTGTGAAAACCAAGAGCCCGCGGACAAAGATAACATGCAGATAAGGGTCTGTCGAGGCAAACAAACTGAGATAAATGGAAATTTCTGGACTGATATTTTCCGGATTCTGGTTTATTTTCGAATCTTCTAGAAATTCTCAGTGAGGTATTTAAGAGACGTGTGACACGCCAGCGCGGGTGGCAAGTTGTGAAACAAGAGTTGTTGTAAAGACATGTAACAAGAATGAGTGAGTCGCGAGAGGTAAGCAGAGAACAGCTGACAGAGTTGTAAACTGAACGCTGTTTTTTGTTGTCATCGACCTTGGAAGATTGTGTTGTGATATGTGAAGTAATTCTGCTGCTACTGAGTGTATTTCTACGCAAATAAAGAACATTAGAATTTCGGCAAATTGGAATTTTAATTCTACGAAACCACAAAGTCACAATATTAGAAATGATCAATAACTCTTCTATTTCTCGTTTATACAAATAAGAAGAAATAGAAATAGAACTGTTCAACGGGAAAAGAAACTTCAAAATATTGATTTTATTTGTCCTGAATCAATTATTATTTATTTATCAATTATTTATCAATTATTTATTGAGAAAATAAGATAACTATGGCTTTTAATCATACTTATTTTTCGCATTAAGCTACACATCTGCTATATCTCATTTGAAGCCGTCTACATATGTACTTCTTTCTGGCCCTCCCTTTTCGTTTTCCTCTAGCACTATCTATTCCCTTCCCTGCCCCTCTCTCGCCCCAAGAATCAAGGGGTTCGAGGTTTTCAAGGCGACCTTGATTTTATTCATTTTAGAGGACCTTTGGCTTATTTTTAAATTTTCGTCCTCCAAGTTAAGTCATATCGCACGATGAATGGAAAGGGTGAAATGAAGCGCAAATGAGCCCAAGGTCCATAGAGCTTAGAGTTACCTAACATTCGTCTTTCAGGATAAGGAACGACCCTGGAAAAGATGTTATCCAGGTAACTTACCCTGACCGAGATTGAACTCGGGACCTCTTAAAAATGAGGTAGACACGCTACCATCTACGCTATCGAGGCGGGCACCTTTGAGTTAGAGTTGATTTTTCGGAAGGGCAGTTTCTATATTTTACTTACATTTCCCCCACATAAAACAGATTCGTTCCGCATCTATGTATATATTCCTACTTAAATGCTTCTAATATATTAAGGTTCCTACTACCAATCTTTGGATGTGTTTATTCCAGATAGTTTCATATTAATTTGTTGTTATTGAGTTATCTGAATTATCGAATTACTACTATACAAATAATCTAATTTTTACATAATTTTTGTTTTTAAAATGTTCGTTTTCGCAACTTGAAACCCACTATCATTCGCTCTTTTGAGACTAATAGCCAACCATGAATACCGATATTTCATTTTCTTATATAATTCATTTTATTTTATTAGTTATGTATTACTATCTCATCACAAATTAATATTTTGCCAATTTATTATATATATCTTTATTTTTGATAAATTTATTTCATATCCTAGGTACAAATTCAAAAATAAGGAATTATTCTAAAGAATTATTCTCCTTTTCGATTGACTTCATTACGTTTTTCTCTTAAAAGCTTTAGTTTTTCATAAGTATTTTATGTTTTACAAAACTTTCACTATTATATGAAACTGAAGTAGCTTTTACAAAGTAAAACATGTTACCATTTGTAATTTATAAGTTCTTACTCCACGGTTCACATTACACTCTGCAGTTCTTTTGAACTAAAATTTAAGACAGTTGAAAATGACACAAGGAAGAAATGTTTATCTCCTAATTTTTGAGTGCTTGAAAATTGTAATTAGTTATTAAGGTAGTTGTCTAAATTATGTGTGAGAACTCTTAGTGGTTTCCTGGAAAAAATGTTAATTAGTTGGAGCATTTGTCATATTGGCATATTGCCATGGTAACTCTATGTTACGAACTACCGGGCGGAGACTGAGAGATCCGTGGTTCAAATCCCAGCTATGGCATTGAATTTCTCAGTCGAACTGTATCTGAATTTTGAGTGTATATTGAGTGGCGGCTCTTTAATGATCTATGAAGAGTAAGATAATTTTAACGGTAAATATAAATGAGTTTTTTGCTCCCGCTTTTTGTAATAGTTTCAGTTTTTAAACATACTTGTGTAGTTGCTGCTTATTGATGTTAATTTTTATTAATTTGAGGTTATTGAAATGTTCTAAGAGGGAGTTTTTTGAATAAATAAAACTTACAGAAAGTTCTGTAGCTTTTACTGATAAAATATTGGACGAGATGGCTTCCTGGTAACAGTTAGGCTCACATTTGGGAATTTCTGGATTTTTCCTTGTCGATAATCATATGCAGGAGTGATTTCTCACCTAACCAATTTCCTTTCAACCACTTTTTCACTAAGTTTTCTTCTTCTCGTTTTATATGTGCTTTTAGGTTTCGTGGTGTATTCAAGTATCGGATAAATAAAACGGTTTCTTGCTCAAAGAAAATAGCACTTACCGTGGACATTGTAGAGCTTCTTAGTCGATTAGTCGCTCGTCTCCCTCTCTGAGCAGTTTCAGTAGTGCGACGTGTCTTTTAATTTGGGGACTGTTGGACTGTGTGCCTACTCTCTGTAACCTTCTATAGCGCCTTCCTCCTTTGTTGGTACCACAACAGAACTATGAAGGTTGTAGTAGGCGAGCTTCAACTTTCAATTGTATTGCCAAAACCTATAAGATATAATACGGGTTTAGTATTGAAAGTAAATGTTTGTTTCATAAGTTATTGAATTGTGATCATATTCTGTTTCTAATAAGTCACAATACATTATCCTTAAGCCTAGTTTGAAAAGTTGCACATTGTTGCACAATTATCAGCAATGTTACCGGGTCGTATAATAATTCGATGGCAACTCTTCATTATACGAGTTAAGAGAACATTAAGTCATTGTATAAATGTTTAGATGTTCAAAATTAGATAGAAATAAAGATTAGAAGAGGCATGAAAATATTCTATCGCAATATCAACTTCTATGATCGAAATGAGCTATACATTCAAACTTAATTCTTAAGGAATATTCACAAATTAAATCTTTTGAGGAAAGGCACTGTTCTGAGCCGGCTACCTCTGATTTTTCAACAGGAGTAGGCACAGGGCGTCCAAGAAAACTTGTTAAGGAAAACAGCTGTCACCATAATGAAGGAAACGTAAGACTAGTTAATACAAAGCTTAGCTTCGAAGAGTCATTATTAGCAACAAAATTGGGTTTGAGAGTAACAAGGAAAGGAATGCTGCCGAAAATCTGAAGCCAATGATATAATTAACAAATTTCATTTTCGCTACTATCTAGTTATCATACGTAGAGGAAATACCAAATATCTGACAGTAAATTTTAACTGAAAAACAATATTTTCTAAACTAAAGAATAGAAAATTATTTTCCCCTGCCTATATTATATAATCTTCATTATAAAATAAAGCATCGATTTATTTTGAAACTTTGAGAAGAGGTTACATTGAAATGATGATATTTTTTTGTTATTTCCGTCCTCCAACGTTAAGTCATATCGGACGATGAATGGAATGGATGGAATGATGCTCCAATGAGCCCAGGGTCCATAGAGCTTAGAGTTACCCGAAATTCGTCTTTCAGGATAAGGGAAAATCCCGGAAAAACCTTATCCAGGTAACTCACCCTGACCGAGATTCGAACTCGGGACCTCTTGAACGTGAGGCAGACATGCTACCATCTACGCTACCGAGGCGGACATGGTAAAGTGTGTGTACCACAAGCTTCCAATAATTCTGTATGGCATTGTCGAGCATTGATACCTCTTGTAACCTGAATTTTAATAAAGCATCTTTGTTCGTATTTACTGAACATATTTAGAGCAATAAAGATAACAGCTTGCAATAAAACTTACTAAAAATATCTAATTAAATAAAATTATTTTCTTCAAAGTCACAGCTAACAAACATTAGATGTTCTTGTTTTTCATTTTTATCAGCTTACATGATTTACCGCGATAGCGCCAAATGCAGGCAGTGTTGCCAGTAATTCTTGAATGACGCATGTAATAGTGATGTAGAATTCAGTACAGTATCTTAAAAATTACACTAATGACTGTCATTGTTTTACTTTTAAAGTCACACACTACTTAGACATTTCATCAATTGAGTTCAAAAGTATATTAATTAAAATATCTGGTTTGGTAATACGTTGGTTAATGTATTGAAGTGTTCGCCTAGGTAGCGTTGATGGTAGCGAGTCTGTCTCACGTTTCAGAGGTCCCGAGTTGAATGTCGGTCAGGCGAGTTACCTGGATAAGGCTTTTTGCGAGGTTTTCCTTTGTCCTAGTAGACGAATGTAGGGTAACTCTAAGGTGTATAGACCGTGGGCTTATTTGAGCAAAATTTCATCCATTTTGTGCATCGTTCGATATGACTTAACGTTGGAGGTCATCTTCTTCTTTATTTAAAAAATAACATTGAGATATTCTAGTTATGAAGTCATACGCATTTGTTACGTAAGAGTATATCCTTTGGGACAAATGGTACCTTCTCTAATTATAGTGTTGGTAAGACAGTATAACGGAAACGTTTTCTAAAGAAACAAAGTTTTATGCTTTACTATGTATTTTAGCCAAACACTTATTTTCACCTCTATATGAACGGTTTGAAATAAGTATCCGATTTGGATAAAAATACACATCTTTATAGTTATTACGAGATGAGTAAAATTTAAATTTATACCAGTAGATTCTCGAAATTGCACGCACTGTGATGTTGTTCCATAGTCAAAGGATGCGTATAGGTTATGGAACACTTCCAGAAGACATTTGGAGAGACAGGAAGTGAAACGTTCGGCCAATGTTTCACATCCTCTTGGTGAATATCATGGGCATTTTCCTTCCCTTATTGGAAATACCCATGTCGATACAGAAATAGTTACTAAAGCGGAGGGTTCATGAACACCCTATTCACCATTCTACAATAATTGCAATAACATGTGGAGAAGGTGCACGAAATTAATTAAGCTATCAGTCGTGTAAAGAAAGCTACATATTTATACTTGGAAACGTTTATTGTTTTCATTAGGTGATACCCATAATGTTGATACTTTCTGATTGACCAAAAATTTGCTGTTCTCCTTGTCGAAAGCTCTCTGCAGGTCTATAGAGACAGCGTAGCTCCTTATAGATAGATTTACTTTGATTAGATCAGAGATCTAATAAGTAACTTACCTTTCGTGTTTAGCCAATTAATTTTTATAACAATTGAAAAAAATGTAAAAAGCAATAATAAATCACAATTGCTGGTATTCTTTTGGGTATTACCTCATTTTCTATTGGTACCGTAAGTACTGAATGGATCGATAGATCCATTTGGAGAAAATACATTTCGAAGGAATGTATTACGAGATAGGGGAATTTTCTAGAAAATCTTTGCATCTATTCCTTGTAATACGCTTAATTTTAAACACCAAGTTTTGTTTTTAACATATTTTTCGTATTTTAGGTAATGCTGTTCTTAGGGCCACAATCCAAACAAACACTTTTCTAAAGCTTGTTGGGGGGGGGGGGGGGTAAGGAAACCTCAAATCATATTTCCGTCGATATATCGGCGTATGTTTTCGGATGGTTTATAATAGTTCCCCTATTTACTCCTATACTTTTAGTTCTACCGATACGAAATATACATAGTTTTAAAAAAGTACTGAAAAATTTCGTTGAAGCAGAATTAAACTTTAGTTTCATCATTCTGTTATATTTGGTACTTGAGATGTTCCATTTCCTTACTAGTAATCGCGCCGATGGCACGCTAGTAGTATTGCGTCAGCTGATATTTCCCTGGTGTGAAACGCCACTGCGCTCCTGTAACCCCATTCTCTCCTCCTACACGCTTAATTGCGCAACGCATAAACAAACGCGAAGCCTGCCCTCTGTAGGCGGACGCCTGAACTACAAGGTTGCGGGCGAGAGCGCTAGATGGCGAGAGTGCCGGCGTCGCGGCGCTGCCACGTGGAGTTCTGTGTGGGTTATTGATTGGACGCTGTGGTGGGCAGTGTGACCCAATTATCGATGTGAAGAACACGAGCATGGCATCACGGCTGACTGTTGTAAGGCGAGTCCTTTGAACGCACATCATCTGCGTCAGGACGTTTCAGTCCAGCATGCATTGCGCCTTCAACCCACTATGACTTAGCTTTCATCACCCTCGAAACACATTTCACCAAATGGCGCTGTAAACATATGGAGTAAAGGCACCCACCATCCATTTTCCTATTTGGCTTCATACATATACACTTGTTTCAAATTTTAATTTATAATATTCATTCAAATATTAATAAGCAGCAAATATATTTATTTTACGTTAAATCAATGAATTTTTTAGAAGTAAGGTAGGATTTATTGTTGGTATTCTAGTTACAGTGTCTCCAAATGGTTCAAATGCAGTACTTTGTGATTAAACCTAGCATAATATTCATTTATAATTAAAGCCTTTCGTAACGTTAAGTAATTAATTATGTATCAGAAGAAAGATGAATAATTTGAGCATTTTACCTTCATTGAAGTCATCAAAAGAGGACGAAAACTACAAAAAATGGGCTTTGTGCGCTTTTCAATACTTTTATCACGAATACTAAAACACCATTGTAGTGTTACTTGTAAAAATAAGGCCCCAGTTCTGCTTATGTATCATTAATTACTGCCTTCTATGCTTTGATTAGCACAGCCTCTTTAGTCCGCGGAGTCTTATAATATTTCAGCAGCAATCTTCAGCTCCTTTAATCTATTCTTAGGTAAATGCTCTCTTAAGAAGTTTTCAATATGTTTATAATGGTATGTTGAATCATGGCAGCCTGCTAGTTGTAACCGATTGTTTTCTACTGCCAGCATTTATGAGTAAATACAATATATGCAATGACACGTTGGTGTACTTGACACAGAAACTAAGAAAAGTTCGAAGTTGCCATTGTTGGATACATCATTGCGGTAATTCACAAAAGCTTGTGAATAAAATTACAATTAACTCAAAGAAATTCTGTCTGTATCTCTGAGAAAAGAGCGTCTAAAATTTAGAACTTCAAGATTTCAAATGGAGCAATGCAGTCTCCAAAAAGTATTTAGTCATGAATTAATATTAATGATTGATGAAAACATTCTTAATTGTTATTCATTGTCTATCTTTTTTACTATCCATGTTAAGTGCTTGTAGGAGAGGAAAGAAAAACAAAATACTTCTGATCCGTACATTCATATGGTTCTCTCCAAACATTTCTTAGCAAACGATTCTTACTTCATTTGTCTTGCTGCATGTTTACTTGTATATTTAAGGGAATTAAAGGGAACACAATAAACCAAAAACGACCGTGGTAATGAAGTCTTTTATGGACCAGAAAGGGAGCAGGAGAGAAAAGTATCGCTATTTCCTCTTTGATAAAAATATTGAATAAATATTTAAACGAATAATAACGAGTAACTTAGAAATGGTTGGTTCCACAAAAAAAGCACTTGAATTGTGTACTTAAGCGAAATATATATTTTCCTGTAGTAAGTTTGTGTATCGTTTTACTAGTTATGCAAAATCTTTCAGCGTGAAGGAGACTCACAGATTATTTATTAATTTAGCATGAAAATATCTTAAACGTATATCTTGTACTTTAACCTAAACCTTTAAATATCAAAATACAAATCTTCCATGTGAATTTTAGCTGTGGTTTGTGAACTTACTTGTACCATAAGAAGGCGAAATTAAATAGCAACTATTTGCCCACCTCCGTAGCGTAGATGGTAGTGTATCTGCATCACGTCCAAGAGTTCAGGAGTTCAAATCTCGGTCAACGTGAGTTATCTGAATAATTTTATTTTTTCCAGCGTTTATCCTTGTCCTGAAAGATGCATATCTGGTATCTCTAAGCTCTGTGGCCTCTGGACTCACTTGAGCATCATTTCAGTCATTTTATTTCATCGCTGGATAGGACTTAACAATGGAGTACGTCAATGTTGATATTTAAATAGCTACGATTTTGAGCTATATCTTACGTGTGGATCTTTTTCTTTAAAAATGTGTTTTGGGTTCAGCAAGTCACAAAACGTATATTTATGGTGAATTTATTTATGAAATGGAATTTACGGGTGTAATGGAATACATCCCATTACTTGCGATGCCCAAATTAAACCAGCTATGGCTTGAGCAAAGGAACAGATGCTAGTAATCTAGTAAGAAACCAACTACTCAGCACTAAATATACCGAAATCATCAAATAATCTTATAAAAACATATAATAGTTCTAATAAATTGCGTGTAGCATTAAAAATTCTGCTATTTGTGAGGACACGTGGAATCGTTTAATGATGGGAAATTATTACGTTGTGTGGTAAATTTGAATAGGTTTCAAATATTCGACGTCACGGTCGGATTTGAACCATGGGTCTTTGACTGTCGCTGCTACAACATGCACTAAGCCGCTATGACATTTAAATTTTCAGTTGACTCATATTTTTTAGGTAAGCCACAAATCAATCCGAAATTCATTTTAAGATAACTGACAATATCATAAGTACCTTTAAGCCCAGCCAATTATTAGGTCAGTCAATCAAAATTAATTAATTAATTCATCTTCCATTCTTGATAAAGGTTGTTGAGTAACGTTACAGTACGGTAAACCGAAGATCCATGGTTTACATCCGTCAGTACCGAGCGGGATGGATCAGGCAGTTTCGTCTGCGGTCCACATACGGGAGGTTCGGGTTCGGTTGCCGTGGCCGACCTTCCTGTGGTCATCTCTCATCTGTGGTATCTTTCAGGGTAGATGTTTTGGCGGCAGTCTCAGCGCTGCATGACAGAATGATATGCTCCTGTTAAAGGCTTCACCTACAGTCTCCGGGCTGGCCTGATGGGGCGTTTCAGGACAATGAAGGGTGAGATGCCGGGGAGTTTCCAACCAGTCAATAGTAGGAACCCTGCCCTCTGCACTGCCGTAACGCCTTGACTCGGCCACCTTGTCTTCTCTCACCTCATCCTTCCTCCCGGGGATGTCCCACTTGGGGCTTACATACAATAAACCACAGGTTCCGGTGCCAAATCTCCCCCGTGATGCTCCTAATCCCCCTAAAATAATTAATTATTTTAACCTGAACTACTCGTACTTCATATTCACTAATGTATAGGAAATTATTAAGCTCTTATGAAAATCTTTTGCAAAAAGGTATAAACTCTGGTTTGGGGAACACTTAGAAACATAAAAAATGCTCAGAAAAATATAAATAAATTCGAGAACATAGTTTGAATTCAACTCGGTGATTCTCCTTAATGGTACGCCACCAACTAAATACCCTTAATCTTTGAAGTGTTTATATTATAAACGTTTGTCCAGATCCAACTACAAAGACCAACATCAAAATATCGCTTCTAATATACCCAAAATATTGTTATAAGTTATAATCATTTTCTCAGTACCCATATCATTTTCACTTTAAACATTGTCAATTTTTACTACTACTTATACTATTATATACCTTAATCCATTCTTATTCCCCACCTCGGTAGCGTAGGTGGTAGCGTATCTGCCTTACGTCCAAGAGGTCCGAAGTTCGAATATCGGTCAGGGTAAGTTATCTGGATGGGCATTTTTCTGGTGCTTTCCTTAATCCTAGAAGAAAATTGTGTGGTAACTCTAAGCTCTATGGAACCTGGACTCGTTTTAACATCATTCCGATATGACTTAAAGTTGGATGACGTAAAAAGAAAACCCTTCACTCATATGTCTGTTTAGCTATTATTATACTAAATTCCACTATTATTTTAATTGTTTTCTCTATTTAAATATTTACTTTAGTCAAGGTCCATTTTTATTATATTAAGTTGCGATTTTATTTGAGGCGCTGAGAAGCAATAGGACCCAAAGCACATAAACATAGTTTTGATAAAAATAGATGTTTTTTAAGATCAAGATTTCTATGCAGGAAACTCCCATTACGAAGTACAGTGCGATCCATATAAACCTGAACCATTTCAATAGGCCATAATTTTTGAAACAATGATGGTATACACGTGCAATTTTAGGAGAATATAATACACAATTGAGAGATAACATTGTACTATCTACATCTCAGAGAAAATGTTGGAAGTGTCATCCACCAGCATCTGTACATGTTTGCACTCGTCTCACCATATTCTCTGAAGTTTTACGGAGAGTGTCCTCGACAATGTTACTTATTTCGGTTCGAATGGATTCCTTGAAAAAATCAATTGTCAGTGGCCTATTCTTGTACGCCCTATTTTTAGATACCCCTACAAGAAAAAACCCGGTGTGGTTAGGTCAGGGTATCTGGGGGCCACAGAATTTTTGAGATTATTCGATTATCAAAGAAACTGGTTAAAAGTTCCATGGCGTCATTAGATGTATGGCACGTTGCTCCATCTTGCTGGAAATAACCTTCTCTCAATTCGATATCATCCAGCTGCTCCATAAATGTCTTGAAGATACCCATAAAAACATCAATGTGTATAATCGATCAAAGAAAATGGGACCAGCGATTTATAGATGCTGGTGGAGGACACTTCCAACATTTTCTCTGAGATGTAAATAGTTTAATGTAATCTCCCTATTGTGTATTATATTCTCCCAAAGTTGCACGTGTGTCCTATGATTGTTTCAAAAGTTATGGCCTATTGAAGTGGTTCAAGTTTATATGGATGGCGCTATACTACTTACGAACATGATGTAATCAGTAAATTATGTTGGCAACGTAAGGTAAAAATTGAACAGCGCAGAATAACAAAATGATAGTTTGTGCTTTGTGCATTTACGTAATTCAATATCGGGAAAACTAGAGATACAGCTCCTTATGAATGTTACATTAAATCAGAGAGGGCCTAAAGCACAGCTACTGCTCGTTGACCGACCACAAGGTCGGCGAATGTCAGGAGCATGCATACTTGGTAAAATTTCAAAATCTACGATGTGCTTTAAGTCCTTATGGTTCTAAGCGCCTCAGTTGTTTTATTATTATTGTTATTATTATTATTATTATTATTATTATTATTATTATTATTACTATTATTATTATTATTATTATTATTATTATTATTATTATTATTATTATTATTATTATTATTATTATTATTATTATTATTATTATTATTATTATTATTATTATTATTATTATTATTATTATTATTATTATTATTATTATTATTATTATTATTATTATTATTATTATTATTATTATTATTATTATTATTATTATTATTATTATTATTATTATTATTATTATTATTATTATTATTATTATTATTATTATTATTATTATTATTATTATTATTATTATTATTATTATTATTATTATTATTATTATTATTATTATTATTATTATTATTATTATTATTATTATTATTATTATTGTTGTTGTTGTTGTTGTTGTTGTTGTTTTTGTTATTGTTGTTGTTGTTTTGTTGTACTTTGTCGTTTGTGGCAGCCTTTATTGGAGGAAGGTTTAATTAAAACTAAACAAAACTATAATTAAAATGTTAGTCATTTTAATAACTTTTACCATGCGTTGACTTACGTGATTTAGATTAACAATACCATCTATTTGGTATTTTAAATACCTCACATTCTCACACTTTCAAATTCATTTTCAAAAACCTGTTAGAAACTTGCTTGGTATTTTACAGAACAGATATAACAGTTGTATAACTTTTTGACCCTATTCTTTATTTAGGTGTTACATCCCAGGATTTATTCTGTTTTTGTTTTATTACTATTGCGGCATTTATTCTGCAGTAATGTGAAATGCGTTTCTTTAAACTGCAGCCTTGTTGATGAATTCGTCTGCCGTCAGAGCGGCCATAAATCACAGGGTCAGTTCAGAATGTCAAACAGACGAGTGCTTGTTGATCATCGCTCGCTGTTTATGCATGTGACCTCTATTAAAATAAAAGGGAGCAAGGTCAGGCCGCAGCTGGTAGAAATAACCTCCATTTAAAATATGTTATTGAAATTGCTTGCTGTCTCTACCTCACTGTTTGCTGTTGATCAATTGATTTTAGAAAAAGAACCAATAGATACCCACTGTAGATGACAGATTTTAAACTAGAAAGCTACGTGGAAATACAATGTGCGGGAATTGCTACAAAAAGAACCCCTTACATTTACGTCATTTCCACTACGTACGTACTACCATGTAGTCTTCTGGGTCTGGTTACCGAGGTCGTGGGTGTAAAACCGTCGGAAGACGATGAATATTATTGAGCGTGAAAATCCTTTGCATGGCTTCCTTCAGAAGGGGAATAAAGTTGGTGCTTCCGTGTTGTATATTTTCGGTAAAAGCCTAAATCTGATAAGGATCCCTAGGAGCAAAACTAAGCGGTCTTTCACACCCAATATAGAATATGGCTCTAAATCCAGCAGGACCGAAAATCCCCAGTTAACTTACCCAAATTAAGCTAGTAAAACCGACAGCCTTGGAAGCGTAGATGGTAGTGTGACATCCTCAAGTTCAAGAGGTGCGCATTTGGAATCTCGATCAGAGTGAGTTACCTGGATAAGTTTTTTCGAGGGTTTCCCTTACCCTGAAAGGCGAAAGCTGGATAACTCTAAGCTCAATAGAGCTTTGACTGATTTGAGCATCATTTCACCTATTTCATTTATCGTTCGTTATGACTTAACCTTGGAGGACACAAATTAAAAAAATAACGAGTGAAACTGCCAACAAATGAGTTGTTGAAAGCTATATGACTGTAAGATTCAAATGAATATATATGAAATAAAAAATGTGTTAATGAATTTTTGAGTAACCATAAGCCCTTTGCAAAAGCATTGAAAGTAAGAAATAATTTTACTACATCTCAGCTTACAGATAAGTAAAGACGGATTTAAGTACTCTACATTTTTACGCAGTATCTTGTTATCATGAACCTTCAAGATAGGCCATATAGGCTTGTTTCTGCTCAGAAGGGATCTTCCCAGAGTCTCCATGGTCTTTCAACATCTCTAATACCAACTGGTTTATTCTGCAAGACCTGTTTGGTGAGTATTCTGGCATTCGAGAGAGATGATCTTGCCATTTCAGTTTGTACTCTCTGAGTTTGTCATTTAAAGTAAATATTTTTATTTTGTCTCTTATTGCTTCACTTTTAATGTGATCTTTAAGACAACAGCCAGCTACGTACTTAAAAATTTCATTTCAGCCGTTTCAATTATTCTTTTATCAGTTCTGTTCAAGGTCCAGATCTCGACTCCATAAGACATAACAGGAACTGCCATAGTTTTATAAAACTTTAATATGCTATCTCTTCTTGTTTTGTTTTTCAATGTTCGTTTTATAGTGCCACATATGTTTTGAAATTTTTAGATATTTTGTTTCAAATCTCTGCCACATTCATAGGAAATATCACATTCTAAGTAATTAAAATATTTAACTTGTTCTAGTATTTTGTTTCTGAGAAGAACTTTCGACCATGTTGGGTATTTACCAATTAAAGCCATCACTTTCGTTTTCTCTGCTGAAATTATAAAATTATACTTTGACATTGTTTTGTCGAGTTGGTACAAAGCTATTTGTAATCTATCTTCAGTATCTGCCAGAATGACCTGATCATCTGCAAACAGGACTGTATTTAAGATTGTACGAGCTAACTTAAAATCTACTTTCAACTGAGCTTGCCATTCGGCCACTGCTGTGTCGATATAAGTATTAAAAAGAGTTGGCGACAATGGGCAGCCCTGTCTTACACCTAGGTTGATGGTTTCTGTCTTTAAACCATTATCCATGCTAATACAAGTCCCTTCGTACATTTTCTTTATCATTAAAATTAAATGTTGAGGATATCCGTTTTCAGTCATTATATCCCATAGCTTTTTCCATATAACTTTGTTAAATGGTTTTACGTAATCAACAAATAATAATATATGGGTCTCTAAATTAAATTCTCTTCTATTTTGAATTATTTGTTTTATTGTTAAGACGTAATCTGCACAGGATCTGCCTTGCCTAAATCCGCGTTGTCCATGTTGTTCAGTATCTTATCGTACACTTATTCCCACAATATTTTGAATACACAGTTCGAGACAAGAGATTTCACCGTATTAGAGAGGAGTTCACGTTAGTGGAACAGTTTGTGTGTGTCCCTGGTTTGCAACCCGCTGTCCAAACTTCCGCTCATTAAGCCGACAGTCAACTCCATCAGTCAGAATCTCTCCCCACAACTTCTCCCCTAATAGGGAACAGACAACCGTCCTCTTTCTTCCTTGTTTATCACGCATACGTTTCCCACTGTTTTAGCGTAGCCGGAATGACCATTGTTTCTTCTGTGCGCTTCATTGAAAGCGACGGCCTGTTTTTAATTACTCCTTTATGCTTCCAAGGACAAAATTACAAAAGAGAAAGAGAATAAACAGCTTGGTGCACTCCATTTATTTCTAAGGGTTTGTTATTTCTCAGCTAACAGTAGCACTATCCATAGATTCTGAAATGTATCTTGACCTCCACGTTAAGGATACTGTTCTTACATCTAACTGGTGCGAATATCGATAACAAGTCACAAAAATATTCTTTTTATGCGTTTACATAGATTTTGGTATCCATTCTTCAACAGGCTATCCGTAAAAAGCTCTTTCTTCTATCTGCTTCATTTCAGATAATTTATAAAGACGCTTTTATTAAAAGCTTCGCTTTTAAGGGCAATGGGGATAAGGAAAGAAACACTGCAGACCTAAGTAAAATAAAAATGAGAAACGCCAACAATTTATAATGTAGGAACAATAAATAAAATGCCAACCAAATACATGGAAGAGTTTAACTATACAAATAAAGTAGTTGATATTAACTGCATGCGTTAACGAAATCTATAGTGTTGTATAGTAAGGTTTTGTTTATTTGTTAAGATGCACCACTTGTACGAAAGTAATTTAGAATAAAGAGAGAATAAGCCTCTAACTTCAGAGTATATTCCCATAAATTTTAAGTCTTGCATTCCACTTGTCTTTAAAATACTTTAAACAAACTCATTTTGAAAAAATAACAAACAAAGAAGTGTTTGGTCTACAGCGTAGTTTGAAGTGTGGCATTTTTTTAAATATCTTGGGGCACGTCTTTTGGGGATGCTGATCTTAAATACAAAGTTTGTTTTTAAATTATTGAGCTGATCATGAATACACACACGTGCGCATGCGTGACTGCATCTTCACTTATGCGTACTTGTCGGGATGTCCGTGTTTGACTCTCGTGGCCAGCCTACCTGACCCGTGGGTTTTTAGGGGTTTTCCTGGGTCGCTAGACGAATGCTGGGTAGGTTAATTACGTCCCCCGAATTTCCTATCCCTCCATTTCATCTCCATTATTTCATATCATCGCTCACTTGGTGGTTTATTTCAGGATAGAAGTGTTGGCGGGAGTCTTGGCGATGCATGGCGGGATGATATGCTCTGAGAAAAACTACTTCCTCCTCCGGTAGATTGGTTGCCGTCTCCGCTCCTCTGCTGGGACAATTTCGGTACCGCCAACCAGGGACCTTTGGGGCTCGGCTGCTGGGCTCGTTGCCGTCCCGCTGTAGGGGAGCGAGTTCGTCGTCCTGGCCTGTCGGGGGAAGACTCTAAGTAAACTGTAGGGACCCTGCTCTCTGTACTGTTGTGGTTCCTAATCCTATGTGTACTTGCTTACGCTTATCTGATTAGAACTACTGACCTAATATGAAGCACATCGCTGCAGGTGTACTTATAGCACTTCTAGGAATGTGATGTTAGATTTAGTATCCATGTTGAAATCAAAGCGGTAGGTTCTACATATTTCATACAGTGTGAAATTTTAAACTTTGCTGTGTTGTTATGCTTAAACAGTGATGAAGAAGCAGAGGCATTTATGCTTCCCCGGATAGTTTTTCTTACATATGTGGTGAATTCACAACTAGTAAATAAAGGAAACATATTACAACAGTATTGAAAACTGCATATCTCCTGTATTTCAGCTATCCGCTCGGTGACCAAGCTCGGAAAACATTTCGCACCACATATGTTAACTGACTCAGTAACTAAAAGGGAAGAAACAACCATACCGTTTACAGTTCCAATGATATGAGGAGAAAAGGAGAATCATACTAATGACTGTTATTTCTGCATAACCAAAATAACACGGTTTCCAAAAAAACAAGCAGCAAATCTCATCCTGATATACGTTCAGCTATTAGAAAAATACTTTCTGGAAATCACTGACCAGTACCAGTAGCTTCTCCAACATGACAACACTTATCAGGTACAGAGGGTAACGTATCAGAAAATGGTGTAATGGCATCAACATCTAGCAAGTCATCTTGCAGTGCTATGGGAGAAAGCATTCCACATTTTCCTTCAAAAAACGAACATAATGACTTAAGGCGTTACCTCTCAAAGCAAGATGCCCAAGTCCTGGCTTCAGGAGTGAAATCTACTGAGAAAGGACACGGAAGTTACCTTTCTCCGAAATAGGAATAGAGACTTATTACCGTCTTTTAATACAATTATGGAATTCTTCATTTCCTACCTCACTAATGAGCCATTATTTCAGAATATATGAGACATAGATGTCAGATATTTATACAGGATGTTCATGCACTCCTTCTGAGTATGATGCTTTTGTTTTAATGATAAAAATAATATAAAATATATATTCAATTTTCAACAAAACTCTAAAATTACAAAATAAATTAAAATGTAGATTGACGATGCCCCATTAAAAAGAAAGGGTATCATAACTAAAGAACTGAGGGTGACGGAAAGACTGATGACAAATTTGGAATCAGCATGGCCAAATTGCTATAAATTAGGTGCTTTCAAGTAAGTTCCTTACAGCTTTTATAAATTTGTAGAGCTGTGTTGATTTTGCCGTCGTCCTGAATACTAATCGTTTTCTTGTACCTTTCAATTCATAGCCTACTCTATAAGGTGAATTTTTTATTCACTGATTCCACATTCACAATATAAATATTGCAACCCTTTTGGAACATTTTAAACATTTTAACGTAAGTTTAAAATAACATAAATAACATCACAAAATATGTAAACAATAATCATGTTGCGAACCGAACAAAAACAACCATGTCACAGAAGTGGAGTTTTAATGATGATGATGATGATGATAGCTGTTGTAGATGTTGGTTCCAATATGAAGGTCACCATTATTCACCTACATGGCGAACTATCCTAGCTATTGAGTTTATAAAATGGATATTTTGTACCTCATACTTAGCTGTTACATAAATAAATGAAATATAAATGAATACAAATAAACTAAATAACAATAATATATATAAATGTTAATGTTAGGTTATTAAAAGTTATTACTAACGGCCGGAGAAATGTGCGCTTGCATGAGATAAACTTAGCTGGACACAGAATATGAATGCGTCAGATGTACAGCACAACCATCAAATGTTCAAAGGTCATTACGTAGTACTCTGCGAACTAGTGAAACATTGTCTTTCAGTATGCAGGCTTAAGGTCAAGTTGTAGTATGAGGCGACTGTTTTGTTTCTCGTAGTATGGTGGTTGTCACGGCCAGGCTATACCAACCTGCAGTTGCTTATATGCGCGACCGATAACAGTACAGCCCATGTGCTATGAAAAAAACGCACACACTTCCGGCCTTTAGTGATTACATTCAATTTATGAAATAATAAATACACCAAAAGTTAGAGTATTTAACAGATATAGTTCCTACCTATGTCCTTGCAGTAAAATAGGCAAAACATGCACATACTTGTCGACCGCAACCTTGGAGCAGGAAGCCTGTGTTTTGTTGACAATCTGTAACGCCGTCTTCAGTTCACAATGAGGCCTCAGCTCAAAATAAATGCAATTTTGGATGTTTTCTTTACTTACTCGCTTCGGATGACTCACTCATCTTTTCTGTAACTGCTTATTTCGTTTTTCCACTAACATACTCATGTGGTGGCCAAGCAGTAGGTTATGAGTTGAGTGTAACAAACTCAACTTTACACAATGATACCAGGAATAAGAGATGAATAAAACATTTTGTCTTCGGAAAAAAATGTTTGTTGTATGTACATTAAAGTTATTCATAACATTTTATCTAAGAAATGATTTAACATTAAGCATTGTGGGTACGATTAAACGTTTATCGGAAGTTTAGAGTTCTTTTGAAAGAAAAGCAAAAGTAAGTCTGTAAGAGTTCAATGTATACCGCAAGAGGATGCATTTGGTGAAAATTGTATCGTACAGCCTGAGATATTTCGAAACGAACAACACATAAAATGATGTTAAGTTGTAGGTATATTTAGATAAGCTGTTCATTACAGATTTAACTATTTATTAAGATTTCTGTTTATGTCATATTATAAAAGTTCAATAAGAAAAAGTAGACTTCTTGCTCAATTGCAGGAAGCTAAAAGGGAGACGTCTTATTCTACATAGTCGTTTACGTAGTCTATTTATATTGTTAAACCAGTTTCTATCAAAATTGCAAATAGAACTCCCCATGTGAATTAAGGAAGCGAGAGTTCTGGAAAATCTTGGGAGTTCTAGGCTAAATAAGGTTTACTTTAGTAGAGCGTTTATTTTCTTATTACACCGTTCACACAGATATAGAAAAACACGTGTGTACACAGTTTCTAAAATTGCCTTCATTTGTTTAGGCTTAATCAGAAACGTATATAAACTGCAATCTTCAAATGGAATTTCGGGGAAGAAGGAAGGAATTCTATTTACATCTCGTAAACGTTAGAGCGGGCAAGTTCACATAGTATTCTCCACATAACAGTTTTAATAATTATTATGGCTGTACTATCTGGCCAAAATTAGATATCAAGAATCCACCAAAGGTACAATTTTTGGTGCCCCCTGAATGAAAATATGAAGAATGTGTGTATCTGTGTTCTTAGCAAATTCAAAAACGAAATAATAAAGTTCGTCTTCCAAAAAGTAACAAAAAAAGGACAAGGGTTCTCGATCCCGAATTACCACCCAAAAGGACAATTTCCCTTTATTATTACTTTCTCAAAAACCATTTACATATACACATGGAAAAATGAATGTGTATAATGAAATTTCTACTGTCTTTTAATAGTCGTTCTGAACTCTTGTTTAAACTTCCGAAGCTTTTACGTCAAACATAGCTTTTGTGCCGCTAACTTACTAGCGATATTTTATTAGCGTTTGGATTTTCAAATATTTAAACCCTTTTTTCAAATTAAAAATTGCTGTTTATTTTATCGTCATGCGAAAGCATGAATTTTATACCATAGCATAACGACAGGCTTTCTAGAAATCTCACCGGTGATTTAACCTATTGCATCTTCTTGAAAATGCAAAGAAATGTAGAAATGATTTTGAAAGTTTATCTCCAAAGGTGTCCAGGCATTTTAAGAAGAGTTTACAGAAAATTAGGTATGACGCATATATGTATAGAAATAGATTCAATGGAATAGTGTGAAATATCAACTGTTTCACTCTTACAATATAATGTAAATGCAATGTCGACCAGTTTTGTTAAGAACCATTGTTTAAGGCATGAATCAAATCTGAAGTTGAAAGGCTGTTTTCCCGAAGCTCTTAAACATATAAAAATTTATGTCTTTCCGGATCAAGTTCAAATAAAACAGACTGAAATCGTAAAGTATCTGTTGCAAGCTTTCAAAACAGTTTGTGTGAGTGAAAAGCTCTCTGTCACCTGGCATCGAACCCGAGCCGCCTTGTTCAGAGTCAAGAGGTCTAACCACTCGGCCAAAGTGCGGCACTAAAACTGTATTCAGTTTTATTAAAACGTGTATAGTGTTATGCTTTTTTATATGTGTCCACAAGGGCACAAATGTCAAGGGTAAAAATTTCGGAGCTTTATCTTTCCCATATATTTTGAACATAGCACTGTCTGCTGTGCTCCCAGAATGCAAAAGCTTTCAGTTTAGAATGTCGCAGTATCCTGCAATATATCTTGGCATAAAGACTTTATTCACGTCAAAATGTTTATTCTCTCACCGGTGTGAGTGTTTCCTTTCGAGATAACCTAGCGATATTTTTCCTGGAACGCCGTTAATAAACATTTCCTGGAAATCGCAGCGGGTATCAGATTTTCCTAGGACAGCGGAATTCCCTCTTGTACGTGGTAGAGGTGGCAAAGTCAGCATTTTGGCGGGGTGTTGAAGTGGGCACGGCCCAGGCGTGAAGAAGCGATTCCGGCAGGAAGGTCAATCACGAGAACGATACAAGTGTCATCGGCGCAGGAACATGTGGGCGCGCGCCGTGACGCATTTACTACTGTGGGTGTGCGTCATTATGACGAAACGATATTTGCTCTTTGTTGCAATTAAGTGCACATGGAAGTTGAAACGCATCAGCTGGGTGTGTTACTTTATGTTCTCCAGCAGTATTCTACAATTAAATTACAGGATATTTAGAAAGTAAAATACATTAAACGGTACTTACTGAACTGGCATTTAGTTTATAGTATTATTTCCACGGGTGTAAAGCAACAATCTTTTTAATTTTCATATTCATTTAGTTAAAAAGTTAAATATACACTTTTTGTAATAAAGAAAACTTAGATGTTTTAGATATAATGTTTATATGATAATTGCTTTCCAATATATTAGCTATTTTATAAAAAGTAGTACAAGAAATTGTTTAGATTGCCTCTGTAGTCTGGTTGTTAGCGTACTAACCTCCAAATCCAGAGATTCGGTGCGATTCCTGGCTGGAAGATAGGAATTTTCTTTAAGGAGTATTCTTCCCCATCCTACTTGGGGTCTGAATATAAAATGAGGGTATAAATGTGCGTGTAATTTAACAGATGATCATTGTTGAGACATTGAAGACTCCTTATAAGACAACATTTCAGGTTTATGTTAATTTAACAAATTAACAGAGGGAACGTTATTTTCTAGTTAATACATGGTATATGTTGTAAAATAGTCCAGATATCTCACATTTGAACTGTTTGGAAACTTCTTCTTGATACACACATTAAGCAATGCAATACGGGCATTATTTTCGTGTTTTAATATTGAAATAAATGCTAAATGTTGAGTGACATGCTTATATTTTGAGATAAAAGTGTTCTTTTTATAGGGATTTTAAAATGAAACTTAAATTTTCCACGACTAAAATTGCTTTCGTGCAAATGGTGTTACGGAGGAACAAATAACTGTCGTTTTGAATATACTTAGAAGATGGAAATTTTCAGCACATCAGGTGATACAAAAAGGCAATCTATATCTCAAATGGCAAATTCTATAGAAAGACATAAGAAACGATGCGATGGAACTGTTAAAGTTCCAACTCAATAGCAATTTCAAATCGTTAAAACAACTTTTAAAACGTTTAAAAACTAATAATAAAATATAAATTGTTTCATATTAAGTATTTATACAGGGTATTTCAAAACGACACTGAACTTGTTTAGCTTCTATGTGACACACATAGATCGATTTTACCGCCAACAGAGGCGCATAAAATGCTCCAGAATGAGTGTGACAGGAATAACGACGCATGCCTCACGCTATCGGAGTTCGCAGGTATAGGTCACATGCCGTGCCGCGTGCTGTACCGGCATACTACACAGTAGCTTGCTACTATTATGAATTTCTTTGGTTTATGAAACGTCAATGAACAAGCTATTGTTTAATTATTGCTTATGAGTGTTTAACGTGTTCCAAAATTCTGTTATAACAGTCCATGATGACAAATAAACTGGTGGACATATGGAACTTATAACTTTTAGAGGTAAGTTAATGTTAGTGAGGTTGAGAATGAAAGCATTAAAAGATAAACAGAACAAAAAACAACGTCAAAGAATTGTAGATAAATTAACAAAAACTAAATGGCTTATACAATGAGACGAGAAGTTTATTTCACGTCTCTGATAATACTAGATAAAGCATTTCTAAGTGAAAAGTTAGCTGCTGATATTTACAGTAAGTGGCTGGAAGTATTGTTCAATTAAGATTGTAGCAAAATGCTCTGAAGTTAAACAAATAAATATTATCATTGATGTAACTATTTTTACAATGCATATTTTAATAAAACTTAATTAATCGAGCGTTCGTTGAACTCCCTTCAGCTCTGCAATCCATCAAAACCATGTCCTCATTTCGGTGTTCATACTGCGCTCCAAAGTGCTTGTACGCGCAAAGTTCTCCCTGTTACGACGGAATATGTAGTTTCACACTGAAGAGCAACTGTCCAAAGTATTAGTCGACTTTTGTACAAATAACTGCTCCTTGCCCCATTACCGAAAGGTAGGCCAGGGTCACTGATAAAGAGCAAGGAATAATGCTCTTGTTTTCGGGGCCGGTGCTCCCAATAGGAACTTTTGAGGTTCGCACACCAGTAGTACCTACGCTGTCTAATCACAAAATCATGTAATATTTAATGTTGCGTAAAATTAAACTTAACAGAATTTCGAAGCTGCGACACCAAAATTCGGAATAGTTAAGTTATAAACTACGCAATGGCTATAATATTTCGGTGTCGTTTTGAGACAACCTGTAAATAAACTTGTATTATTTGTTAAAAGTGGATCAAATTTTTAGCCTTCGGGGCTCTTAAATCTCAAATACATGCTTTATATTTTGCCTTAAAATTACCTTTCACATCTTTATAAATAGTTCTAGTCACAGTGCATAAAGAAGCCAAGTAAGATGTAGTCCTGACCACAAGTGTCAAAGCTATCCCAGAAAAGGTTTTCTCTTAATAAGTATTATATTACAATTATTTACGTATACTACCAACTATTATGTAGCAGCCATTTCCATTTCATCTTCACATTTAGAAGAAATTCCCTTGGCCTTAACTGTTGCAAACCATTAAGCAATTTCTTTGTCATTTCACTTCTGCTCCATCTATGTCCTTTAGGTATCTCTAAATAACTTTAGTCTTCCTTAATCGGTTTACTTACATACTATCAAAATGTGGATCCTATATTCATTATCAATTTGCATACCAAAGCATCATTAAATCCCGTACTTTCAGTATAAATATTACACTGATGTCTCTCTCCACTGTTATATGCTTCTAATATTTTTGTATATATAGTTCTGTTTTAATTATTTTTAAAATATGGCCCTAAGGTCACGGGTTCATACCAGGACCAGATTTTGGTTTTTAATTCTGCTTAAGAGTGACATCCTCATGTTAGTAGATTGGTTGGAATACAAAAGCTCCTAGGAGACAAAATTCCAACACACTGAGAGTGTTGCTATGATCCTGGTATGGCTGCACCGTTTAAAAAATGTTTTATTTTTATATCTTCATATCTGAAGCGGACATTTTCCAAAATCCTTGCTTCATTCTGTATGTTTGTAACCAAATATTATCTAAATCATTCTTCGCTAGTTCATAGTTAACTTAGCTGGTGCAGTTAACAAATCCCAAATGTTTTTCTTGTATGGCAATATTGAAAAATATACGTGTAACTAAAATTGTACCGAAATTGCACAGTCCACCCTTTCACGTTATTACCCATTTCTAGTAATGGTGCTAGATTAACATTAGCTTGAGACTAGGTCTCTAAGAACGTTTATACTATGGGAAGAAGAAATATAATTATATTTTAGGGTAGAGAACAGAAATTTAAAATCTTAAATCAAATAGGTTTAATTTTGTGCAATAGTTGCAGGTGATTTATGATCAGGCTGCATAATGACATTAAATTTTAAACACTAACAATTTAAATTTTTCACATAATTTTCTCTGTAAGCTATACTGGACGTCGAATACTCCTGGATCTTCCTGCGTCTTCTTGGAATTTACCAAACTCAAATTTCAAACTTAGTGTTGCTGATATTCAATTTACACATAGATATGAATACACGCTGGTATTATAACTATCCTAAAATATATTTTGACGTCTATTGGAGCACAAAACATATATTAGAAATTTATGGATGAACCAATATGTATAAGTTAAAATTCATGCTCTCATAACCTTAAAGGCACATTCTCTGTGTAAATTTCCCTTTATACAGTTGCCATCGCGATCCTGATTGCTTAAAACTTTTAAATGTAACATTCGTATTTTAATTACTCTCTTAATATAACTAATTGCGTTTTCAATTATTAAAATGCTGCAATGGTGCACGCTGCACCTCGACATTACGTAGGTATTCAATGAAGTGAGCAAAATCGGCATCGTGGTGAAATACATTATTATATTAATGGTAATGGTTAACGTGAGGAAAACATATATCGTATTAATAAAATAATTCCGAAATTCTTTGTTTAATGATAATAATAAAATTAACCGATTGCTATGGCTCCGTAAAAACTTTTGAAACTCGCAATTGAGAGCTCCGAGGTTCAATTCCCGCCGAGACAACGACTTTCAGCATGGCTTTGTTTATAGTTTATTGGGTTGGTAGTTGATGTCTCTTTTATCCCGAAATTGGATGAATGAATTCCTGTATTTCCTTTACGTGTAACATAGGGCCTTCCGAATCACGTAAAATCAAGGCCCGTAGGCAAAGGGTTGAGGATCAGAGGTTTCGTGATCAGAGAGATTCCGGGTTGAGTAATCGGCACTCACGAAGTTATAGTTTATAATTCCGTCCTCGCGATTTCTTTGTACCTGTTTCAAGGGATACAGAAGGATTAGGGGACAGTACTTGGTATGTTACGACAGGATGGTGCATTTGGGCTTTAGAAAGCTTTCTCTCTGGTGTTTGGCGGGACTTCTGGAAACTCCCTTCCCGTCCTTGCCCCCCCCCCCCCCAGGCTGCGATTGCCCTAAACAAGTTTGGCCAGCATCACGAATGGTTGTTATGGGCATAGTCTTTGTTGGAACAATTCTATGACTGGTCATTCTTCAGGTATTTTCTTTATACCTTACTCCTTGGGGTCACATTGGAAGCACAAAGGGTCTACTATGGCCTACTTGCGGTGCTGTTGAGGGCAGTCTGTCTCCTAATGATAAAAGTAAAACATAAAATCCTTCGGAAACCCATGTTTAAGAGCCATCTATTTAACTAAACATCGCATTCAGTATGATCTCTCAGATTATTTTAAATAATGTAATATTACACATTGGAATACTGAGCTACTGAGGTCACAGATTATTACAACAGAACTGACCGCGTCACCAGAGGAAAAGTGATGAAGCTGACTGCATGCTTTGAAGAACCACAGCAAGGTCAGCTGCATACGGGCAAATGATCATGGTGCCCACTCCACTGGTCCTCGCTTCCCACTCCGTCGACATCATCCAGCTAATGACGTACTCCAATAGCGCAATGTGGTGAGCGCCGTCCTGCATGAATCACTTATGCCTGCCTCCTAATTAAATCAAGTTCTGGCGGCCCGACGTTTCGCAGCTATTTCCTTTCTCCACTGGCCTGTGTAAAGATTGTATAATGTCACGGTGTCGTCAGTCTGTCGCCTCCTGCATGAACCTGGTTCTTATATAATTGTGTACGCATAATTGTAATGCTACCGCCTGCAACGGAGTAAAATTACAGAAAGAAAGGAAGAAGTGATCTCTAATTTCTAAGGATTATATTACTGAATCGTGTGAGGGATTATTTCTTGCATCTTATCCTGATCTACGCAGCATCTCAAATTAAGGCTTACATCAAATCGCTGTCTCCTAAAACAGTTAAATGTTAGTATTGTCACAATTTGGTGGCTGCCTAGAGTGACAGTGGATGCACAGGGGAATTAGATGTAAGGGCGAGATGGGGCAAGGTAGAAGAGAGTAGAAGAGACAACACTAAGTTTAATTATATAAGAAGAGACTAGGTTTTAATTATACATGTTAAAACAGAACATAAACCAAAGCCTTGAGAAATATTGGTTATAGATTACACGATTATGCTAATCTCCATGCGGAGCTTTCCCACGGAGATGTTTCGTACTGGTGAACATGAGAATGAGTGTAGCATGGTGACAAAGATCAAGCGTGACCCGTCCTAAAGAATTCAAACCAGATTGATACACGAATGCAAAAAATTTCAACTATAAATATTATCATTCGACTGGAGAGAGGGAGGCCGAATAATGAACCGGGCACATTTCCTAACTATGTCAGCAAAACCCTACCACGGTGCGATAGTACTCCCGAATTCTCTATAGCACCACGTACGTTCAAAGGCTAATTCCGTCGCTAAGTTCATTTCCCTAGAAAGGGTTTCTTATTATTTTACCCGCTATTAGATTCCTCAACCTAAGCCAGGATATAGTAATATAATTTTTATAGGAAATACCATAATGTTGCAATCCCATTTAAACGTACAAAATAAATTAGCATTCACTATCACTCCATGCGTACGTGAGAATATTTCAGTTTATACAGACGTGTGCAAATTATTAGAATCAATGTTGAAATTTTAACATATACCGTTTATTTTCTATTTATTTAACAGAAATAATATTACAAAATATGTTTTCAACTCTTAGTATTTTGTATTTTAGCCTTTATTACCATTTTGATGCGTTTAGTTATGCTCTGTACAAGAGTGGAGTACTTTTCCTTTATTTCTTCATCTCTGTACCAAATGCTTATCTGGCCCTCAATAAGCTGAACTTTTGTTGTTATTTTCAATTTTTTCAGTCTCTGTTTAATAATACCCCGCTGATTACTGGATTTAAATCAGGGCTATTCCCCGGCAATGGTAGTACTTTGGCATTGTTTTCTTTGAGGAACTGGGTTTACAGATTTTGCTCTATGGCAGGGAGCACTGTCATGCATACACACAAAATCACCATTTCGAAACCATTCTTTACTTTGCGGAAATAGTCTTGTTTCTAATACACTTTTATACTGTTTCTGCTACATAGATCCCACAACTATGTATAATCTTCCAGGTCCGTGGACAGACATACAGCTCCAGACCATTTTTGATGTTGGGTGTTGTACTCTTTGATCGACACGCTGAGGGGAAAATGCTTCTTTATCTGTCATTCTCAAATATTGGCTGCTCTCTTCACATACTTCAAACATGGATTCATCTGAGAAAATTACCTGAAACAATAAAAACCTCTATTAATATTAAACAGTTTTAAAATTGCTCAAAGATAGTATAACAAAACCAGCAATGAGAGAAACAAAGTTTAGGCTGCTTATTTCATTTCCATAAAATTTACATGTACATATTTTAATTTTATGCTATATACAATTTTCATAGTATTTACCTTTCTCCAAAATTCCATGAATGTTTCTTGCATCTCTTTGGGCCATTCTAAACGCCTTTTTTACCATTGCAGGTGTCAGTTTAGCCTTTATACGAGGCCTGCGTGCTGGTAAACCTATTTCAGATAATATTCTGCGAAATACTGAGGCTGATAGTTCTGTACCGTACTACTTTAGTTGATTACTGAGGTTAATGCTGATTGCTTTTCTATTTTTTTTCCACCTGCACAAGTTTCATCCTTGGTGATAGCTTTCTTTTCCTCCCTCATTTCCCACCCCTTTGTGAGGTCAACGTCTCACCGAATGTTAAAGCTTGATTAATGCGACTAACAGATTTTTGTGAAGTACACAATTTCTTAGCTATTTCACGTTGTGAATAAAGAGTTTACTTCAAAAGACTCTCAGTTACAGCTACTTTCCTTGGAGATATGTCAGTAGTTTTACCCATAACCTCACTTTTGAATCAATGTGATGCTAAGGATAAGATACACGATGTTACATGGCTTGAGATCAATTAATAATAAATACTGAGGATATATTAGCCATAAAACACAATAAAGGCAAATATTAACAATCTTCAGTTACTACATTCACCAAATGAAAGCAATATCACCAAACAGTTGGATAAACAGGCATGAAGAAAATGGCTGCTCTTAATTCAGAGATACCACCATATTACTATAAGTAAAAGAAAAATGTCCCAGTTATTATTAAGAGAGAAATTTCATTGAATATGCTTCATATTATAGCAAGAAAAAGAATTACGACAAATTGAAATAGGTTACGGCGGTAAATAACCATTATTTTGAGTGTTAAACTGAAGCAAAGTAAAAAAATATGAATGAGGCTAATAATTTTGCACACGTCTGTATCTCATATGCGTCTCCTCTGTATCCCAACTAGCTTTGTAATGCTCACTGAACGTACTCTTTCCTTTGAGGACGCATCCGCGCCATTTTTCCGGCACCATATAACGCCGCGAAGTCTATTAAGCATATCTAAAAATGAGAATAAAACGGAAGTGAGGAGAAGTAATAGAAATGAAGACGTAGAAGAGCGAAATACCCCAGCGGTCCCTTACAGACCCGGGAAAAATCACGAGAAGGCAAGATTGGAGCGGAAGATAACCTGGGACCTCACAAATGTAAGCTTCGAAGTCATCTTGCCATTTAATATAACTGCCATTTCAATTCTAATTCTATAATATTTCTATTGCTAGTTTGAAAACAAAACATGGAAAAGTTCCTTTTTGCTTTTTTTCTATTCATCTCCAACGCAATGATGATAAGTGCATTGAAGCCAAATCTGAGGTAACTGTATGTCCGAATTTGACAAAAGCAAGTAAGCTACTGATACGATTGGGGCGGTTCATGGATCTGGAAAGTCTAGTCTTCAGATGAACATTAAATTCTCCAACTGACTCGTATATCATGTTGGCCTATTTACCATGGTAGCTCAGTGGTAAGAGCCAAACCTTTGCCTACAAATGACTAGTGTGGAAGAACGATTAATTTCCATCAGCTAACCTAATACTGGTTTAACTATAAAGTTTGGGACTTAAGTACTTACAGCATAAGTCGCCAAAAAGTGCGTTCTCATTGTATATGAGAACCCCTAGTGGTCTAGCGGGAAAATACGAGTCAGTTGGAGAATTTAATGTCATGTTGGCCCTGGTAGCTTAATGGTTAAGAGTAACAGGACGCAGACCAGGAGATCCGTGGCCCAAATCCCGGCTATGGTATTTACCTATCCATATCTATGCTATTAGACTGTTGGGTCAATATAGATCACCGTGAGATCTGTAGGAACACCTCACTGATGCTGATAGACACCTTAGAAAGAATAGAATGATCAGTGCTTACATAGGCCTACGAACTTCTACAAGGTGGTGTGAACGGGTAATTGCAGTAGGTATACCCAATATTATTAATTTCGAATGTTTTGAAATAAATAATTATTACAAAATTAACAGATCGTGCTTTTTTGTTCCATTTATACCTCGCCTTTAACTCCTATGGACGTTCTCCTTTGGAACATATCGTAGGTGTTAACTCGTATTCGTTGGGTTTTAATCATTAGATCACGCACACATTCGTACTCTCATTCATACTTCCAGACTCTGTGGGAGATGAGGAGTTATCTTGGTTGGAGAAAAATCCCCCACCGCCGGGAATCGAACCCGGGACCCCTAGCACGGCAGGCAGGTGCTCTACCTACTGAGCTACGGGACCAACCAGATTGTGCTTTATTACTTCTCCTAAATTCAACACACAAAAACAGTCAAAAACCTATCTTTACATTCAACTGTTTTGTCAACATCAATTAGCAACATACAAAAATTAAATTCTCTATTTGGTATCACACCCAATACATAACCTAGTGAGACGAACCTGGTCACCTCGAACTAGATGTTTTATAGCGTAACTGAAGCAAAGGGCGTGCGAAATTATTAAATAAAAGCATTTTTTATTATTTTCTGAACAGATTATGTTGAGGTTTTAGTGTGATAAATGCTTCTAATAGTGTTTTCCACTTTTAAGAGGAAAGTGTCTACATAAATAAGTAAACAATCTAAATTGTTTAACATTTATCTTTTGCTACTTGTTGAATGAAAAATTTCTGTTCAATTAAATAATTTTTACTAAGAATGGACTTTACAAGACCGTTTTCATTTTTCCCTTCAGTATTGTCTGCGAAAATTAAATGCTATATCTGAAAGTTAGATACAATATAATTTGTACTTTTGCATGTTCAGATGATTGATCTCATTAGTAAGATGACGTTTCATCAAGAACAAAATTTGTTGTTATACAATGGTATGCCTTTTCTCTGTCTATTCTTAATAATTATTCCTCAAAATGTTTATTATTCTATCTGCTTCATGTTAATAGAAGTAGGAATCTTTAGAAATGAATTCATTTTATATTTATTCCTAGGTACAATGGGGATAAGTATGACAGTCAAACCTTTGAAGCCCTGGTTGCCATGAATGTCTTCAACATTCCATTATATTTACTTAATTGGGAGGAAAAGTAAAACAAGGGTAACCTCTAATCATAGAGAGGGTGATTTTGGAAAGCCAAACTGATAACAGAGATCTACAAACATTTATTTTACGTAAATCCTGTGCTATAACAACGTCTGCATTTTCTCTTATGTTTTACAACTAAACCAATGTTGGGGAAACGTAGAGTCAGACTGAAATATTCAATGCTATAGCCGGGATTTGAACCACGGATCTTCTGGTTTCCATCTAGCTGCTCAACCATTGAGCTACTATGGCCAACGTGCCGATATGACATTAAATTCTCCAACTGACTCGTATTTTCCCGGTAAACCACTTAGAAGTTCTCATAAACACATGAGACAACTACCTTAATGGCGATTTAAAACGCGTAAGTCTACTCAATGGTAGAGCGGCTGGACGGAAACCAGAAGATCCGTGGTTCAAATACCAGCTATGGCATTGAATATTTCAGTCTGACTGCAGTTTCCACAATTTAGCCTACACACGGCCAGTGTGAAAGAGCAATTAATTTCCATTAATCGACCTAATAGTGGTTAACTATAAAGCCCAGGCCTTAAAGTACTTACATGCTGTAAGTTGCCATTAAGGTAGTTGTCTCATGTGTTTATGAGAACTCCTAAGTGGTTTACCGGTAAAATACGAGTCAGTTGGAGAATTTAATGTCATATCGGCACGTTGGCCATAGTAGCACAATGGTAGTGCGGCTGGACGGGAACCAGAAGATCCGTGGTTCAAATACCAGCTATGGCATTGAATATTTCAGTCTGACTGCAGTTTCCACAATTTAGCCTACACACGGCCAGTGTGAAAGAGCAATTAATTTCCATTAATCGACCTAATAGTGGTTAACTATAAAGCCCAGGCCTTAAAGTACTTACATGTTGTAAGTTGCCATTAAGGTAGTTGTCTCATGTGTTTATGAGAACTCCTAAGTGGTTTACCGGGAAAATACGAGTCAAGTGGAGAATTTAATGTCATATCGGCACGTTGGCCATAGTAGCTCAATGGTAGAGTGGCTGGACGGGAACCAGAAGATCCGTGGTTCAAATCCCGGCTATGGCATTGACTATTTCAGTCTGACTCTAGTTTCCACAATTTAGCCTACACACGGCTAAACCAGTGTTATTCAGAATAAAGATTTAGAGGTCCAGAAAATTAAATATTGGTTGGTTGTTTGTCATAAACAAATATCTTTGAATTAAATTACTTATGGTCATGTTTTGAAAATCACATTTTTCTAAAAATTGTATATACATATATTATGTGACAAAGAATGAAGTGATTTTCTTAAATATTGTATTTCTTTTTCAGTTACAATGTTTTAGGTACATGCGCACATTTTAGTGTTTTTTTAAATGTATCTTTCTGGGTTCATGTGAATGAAATTATATTTTCGGTAAAATTTGGGCATCGAACTGGGGATTGAATAAAGTGCTTCCCCTACATATTAGCAATCGTGTTATTGGAGGAAAAAGTAATATTCACAATGAAATATAGTTGAGAGGAATTCATAAAATGTATTGATTTGGTTTAGTTTGAACTTCCGGTGTTTTATTTAAAGAAACGGGAAGTTCCTTTGCTTACTTAAAACTCCTCGTGCAAGACATCACGAATTAAGTACACAAGTGATTCTTTATTGACTGTGAACACTCACGGTGTCGGCAATCGATTCAGTGCGAAACGAATATCATAGAGGCTGAATAATGAAGTGCCGTTTTAGAGTTGTCCTAATGAAGTTAAACAAGGTGCGTCGCTCGGTGAGAGCATGCGCTGACTGTGTGGACTCTTCACCGCCAGGTTCAAAGGTCATGAGAACGGTCCAATGGCCCTGTCCCTCCCCCGACTAACTGAGAGTATATCGGATTTATACACGATAACGCCGGCGCAGCATCTTCGCCTCTAATCTCTGAGTCACGAAGGACTCTTTTGACGTTTTATGTGTGCGATATCATTTAGTAACGGCTGGAGCAATTGCTGATTGTAAATGTAAATGTACTACTCTTACTGTTTCCTACAATTTATGAACAGCTTTGTTCTTCATGGGAGTCCTAAAATATCTTTGACTGAGGTATTTTTGTATCCTTGGGGTTTTATTTTGAAGTACCATTTTAAGTTTTGTGCCTAAAATGTAGCAATAAAAGCATTTAAGCTTACTTTATTAAAACATTAATGCCTAAATACTTAGGCTTTACGGTAAATAAATAATACTAGATTCTGTGAAGCCCTCCAAAATAAGAAGCTATATCATATCCAGCGCTTAAATTTTAGTAAGTACAGAAACAATGCATCCTTAAGAAAAATACTAAACTTTATTTTACCGTTAGTACATGGCTAGACGGCTTCTGAATAAAAGCAGCATTTTTAAAAATCTTTGTGTATTTTAATAACCTAACTATAAAATAAAATGTGAAATAAAAGGCAAACATGGTATTAAAATCCTCCAAAGATACGAAACTAAGAAACTCACCCAAACCTACCCACCATATTTTCTAAAAAATTCGTGTAACAATTTTCATTAACATACCATATTTTAAGGTACTTATGTGAATCATAACATATATATCTTCAATTTTCAGAAAGTAACACGTGAAACGAACTGGCATTGCGTACGTGTAAACCATAAGAAAAGAGCATATGTTGATGTAATAAGGGAAGTGCTTTGCTACAGATTGAAAATCAAAGGTTTGAATAACAGATTGATATAATTACCGAATGCATTGTATTATAAGAATACATTTTGTGTTAAACGTTTTAGTGAAGTTACAAAGGAAGTATACTAAGAAAGAGGCTTAGTTACAGGAATTTAAATTAATCCCAGTCGTATTTGATATATTTATTGATGACATTTTGGATCAGGTAAAACTAGTCAATAGTCATGTACAAGTAATAAATAACATATACATTTCTGGTCTGTTATTTTCTGGTAATTTGATGGTGGAGTTAATATGTCATAGGCTTAAAAGTAGCTGCATATAAGATTAAATGTTTCTTCAAAAAGTGTGGTTGGAAAATGTACCAGAATAAAATCTAAGTAATGGTGTTTAAAAATGATTGAAACTGACGTAGCTTCTCTTTAATATATTGCTCAAATTTTTGTGGCACTAGCTATTTCAGAGTGATCTCTTAGTATTGGTTTCGATGTTCCAATACTTTTAATTTTTTAAAAGTGCATTGCCTATGGATCTTTACTCGTGAAGTCGTGGAGATAGTGGAATGTAAAAGCTAACATATAGTGAAGCTTTCAAACATATGACGTTCTCTCCATGTTCCCAGTCAGTTTCTCCTCCACTCCATCTCTATAATCTTTCAGTTCAACCTAAAGGTTGAGGAAAACCTACAACAAACCTTATGTGGATAAGTTAGTTATTTTGTTAACAGAAAGAAATACTCCCATTATGCATTCTATATCTGTTATTTGTTATGTTATTTTCGCACTTTCTGACTATAACTACAAAATAAGGAAGGAAGTTTGCAAATCTGGTTTTATATAAGAATAATGTAGATGATACATGTGTATGATCAATTAAGTATTCATCACACGGAAATTTACCTACAGTTAGTAAAAGGAAAGAAAGAAAGCTGAGTATAATGTAGTACATTAAACTGACATTCTCTATCCAATTTTCAATAAACTATTCCTTAAACCACTTTTAATTTTATCCACTTTATGTTAATGGAGGTAAAAATTACTAGAAAATGTTTCACTACGTATTTCTTTGTATGTAGACGGAAATAAGGAAATGCAATACTTAAGCGATAGCCTTTTAAGAGTTCGTCTTTACGAGAGCTTTAAAATTCCTTTCTCTTTGGATAAACGAAAACAGGAATGTTTGCGCTTGCGTAAAAAAATTAAGTACTTTAAAACTGAAAGCATAACATGGAAATAACTCTAAAAATATTGTGTTAAAATGTGTGCTTTAACGCTATCTGATTTTAATATAAATGTAAAATTCATCTGAAATTAAGTCTTCAGAGACTATTCTCAGAACATTCCGGATAGAAATGTAAAACTTAAAATGCTTTTAATGTTGCAGTACTTTAGTTAAGTTTTTTTGGGATGGTTGCCGCTATAAACACTTGCCAGAATGTTCTCTTAGATTTTAAAACGGATATCTCAGAGATCTCGCATTAAGGGACTCTTTCAGTATGATTTAATCGATCTATTTTTTACATTTCATATCTGAGTTTGTTAAAAGAGATATTATAGGCTTGAAAGAGCTCTTATCCCTTACAAATTCATTTAAGAAATATATAGCCTTTTTGCTGTGACGTAAGATATGTTTAAAACAAAAGTATTCCAAATCATTTACTCACACACTAGAAATGTCATTTTAAATATCACATTTCTTATAAATTGTTCAAATAAAAATGAATACTTTTATGTAATCTTGCAAATTATCATTCTGGTTCTGAAAGCTTGGTATAGTAATATCGGTTTATAATAACTTAAATACTTTCAAATATTAAGGATTACCTAAAGTTTTAGTTACTTATTTGAAACGTAATAACGGCAGAAATGTATTAGTTTAATACATATTTATTTCTTAATTAGCAAAGACTATGATAAAATGAAGAACAAAACTAATATATTAAAATATCTAATTATATTAAATTTTAAATTAACATTTACTATACATATCACGAATTAATGTTTTAATATTTCTCATGAGAAATTAAGAACAACATGTACCAATAGGTTCATTTTCAAATTTTCAAGGAATTATGAGTTTATAGGTTAACTTGACACTGTAACACACCAAATTATATTTATTCTGTTTTCACTGCAGCAAAACTCCAAGATAAACTAAGTAAAATAAACAAAAATATATGAAGGAATTAATTTAAGTCGTCTACAACCAAATCGTCATACATAGAGAGCCCATCTTAAAGTATATAGTAGTGTGACAAATACTTTTTCATACGTATTCAACTGTGAAAGATGGTGATTATAAAATCTATGTTCCGGTAATTAAATAAATTTAGAATTATCGCGTATGCTAATTTATCGTCTATTAATGTTAGTATGATAATGCTTTTCGTTTGCATTGTAGAATGGCCATGACGTTCAAATATAATTAATATTATTCATAATATAAAACGTTATTTTCCGAAGATTCACCAATAAATTTATGCACACTAAAGAAAGCATAGTGGTTAACCTGTTGGGTAGACTCACTAAACGGCTGTATAGTAGCAATGTGGTTATAGTCGTGCCGGTCGTACTACAATGCAATACTACAGTTCAGTGAAAGTGCCTGCTATAAAGTTTAGCGCCTGTTTCCGCAGGAGAGTGAACCTATTTAGTCGCCGTGTAGGGTAGGCTATACTGCAAGACAGGCGCCTGCTGGATAGACTTCTTGCAGTACGTCTGTTTCCACGGCAGAAACGCCGTGGACGTTAGGCTACGCTGCAACACAATACAGTGGAAGCGCCTGCTGGACAGACTTCCCCACTATACACCTCTAACGACTGCAGCAGAAAGCCTGTAGCTGCTTTGGTGCTTATGCTACAGTGTAACTCAAAACAGGAAAGCTCCTATTAGGTTACTTCTCTCTTCATCATCTCAATACTAAAGTTGCAAGACAATCAGAAACTACTTCTGGCCTTAATCGTAAGCGTCTATAACACAAAGATTCCAGAGACGTTCTATTACGCCTTGTGTACATGACTATTCTGAAACTGCTGTTTGACGTTCTGAATCTCTGGCATGCAAAGTGTGCTCGAAAAAAATACTTCACATTTCTTTAAAGGACATGATTGCATTGAGCAAACTGCAATGTAATGTAAGAGTCTACATTCTGGTAGCATTGTGAAGGTGGAACAAACTGAATAATTAATATTGTGATTAATTACCCCTATTTATTCTGCTTTGTTTAACAGATTGGTTAACGACGAACTGCTACTTCTTTTTTATATCTCTAAAATATTGATTTGACTTTTCCAAAATCTCTTCTAGTATATTTACTTTATTATATAAACTCTGCCAATTATTGCTTTCTTCATTTTTCAAGGCATAATTTTGGGGTTTTATAAATACATCGTAAAATAGTTATTGCTTTATTTTTCATTATTTGTCTATAGTAATTCTCCACAAAATTTTGACGATTGCTCCATGTAAGCAAAAAATGTTAGATTGCTTCACGTTCACTAACGTGAACGCTTCTGTTAAAATTAAAAATGAAATAAAATATTAATTATGTCCTCTAAAATAACTTTTATTAGTTTTAAGAAGTTCTACAACAATGTTACTGGATAAAATCATAATCTTTTTCATCCACACATTCCATTTCATTAGTAATTAATTATGTTTGTTTTGCTTTGTTTCTGAATTAATTGTTAATATTAACTGGAGTCTTAAAAATTTTAAGAATTTATAGATGAATTGTGTTCACATAATCATTGAAGTCTTTTATAATTAATTCACCTATTTACACATAGTTATTCTGCACTTTCTAGATTTATTGTGTTGATATATTTACTGAAGTTCTTTAGATACTGTCCCATAAGTGCTGGTTTATGTATTGTGCACTTCCTTCCTTTCTTGATTATGTGCATCCTCAGTTATTTTTCCTTTGGTCCTTCCATTTGATACAGCTATACAGAATGTGATCTGTCGTTTCGTCTCGTCTGCTGCAGGTACATGCAGCATCATCGATTATGTGGAATCTCTTGTAGTGTGCTTTCAGTCTTCCATGTACTGTTGAGGGTAGTGAGGTTTGTTGTTAGGTTAATTCTTCGTTATGGTCATTTTGCTACTGTAGGAAAATATTGTTTTGTCTCTTATCCTTTTGATGTGTTTTGCCATTCTCTTTCCAAATTTTTGAGTGTGTCTTCTCGTATTTTTTTCCTAATGGATCTGTTTGGAATCCTGTAATCGCTTTCTATGCTATAAATTGTTGGTTGTTTCGCAAATTTATCTGAGATTTCGTTTCCTTTTATTCCTATTAAAGATAAGTTTATTTAATTCGCTTAGTTTATCTCTTAAAGCTTCTATCAGTTGGTTATAATTTTGGTACTGTTTAATGGTTGCAGTGTAATTTTTCTGCTCGTATATACTGCTGCTGTTTACCAGTTATCTTGTGCTATTCCCATATTATCTATTGATTCAAATGCCTTAATCAATGCAAGTGGTTCTGCTTGGTTATTTTAGTAGTTCTTGTTTAATGTGTGCTGTAACTGGTTAGTTAATTATTTGTTCTTGTAGATTACCACTCCAAAACTCATCCTTTCATCTATAGTTTGCATTTATCGTTCTTTCTTTTATTGTTAGAATAAGGCACGAATGTGGCCATTTCTTGTAACATAATGCAGTGTCTATTTCTGTTTTGTTTGTTTATACTCCTGGGTGATATTCTGTATTTTCAATATAATAGGCGTCAGTCCTTTTATTATACAGAGTGCTTTTGCTGTGTGCGCGAGTGCATGTGTGTGGTATGGAATGGTTCCCAAAAATATAAAAGTGTTTCTTGTGAGAAACCTCATTTTTCTTTAAAGGAGTTAATGTCGGTCTACATCTAACGTCTGAGTTTAAAATTACCTTACATTGCCTTTATCATTGGGTTTTACTGTTACCCATAAATCTGGGCTTACTTGCTAAAACGTGTATTTCTCCAAGTAGTAATAAATGTGAAAGTTTTCAATTATTAAATCAAATCCATATTTAATACATTAATATACATGTTAGATAATTATTTATTGAGGCTGCAAAGCTTGTATATTACTAGTAAAACCTTAAAACGACTGTCTAATTTTTCCTTCCTTCAAACTCTGTACTCCAAATATTCGACATGAATCATATTTAACATTATTGTGGTAATACAAGCATACTTAGTAGATACCATATGTCCTCGTCAACGAATGCAACAAAAAGTTATCTTTATCTGTGTACATCATCACATGAAATTTGTTACCTTTACAGTTTCGTTTTGCAAAAATCAGGGCGCTGTAATTAAAAAGTGATACGGGGATTCCTAAATACTTGATTATTAATGCTTAATCCTGTGTAGCTTTTAACATTTGAGTCACCATTCCTTTGTTGTATTGTCATGTATTGGGCATGGAATAAGTAGCATTATAAGAGTTCGACGGTTGTATCACATCCGGTATAATGTAAAAATGTGTAGCAAAGTAGCCTCTGCAAACGCTTATCTCAACTAAGAAGAAATACATAGAGCTATAAATTTAAGAAAATTTTAATTGGGAGAGAAATTATTCTCATTTTTTATATGTTATACATGAGAAATTATAAGTATATCCCAAATTTTCTGAGGCATGCTTCTTTTATTACTATGTTTTTGTAACTTGAAAACTATGGGTTTACACAAACATTTAGTAGTGATTTATGAATAGTAATTTAGAAGAATTTCTCTGCGTCTTATCTGCTTTCCCCCCAAAAATAACTCATCGCTATGATACAAGACTTAGGTAGTAGTATGATGTTTCCGAATTTGCAAATAATTAAATTACATCTACAGTCATTTCTGTGCAACCATTTATAAGTGGCATAGTATGAATAGAAGAATTATTTTAATGGGAAGATATAGAAGGGATAAATGATGAATTTCTAATGGGCAGAAAAACGTACTACATCAGAAGTTTTCCTTTAATAAAGGGTTATGTTTTGAAAGTGCACATTTCATGGTACTAAATGATTACATTATCACTAATTAAACGTTTTTCCCCGAGAGAGATGAGAAGATGAAGCAGTTCCTATAGCCATATAATTGATTAGCTGTATGTAGGCCAACAGTTCCTCGAGCGATAGGGACATATGGCACCGAAAGGGAAGTATCGAGCAAGGCGGTCAAATACGGTCGTGGTTTGTTTCGCTGCGTGTAAGCCAGAGCGCATGCGCGGAATTACAACAGCAGCTGGAGCATCTGAGCCGGGATGTCGAGAAATGTAACCATCTCTCTGTTCTACACACAGAAAAACTGGGGCAAGGGATCCTTAAGGTGCATTTTTTGACGTAAACTCCATTCTAATGATCGAAAATGTTTCATTAGTCCCTTTTTATTACCGTAAAACTTTCTAATATTACTTTGTTCTTTTAAATTATTATCATCAACTCTTAGAAGAGGTTTTTATTGAATCCTTAAAGGAATACATAAGTGTACATCTTTTATTTGCAGTAATTCATAGTATTTCAAACTCATTATAATGATGTTGAAGTACAATAAAATAATTTAATAAAATGTTTTATAACAATTTTTTTTAACAAATAATTAATAAAAAGTTTTCCATGTGAAGGTTGGAGCGTAATAATAAACTCTTTAATATTTTTCTGTCCAAAACTTGAAACTTAAATTCCAGCTCTGATATTTAAATACCCGCCTTTTGGTATTTGGGTACTCCGGTGAAATGTGTGTGCAGAGCTTTAGAGTGAAACTCCATACAATTACTACTTACTATAGATAAGTATCAGAAAAAATAAGTATATTAGGGGATAAATAAAGAGGAATTTTCCTGAATATATGTACCTACAGAAACCGCTTTATTATTTTCGTGTTAATTTTTATACCAAATTACTGTACTACTAACGTTATTTTGAAAATAACAAAATCATACATTTTCTTTGTATTTATAACAGCTGTTTTCAAAATATTGTTGAGGTTATTTAATGAAATAAGACGGGCAAAGTTTTCTTTAGTTATTCAGCCTAATCCACATTACCAAGCCTAGTTTAATAAAGGAAAACATCACGTGGTTTTAGTGTTAATTTCAGGCTCACACTGAAATCAGTACGTTGCTTTGTTGGATACGTCGTAACACTTTTTCTGTTCAATTTCTCTACACTCTGTTGTAGCGATCCAAGGAGATATTCTATTACTATTAGTATAAAGAGCTGAAGCAGCATGGAAAGCTTCAGAGGAAATAAAGTATTGTTTTCTTAAAAAAATGTTTCATCGAACACATGACTGTGTTTGTGAAAGTAATGAGTCAATTGTGAGATTTTAATTAATTTTATTTTCGTCACCACTTATTGTAGAGAGAGAAGCACTTCAGCCACTGAAAATATGTGCTTTTGAGATTTACTAAATGCACAAAAAATATACCGCCTTAGGTACTAAAAAGTGCAGCTACCAGAAAGGAAGTTAGATTCGGAAACTTCGGAAGCATTCGATGACGCTGCGTTCACAATATACACTTTGGAAAGCTAGAGTCAGACTGAAAAGTTCAATACCATAGCAAAATTTGAATCCGGCTATGGCATTGAAGCCTACAGTCTGTCTCTACCTTTTCATACTAGTGTGAAAGAACAATTAATTTTTCTAACATACGCTTTGATAACACTCTGGCTTCATTTCAAAGCTATGCGATACCTATGGAGGTGCTTTGAGGCTTGGCCGTGTGCCTGGTAGCCCAATGGTGAAACCCTGTGTCTCTCAAGTGGACCAGCATGAGTAGTAATCCTTCATGTGCATGTTTCTTTTTAAACACATTCATTTATATAAACGAAAATAACATAGTTTAACGTTTCAAAATAAACTCAGTGTTATTAGAAAATTGTCTTTACATTGGTTTTCTGAACACTCGGGCTCATCTGTTCTGAATGGTGCTGGCATGATGCGAAGTATGCTCTCGTGAAAATTTCACTAGACATTTGGTCTTATCCATATCCCGTAGAGTGAAGGCAGTAACAAAAGCAGAGGGTTTACACACCCGATACTAAGTTAATTTCCATTGTATTTGATTTTACATATATGCATAAAATATTTATTTCAGTTAGTTTAAAAACAGAGTAGAGTGTTTCAGTTTTTATGTGTGGGCATGAATGACATAAAATAAAATAAACCTTAGCAATTTGAGGTTATATTAATATGTTCATAATACATATTTCGTATTTAAAAAATAAGTAATTAATATAGTATCTGGGATTTGAACCTTCGTAGGTCTAGCTCCAACATACTTGCTTATAACCTCTCGGCTCCAATGCACGTTAACAACTGAGACTCAATTATTCCCACACATTAATGTATGCCAAAAAGCAAGGATTCTCTATGTGAATATGCACGAAATTTCATAGCATAACACAATGTGTGAACATTTATTATTATTATTATTATTATTATTATTATTATTATTATTATTATTATTATTATTATTATTATTATTATTATTATTATTATTATTATTATTATTATTATTATTATTATTATTATTATTATTATTATTATTATTATTATTATTATTATTATTATTATTATTATTATTATTATTATTATTATTATTATTATTATTATTATTATTATTATTATTATTATTATTATTATTATTATTATTATTATTATTATTATTATTATTATTATTATTATTATTATTATTATTATTATTATTATTATTATTATTATTGTTGTTGTTGTTATCGTTGTTGTTATTATCATTATTATTATCATTATTGTTGTTATTATCATTATTATTATCATTATTGTTAGTGTTAGTGTTGTTGTTACTGTTGTTGTTTTGTTGTTGCTATTATTAGAGGATTCAGCAGAACGAATCTAAGGAGACGCGTTCCGTGACACCATTATAAACCGGCCGGGAACCGATGTGGACATAGAAAAATATACTCCTCCAGAATCTACTCAAATTTTTTGTCAGAGGGTGTATATATTTTTGTTTGTTTGTTTGAGGGAGAGAGGAGCATATTATCAATACAAGAAAACTCATATAAATAACAAAGCTGGTGTTTCAGTTACATTTCCCAAAGTGTAAAACAAGAAATTCTCCTTCCACTAACTAGAGTTACGTAAAAAATTTTAAACATATTTATGATTATTGTTTTGTGAATTTATTGAGGTTCCAGATATATAAAATAGGTATACTATACAAAGGAAACTCCGTATCATTCTGAATGAGTTTTGCATAACTGATAACCGTAATAGGTAGATAAATACTCGTATTTATTGCACTGTTAACTAAAGATCACTAAACTTACATGCACAGTAACATTTTCGCAATATTCCTCGTTATATCTTAGTTTGCAGGAGTATCAAGTGACATTGTACCGTAGCCGAGCCGTTAGACTGTTTAACTCTCACCAAGGTGGCCCGAGTTCGATTCCAGGCAACCACTTGTAAGAATTGTGGTGGAAAACATGGCACTGGGGTGGGTTTTCTCCGTGAACTCCAGTTTCTCTCACCATTATTTTACCAACTGCTCCAATATCATCTTTCCTTTCATCCCCGATCCTCATTCCATTTATTTGCTTCTCTCACTCTCATCCCAGTCATTAGGCTGATCATGCAACCTGGGTTCTCTATCTGATCCAAAGTTGTGGTTCCTCAACCCGACGCATAAAGGTATAACAGATACAGGAAGTAGAACCCTAACACCACAATAGTGATATAAATAGGGAAGTTAAGAAGAAGTGTCATGTGACATTCTTAAAGCATCTTATAAAACAAGGGATTCTTCCTTGCAAAAACTGATACACGATTTGCCATCATGCATTTGTTTTCATATAACTAATTATAGGCATCATTATAAAGGGCTAACGAAAGTCTTGTGAGGTGTCAAATTAGCTTGGGTATAAACTCAAGATATTTGTATTTTAATTCTTATTTAATGCTCGTAAGTTGTCAGTAGTTTTGAAAAGTTTGTAGAAGAATTTCTTAATGTTCACTTTACTTGACAAAACAGATTCCTGTGTATTATCACTCTTTCTATCTCTCTCGTTTATTTGTATATTGCGAACTTCCACGTATTTTTTCTTAGAAAAGGTTAAATTTTTATCCGCTTTTTGTTATTGAGATAAACTTCTGTATCAGCAATTTCATTAGTAAAGCGATAGTGAAATATTCAAAAGCGGGTCGCAGTACACTAGTATGTGGCATTAAAATGATATTCAGTAGAGCCATTTTTGGAAAAAAAGATTAAATGCAGATTAGAATAAATGAAGACTTTGTTGAACATTTTAATATGGAATTTTGGGAAGATGACGGTAATTTGAGTTTGATGTTTATCTGACTTGTCAGTTGTTTTAGTAATGCTGTTCACAAACACTTGACGCAGATGGATTTTTAATTTAGATATGAAAACGTATATTTACCTTTAATTTGCTACACAAAATTCCTGCATATTACAGCATTTACTGCAAGTACTACTAGAGAAAATATTAAGTAATAAATTTCAATTTGAGTGAAACTTTTTAACGATATCCGTTTTCATAACCAGCAGAAGTAATCAGTAATACTGTGTGCTCTCTTAAACCTTTGGGTTATAGTTTTATAGAGAACAGAAATGCTTAATCAAGATTCATACTATTAAGTGTTTTAGTTGCTTTTGATTCTGAATATTTTTATAGTATTACACCGAACTGGTTGCTAATGTTCAATTATTTCAACGCCAGATTAGGTTTTTAGCTTTTAAGAAGAAAAGAAAAATCTACGTAAATTCAGACGAACATTGCACTGTCCTCATCCTGCGTAGTATCCCACAGGTTATTTACGTGGACGCCCTCCATCCTCTACCAAAGGCACATTTAACTGCAGTGAAAGGTAACTTCGCCATCATCATGATCGGCATCACCGACAATTTATATGAGGGCCCTAACCGTCTTTGACCATGGGTCTAGTTGGCTGCATTTGCTGGTATTCTAGCTCCCATGTTCGACTTTGAAACTATGGTTAGTCCAGTAAGACCTGAAGCTTTCCTGGCGAATATTATGCTCACTTTCTTGTCGGGCAGCCAGCCAGGTGAATAGATGATTAGATAGCAACGTTTTGGGAGTGTGTATCTCTCCCATCATCAGGATATAACATTCTATAACCACAAATGAAATACTGGTATAACACAACTATAAAAAATATAAAACACTATCAAAATTCGCATTACTGAACAAAAGACTGTTTTCAGTAAATTAAATGCCAGGTCAGGAGATGGTGTGAGTATAGAATATTGTGTCAAAGAAACGTAACTACTTGATTATCAAGCTGCATTGATCTTTGCTTCTTAAATCGACGGATTTCCATTTTAAGGCCGGTTTCCAAGATAATATAAACTGAAATCCAGCATCACGTTTAAGCGTGCTCTTTACAGAGGAAATCGCCAAAACGTCCTTAATTCTCTGCTCCCAGTAACTGTTACATTTTACCAAGATGGTCGTCTCCCGAAAATTGGCTCTATGGTCGTTATCAAAACAATGCTCTGCCAGCCAGACTTCTCAGGTTGCATTAAACGAATGCTCCGTTCATGTTCGATTATTCTAGTAGCGATGGTCCTTCCGGTTTGTCCTATATACGGTGTCCAACATTCACAGGAAATGCAGTACACTCCCGGGACTTGGAAGTCCAGTCTTCAGAGGTGGCTTGTGAATGGGCCTGATGTTGTATTTGGCGAGAATTCTTTTGATTCTTCCGAATAGATTGCCGGTAAACGGGATGCAGGCTGTAGCTGTAGGCTTAACTGACGCTTGCTGTATTACAGGTTTGCCTTTCCTAGCTTTGTTGATCGAGGCTTGAATGTCATATTCGGAGTAGCCGTTTTGATGGAAAGTGAGTCTCAGGTGCTGTAATTCTTGTTTTAAGTGGCTGGGATCAGAGACAGACAAAGCTCTGTGGGCCAGGGTATTGAGAACTCCCAGCCGTTGAGACTTATGATGGAAACTATGAGCCTTCAGATAGAGACCGGTGTGTGTAGGCTTGCGATATACAGCATGCCCCAGTGTACCGTTGCTATTTTTTGAAACAAGAATGTCCAGGAATGGAAGAGTTCCGTCCTTCTCCACTTCCATGGTAAACTGTATTTGAGGTCGAAGGCTCAGTAATGCGAATTTTGATAGTGGTTTGTATTTGTTTATAGTTGTGTTATACTCAGTTATTCATTTGTGGCTATAACATTTTATATCCTGATGATGGGAGAGATGCACACTCCCGAAATGTTACGTCACAGATATCTGAATCGCTTCCATTACGTACCTGTAACAGGAGTGTAAAAATGCTTTCGGAATTTAGTGAAAAAACGCAATGCCTCAAGTTGTAAAAAGAATCAAGGGATTGTTGTATTAAATATTTAATATGAACATGTTTTACACAGTAATTTATACTCTCTAAAATTATTGTCAAAGGATGTTCAGGGCAACATCACAATTAAGTTCTGTCATGTGCCAGCGCAGAAATTCTACGTATTTTATTTCTCTTTGTACGAACGTTTCAACAAGTGAAGTTGGCAAAAAAGTAAACAATTCCTAAGCAGTAAACTTTTGACACATGTTCTTTCCTCGTGGTTATTTCTACAGATTTGCCCACTTTTTAATATTCACCGTTGCACGTCTGAAGGGAAATTGTAGCAAAAGGCGACACCGAAGTTGAAGCATTGGCGGTCAAAAGAGTTCGCGTAAGGTTCGATGCCCTGACTGAACTAAAAATAGAACGTTTCAACATAATTCTGTAATTATAGGTGCGACTTTGCGCGCGTCGCTCAACAGCCCGCCCCACCTCTCTCCTTTACCCCACCATGTTCTAAACTCTGCTTTCAGCTTTAAACGATTTAGAGCAAAAAGTGCTTCACCATTTTGGAATTTTTATATATATGACAGTTCCGGGAAAAATGTGTGCTTCACTTGACCTAAAGGTTGTGAAAAATTAATGGCTCAATCATTGACAGTATGGGATTTCTTCATTCATATGTTTGTTTGAACTCATCGTACATGAACTAGAAATGCAGTCCCATACCGGCAAATACTTAATGTTTTAGTTGTTTTACGGGTACACTAATGGTGAATTACACTCAAGGTAATACATTCTGTCCCTTCTTTACTTTTAAAATAACGAAGAACTTTGATTTTTACGAGTTACACTCGTTCATATTTTACAAATTATCCCTTACCAGCAGAAATAAAATTTTATTGCTACCCATATATGAAATCTCTAACTCTTCTATATGTGTGTTTTAAATTTCATGAACATGCTTTTAATTTCTTAGAAATATTTACTTTAGTGTGCTAATTAACTAAGATTAAACTCAAAGAGGTATTGTATTTTTGAAAAAAAGACACTGCCAAATTATTTAAATGCTAATACATAAAACTAGTATAGTTCAATGTTCTGATTGTTTTAGAAAAAGATTGCATATACTTTAACAGTTAAGTTTCAGTTCTTAAATTAATAATTATTATAGCATGAGCAATTTAAAATATACCACAATGATACGCAAGTTTTTAATTTTTGTTATCTAAGTTTCTACTGATCATTATGTAATATTGGTGACAAACCACACGTATTGAACATTTTACTGTATAAAAGTGCAATTAAAGATCCTTCGAAGTAAATACAGACCATTTGATTATGTTTTCTCAGGTACATGAAGTGTCATACATAATAATCCATGGCGTAACAGTCCGCAAGCGAGAAAGACTGCCAGCCCCACTGCTGGCCTGACGCCTACATATGGGGGTGACCATGTGATAAGCTTCACGTCACTCTCAGCCGGAAAGTGCCTTTTTTGACCGGGATTGGCTAATTATCGTAGCTGCTCAAATTCCTCACGATGCATTTGGTCCTACACCCGGGACTGAAAATCGGCAACCTTAAGAGTGGAAACGAAACTCGGTACATTCCTTGGCAGGGAAACAAAGCACAAGGCCCTATCCCACTAAGTTACGGCGCAGTATTGTCACACATAGAAGATTTGGAGAAAAAGCTTAGCGTGTAAGTAGTTACAGTAACCTGACGGAAACCGAAAAATTCTTTGATTCAAATCTTCACTTTGATATTCAATTTCACATTTTTATTATACATTAACAACAACGGACCTGAGGAACAGTACAGTACTCGCAAACTATCAAGACATTCTCCTGCCCGCCTTGATAGCGTAGATGCTATGCATGCATGTTGAACAGGTTCCGAGGTCGAATCTCGGCCAGGGTGAGTTACCTGGATAAGATTTTCCCGGGGTTTTCCCTTATCCTGAAAGACGAATGTTGGGTACCATGGACCCCGGATGCATTGAGCATAATTTCACCTATTTCATTCAGCGTCCAATATGACTAAATGTTGGAGGTCGTAAGTTGCAAAAAAAAAAAAAAAAAAAAAAAAAAAATCCTTCACGATTACTGAAGCGGAAAGCAAGTTCCACCTAATACGCGGATATTATATGAGCTATTGGCTATTACAGATTAGGAAGGGAGACTACCCTCTTCACATCTTCGGAGTACTCTTCCCCAATCCTGCAAAATAATAAGAATAAAGCTCTTTAGTGTAATTCTACTTTAAGATGTTAAAGAAATGAGTACAGCCTTTCGAAAACATTTGTTGAAAAACATTATTGGAATTAGTATTAAATTTTTAGTAATATTTAATTTTTCTTATTGTTTTAATGGACCTGATAATCATACTCTAAGGTAGTTTAAATGTATTGGCTATTAATATCGGTATTTTATTAATATTGTTAACTTGCAATCAAGTAGCAAGAATACGCACAGCTGATTGACAGTGTCATCCTTTGGGAGGACTAAAAACTACTAGAGTACAGGAATTATAAAAGAGAGGTGATGCCTGTAGAGGAAGAGCTTTGTACGAATCAGTATCAATTTAAATCTGTCGCCCCCAACTGATAGTAGTAAAGCAACACTATATAACCTTTTATACAGTCACTACTTTTCAGAAGTCTTAGGTTTAAGCGTTTTATGTACTTTTTAAACTGAATAATAGAAAATATATTTCCAGTTTCTTTGCCCAAATAAGGCAGGAAGATATGAAGTTATACCATTCATGTATGTAAGGTCACACACGAATGCGCACACATATAAAATTAAAAATTGCTATCGAATATTTACTCAATCATTACTCCCTACTTTGTTAACTCTACACATGTTCACCTAAACTGTTTCACCACGTTCTGTTGTTCTTACACAGTGAAATGCGTGAGGCTAGGATGAGTCTAGATATTTAAAAGAATACATCTTATATGCTGGTTTAACTATTACATATTCCTGCCATATGTAATTGTAGAAAAAATGGGGTGATATTTAAAATGTGCACAAAATATCATGTAACCAAATTGATGTCTAAAATCTTTGTATTTCGTATATAGCAAGCGTTGTCTTTCTCTCTTGCAGTTTCACATTTTGATAAAATCCAAAAGCAAACACTTGAGAGCTCGTATACAAAATTTGATACGAAATTAAAGACTGGGGTAAAAGTGTTTAAATAATGTAGATCTGTCCTTTAAAATATATGTTTAGCTTTTACTTAAATGTTTGTTTTATATAGTTGAGGGAATTTACTGACACGTGTTGAGCAGTTAGCTCTGCGGTAATACTCGAGGTGTAGGGTTTGTCTACCACCGACCACCCATTGCTAACCTTACGTTCCGCACCTTGACTTATTCAAAGTAATTCTTCTATTAGGTCATCGCAAAACGTTTACATTTCGGTTCTGAGTAATTATAAATATACGCACACAATACACGACAGCAAATAATGCTGCGCCTCGGTAGCGTAGATGGTAGCGTGACTGCCTCTCGTTCAAAAATCCCGAGTTCGAATCTTGGTCAGGGTGAGTTACCTGGATTTTTGCGGGGTTTTCCCTTATCCTGAAAGACGAATGTCGGGTAACTCTAAGCTCTAGGGACCCTGGGCTCATTTGAGCATCATTTCACCCTTTCCGGTCATCGTCCGATATGACTTAACGTTGGAAGACGTAAATTACCAAAAATAATGATATTCATTACAGCGCTTTCGTTGCAATGCATTGTTATAATATAATGGTACTTTATTTGTGTTAGGGGAAACTATTAGAGCTATAACTTTAGAATTTTTACGGGTTTTTATATACCTTTCTACCTTTCACATGGATCACTTTGTGCAAAATCTGAATTTTTGACTTAGCCTAAAGAGTATTAGAAATAGACTCAGCTACGCTCGTTACAACCCACTTATGGAGGAATGCAATATGACAACACCGCAGGATGCTTGGATGCTCTCCTAGTAGAGTTCAAGGATAAATACGAGGGTGGGTCAAAAGGTAACGCCTCCTGTTTTTTTTCTCTTTTAATTGCCAAGAAAATTGAATCAAATTTACATAGCTTGAAAACTACAACATTGACGATTAATTTGTCACTATTCAATATAATCTCCGTCCTTTTCCACAGTTTTGGTCCACCTTTTAACTAGGGCATGTATTCCAGTGTGGTAAAACACACGGTCTTGCTTCCTAAGCCATTGACGTACGGACGTTTTCACAGCCTCATCTTCAAAATGAATCCCACGATGAGCTTTCTTTAGTGGCCCGAACAGATGGAAGTCTGATGGTGACAGGTCAGGGCTGTATGAGGGGTGAAGTAAGACTTGCCATCCCAAATTCTCAATTTCTGCAGTGGTGTAACGACTGGTGTGTGGTCTTGCATTGTCATGCAAAAGAAGAACATCCGCCATAGTTTTTGTTGGGCGAACTCGGCGAAGACGTGCTTTCAGCTTTTTGAGAGTTCTGACGTATTGGACAGCATTTATTGTGCATCCCTGCTCCAAAAAATCAATCATAAGCATACCCTCGGCATCTCAAAACACTGTCGCCATAACTTTCCCTGCCGACCGCTGAGTTTTGAATTTCATTTTTTCTTCGGTGCCGTTGTGTGATGCCATTCCATTGACTGCCTCTTTGATTCAGGTTCAAAAAAATGAACCCACGTTTCGTCTCCAGTAACAATTTTTTCCAGAAACTCCTCTCCCTCCAAATTGAAGTGCTGCAAGTTTTCGGAGGCAATTGTTTCCCTTCTTTCTTTGTTTTGGGTGTCTAACATTCTTGGTACCCAACGTAAACAAACTTGAGTAACCCAGTTGCTGAATAATCGTCATTACACTGCCATTACTGAGGGAGGTAATGCTACACCATTTACCTGTTGTTACCCGGCGATCACCTCGAATGATGTCATCCACTCGCTGAATGTTGCATGGAGTCACTGCAGTCACCGGCCTGCCGCTTTGCTTTTCATCTGCCAATGGTGTTTGTCCTTCAGCTTCGTTACAGCAACGAACCCATCGTCTAACAGTGCTGACATCCACCGTTGCATCACCATATACATTTTTTAGCCTTTCGTGAATGCGAATTGGCATTTCACCAGTCAAAAATTCAGTTACAGAACGCTGTCTAATAGAAATGTCGATGTCAGTCATTCTGCAGGAGGAGGCAGTGCTGCCACCTGTTTACTTAGAAAGTTGCTACTGCAGAGGATTGGAGAAGAAGGTTTGAGGAATTGCGCCAAATTCAAAGTTTTCATATAACTTACTTATTTAAGGGAAAAAAGGAGGTATTACTTTTTGATCCATCCTCGTATCATTCCATTTTAAACACATAATGATTCTTTAATATTATATAATAAATATAAGTATATTTATATAGTTTTATATAACTTATACAAGCTTTAGCTGGATTTCACAGCGCGGTTTTTAATTGTTTCATCAAAATAGAACCCTGCGTTTTTAAAATGGGTGGCAGAAGACGTCGAGGTTACTATACAGTTCAAAACAAGTGGTTTTGGCGCAGGAAATTGTCATCATGTAATACATGGTTACATGGCAATGGTCCAGAACTTAAATCTACAGTTTTATATGCCCCTTCATCTATTTCAGAGAATGCGTGTTTCTGTATTATCAAGCCATTTTTGCTCTTATATGAAAACAAGAGAGGTTATCCGCCACATTCAGTGAATTTATCGGTGTTTGGGTTCTTAATTTCTTCTCCCCCTAAAATTGAATACCACAAGCTCGTCAGAGATATATATGAGGTGCCCTGAATGAATAAGAAACAAATTTATCGCAAAATAGTTAAAGTAAGCAAGTAGCAGATTTCACTGAAGATGAACCGAACTTGAGTAGAAAAGTGCTTTTGAAGGGAAGGTGAACACCGACCACTCTGAGTGAGTACTCTTATAGATTAAGCATGCCAGCTACTCATACTTATATGAAATATATATATATATATATATATATATATATATATATATATATACCTCACTTTTAGTACTTTGACAATTCTTCTTAAAATTACAATATTTTGATTAGGAAGGAATTTATGCAGATTCATATTAATAGTAGAAGCAAAGATATAGGAAGATAAAACGTCCCGCACAAAGAATATAGTTAAGTTTTCCTGGTAACGTGCAACCTTGAAGCAAATTTTAACAACGAATTGAAACTAAATACAGTTGGTTGTACACACTACTCAACTTAGTAACGGCATGTCACATGCATCTACTTTACAGCGACCACGTTTTGTGTTAGACGCACATAAAGATGGGCCATACTATATAGGTGGTCTGAAAAATTTCCGACCTAATAAAGATACAAGACACCTTTTCAGAGTTTTTATTTTTCATTTTTTAACATAGTCTCCTTGTAACTCTAAACACTTCTCCCAGCGATGCTCCCATCTCTGTAACCCGTCCAAACAGTACTCGGTGTCTTTATCTGCAAAATAATTGTTTACGAACCTCTTCTTTAGACGAAAATCACTGTCTTCCGAGCGCAATTTTTAAATGAGGGAACGAAAAAGAAGTCATTCGAGGCTATATGTGGTGAGTAAGGGGGATGGTGATGCAGTTCAAACCATAATTCGTGGATTTCCGCCATTGCAACCGCTGAGGTGTGAGACGGTGTATTGTTTGGTGAAACAGGATTTTCTTTTTCTGCAAATTTGGCCGTGTTTGCGCAAGTTCTGCCTTCAGCTTCTCAAGAAATGATGCGCAGTATGCTCCTGCAGTGGGTTTTTCCTTTTTTGAAGATAATCGATTAAAATAACTCCATGACTATCCCAAAAACAATCGACATCATTTTCCCAGTCGATAAAACAGTTTTTGTTTTTCTTTGGAGCCGGTTCCCCCTTTGCAGTCAACTATTTGGACTACTGGGCGTGTAATGACGTATCCAAGTTTCATCTACAGTAATTAATCGGCGCCAAAACTCGGATTTATTGCGCCTAAACTGCGCCAAGAGAGCGTTGTAAATGTTCATCCGAACACGCTTTTGCTCTAACGTGAGCAAACGCGGCACCCAAAGCGCGAACAACTTTCTCATGTATAAATGTTGATTTAATATGTGACAAACAGGTTCTTTTGCTTGTTCATAACCTCTGCTATCTCTCTGTTTAATTTGGCGACCGTCTTGGTGAACTCTGGCGATGTTTTCGTCGGTAATTGCAGTATTGGAACGTCCCAAACGTTCGTCTCACAAGCTCTTACGACCACGTTTAAATTCAGCTACCCAAAATTTTACTGTGGTAAATGATCGTGCAGAGTCAGAAAATCCAACTCATCTCTGATTTGATTAGGCGTATTGCCTTTCAAAAACAAATATTTAATGACAGCTCGATACTTGATTTTGACCTGCGCCCGCCTCGGTAGCGTAGATGGTAGCATGTCTGCCTCATGTTCAAGAGGTCCCGAGTTTGAATCTCGGCCAGGGTGAGTTACCTAGATAAGGTTTCCTCCAGGGTTTTCCCTTATCCTGAAAGACGAATGTCGGGTAACTCTAAGCTCCATGAACGCATTGAGCATCATTTCACACATTTCATTCATCGTCCGATATGACTAAATGTTGGAGGACGCAAATTTCAACAACAAAAACAACAACAACAAATTGACCATTTTCATAAAGACACTCACATCAACTCACTCTAACGACTGTTACATAACAACTGAGCGTCCAAAATGGCTGAAACTTTGGTGAGTAACTGTCAACAGATGGACAGCAAAATTCACTAGCTTTTATTCACGAGTGCTGCCATCTTCATCTTGAGGTCGGAAACTTTTCTGACAACCCTTTGCCAGTGCTTTGTTGAATTTAGTCGTAAAAATATAATATAACCAATATGTAGATATATTTTGCTTAGTCTCAATGTCACTGATCAAATTTTACATAGCTATGCTCTCGTTCAGTTTAACATCATCTCTTCCTATAGGTATTGGCCTGGCATTTTACTTATTACTAATAGTAATGAAAATCTTGCAAAAGGGATCAAAACTAAACCAAAACTTTCTCTAGTACGTGGGATAGTAATAGTTTTATCTGCATTAGTCTTTCCTTAGAATAACATCAAGAGCCTCAAACGTCCTCCCTTGCTCATCCCAGAGGGTAAAGTATCGAGAATCTCTAGTGTCACCTTCAAATTCTTCAGCCTGGTGCAAGAGGACAGTGCGGTGTCTTATAATCCTGCCAGGCTATCGCCGACCAGGTGTAACAGATTTTCCAATGCTTTGAGAACCACTGCTCCACCGAGTCCAGCCCAATCCGAACACCGTTTGGGAGGAGCTCAGGCGTACGTCTGGTAAAGTCAGAAATAATAGGCGGTCGCAACATTCTCACAGCTGTACTTTAAGGCGTCAGAACCATTCCGTACGGTGACTCTTTCATAAAGGCGATAATACAATATAGCTCTTTGTTTTGAGTCTCTTGATGGATCACTGAAAAACTAAATATTAGTTATAATAATAAAGAAGCAAGAAACAATAGAATTTATTCTTTGACATACAAAGAGTGTCTTTATGACAGTAACAGAGACAAATAACACGACTAGGTAGTGTCGAAAAATAAGTTACCTAAACGAAACTATTCAGAAAGATTGCAGTCTAACGGAATGGGTCATTTTCTGTGCAAGCAAGTGAACATTTTCTTGCAGTTCAGATATATGTCTAATCATTCCGGTCATGGCCAGTCATAAAAGAGGAAATGTTGGATTGGAGCTGAAGGTTTGTGATTTAAAAGTTTTAAACCAAAGTTCTGTATCAGCATTTCGCTTTAGTTTGATCTACCTGAATAAGCAATGCGGTTTCGTAGTCGAATGCCTTTCGCGTTCGGTAATGAAATAATCGAACGCACCCTACAATTGGCGAGATTAATGACTGCCTTTATAAAGCAACCAAATCACTCAATGGCTCGGCAAACAATAGCGACGTGAGGGAGGGTTTCGACGATGGCTTTCGACCTTCAACCACAGCCAGTCAACGACCTACAAGAGTATAATGAACCAACTTACCTTGCCTTAAAAGCTTCCTGTAATCTTTTCAGTGATATCTGCTTGAATTTACAGTTATGTGTCTAGCTTTACCCATCTAAACTAACATTCATTTGTTATATATTTCTTTATTCTTTTCCTTCACTCCCTCTTTATCATGTGTTTCCTTTAACACGCCTTGTGTTTACCTGGATTTTATAACATTTGAAATTTGAAAAAGAAGTTAAATGCTCAGTAACAGTAATACAGAAAGAAAAATTAAGAACTTTAATACGTTTTTCTTAAACAACTTTTTAAAAGTGGAAACTTGTCCTGGTCTTATCACCCCAGCGTTAGCTTAGGGGCCGGAATTAATGACTTGTAATAATTATACTTTGAACTCAGATTACAAGATCTATGCAAAAATCATAACACAAAGAATTGCTCCAATCTCAGAAACTAAATTGCATGATTCACAAAATGGATTTAGAAAAGGGCGTTCCTGCAATGATTGTATTTTCACAATAACACAGATTATGGAGAAACGACGAGAATATAATCTACCAACTCTAATAGATTTTATAGACTATGTAAAAGCTTTTGATAAAGTAAAAAGAAATCTGCTATTGGAAATAATGATTAAAAATGGATTTCCTCAACATTTAGTAGGAACAGTACAAAGTATGTATATAAATACAAAATTTAAATTGGAGAAATCCATAGAAAAAGATAACCTAGTAGAGATTAATTTAGGACTAAGACAGGGGTGTCCATTGTCACCTACCCTATTTAATATATATTAATGACGCAGTTGTACGATGGCTAACTATGCTCAGAACACATTTTAAAATAAAGGGGAGAAATGTTGACACATTGCTGTTTGCTGATGACCAGATTTTAATTGCGGAGATGGAAGATAACTTACAAAGAGCCATACATGAATTAAATAATATTAAAAGAGAATATAATCTTCAAATTTCATATGAAAAAAACAAAAATAATGGTTTTTATAGGAACGAAACATTTGAGAGCAAAAATTTGCATAAATGATAAACCCATCCAAAAACAAAGTTATTTTAATTATCTTGGCTATATTGTGTCATATAACAGTAATAGAGGTATACAAAGCAAAATAAACAAATTCCAAACAATATGTGGCACAGTAAAAAGAACTTTTAAAAATTGTAATCGTCAAACTTTGTTAAAACTGTATAAAATAATGGCGATACCAACCCTGCTTTATGGGTGTGAAAACTGGCTCTTGACTATCTCACAACAGAAGAAATTGGAGGCTGCTGAGATGAAATTTCTGAGACAGGTGGCATGTTATAGACTCATCGACAAGAAAAGAAACGAGGATATTATAAGAGAATTGGAAATTCAGAGTCTAAATGAAGCAATTATTGCATACAGGCAAAAATGGCAAGATCATGTGCAGAGAATGACCGAAGACCGTACACCACAAATAGTATACAGGCATAAATCTGTCGGTAGAAGAAATGTTGGCAGGCCACGAATGAGATGGTCCGATCAATTTCCTTGAAGTCGGAACGGGCCACAAAGCTTATACCGTGATGATGATGATGATGATGATGATGATGATGATGATGATGATGATGATGATGATGATGATGATGATGATGATGATGATGATGATGATGATGATGATGATGATGATGATGATGATGATGATGATGATGATGATGATGATGATGATGATGATGATGATGATGATGATGATGATGATGATGATGATGATGATGATGATGATGATGATGATGATGATGATGATGATGATGATGATGATGATGATGATGATGATGATGATGATGATGATGATGATGATGATGATGATGATGATGATGATGATGATGATGATGATTATTATTATACTTTCAGAAAGAAACGACAGTTCAGTATGCTTTTCCTCAGTTGTAATTAAAAATATTTAGGAGCTAAGGCATCTCCGGTGAACCCTGTGAAAAAGAAAGTAGTTAGTTTAAGGTTCAGATAATTAGAAACACGACAGTTGTATGAAAACACATGTAAGGTAACCGCTTCTAAAATCGGAAAGGGAAAGAATTCCAGTCATAGAATAAACGCTGTGCTTCAAGCATCAAATATTAAGATTTGATAAAGAACAACGTAGATACTTCCGTGGAGTTGCCATGAATTATGGTCTGCTCGAGTTGATAAAGGAGCTTGTACTTCTAAAATTTGTCTTAAGTCCTTTATGACCAAACATCAGCAGGCAGTAGCACCAAAATTACAGCACTAGATTTAGAAAACTTTAATTTCTTATTCTAAATCGGTCGACAGTTCATTTTAGCTCTAATTAAATTGATAAGGCAACTCTACTCGTGTTTGCGTACGCTCAAGAAAGTGAAATATCTCACCATTGTAACAGACGACAATGGACTCATCGAAAGCATTGGAGATGCCCGCCTTGGTAGCGTAGATGGTAGCGTGTCTGCCTCACGTTCAAGAGGTCCCGAGTTCGAATCTCGGTCAGGGTGAGTTACCTGGATAAGGTTTTACCGGGGTTTTTCCTTATCCTTAAAGACAAATATCAGGTAGCTCTAAGCTCCATGGACCCTGGACTCATTTGAGCATCATTTCACCAATTTCATTCATCGTTCTCTATGACTTAACATTGGAGGACGTACATTACAACAAAAAACCGTTGGAGATATCACAGTTTAGTCGTATATCGTGATAACTTCGTCCTCAGCTTTCTTTAAAAGAAGAAACTATAAAATTGTAAAGTCGTTCACCTAAAAGGCACCAAGCTGCATGACTTGACGGTAACGCCCGAGTACGTATTTGGTAAGTTGTGAGTTTCCTACTGAATGGCCCAGCCAATTAACTTTGAGATTTTTCACGATATTTTACAAAATGCGCCGAATGTTTCTGTCATTTCAATTCTTTATAGGGATAAAACGATCAGAAGAATTGACGGCGTGAGAGATGTGTAGCGTAATTTCGTTTTCAGAAGCCAACTGCACACTGTTAGTCAATTATGAAATACATAGGTTAGGTTTCAACCAAAAGTAAAAAATAATGTAACACCTTAATGGAGATTACTATTGAAATTCTAAATTTGTACAAATTGGAAACAATTTGACCAAAATGGAGCCACTGATTTGTCAACACATAGCTTAAAATAACTTTTCATAAATTTATATTTTACTTTATAAGGAAATAATTTAATAAATGTAAAATGCTTAGCGGGATTAAGTTAGGTTTAAATTCTACACATTAAATTATTATGTTTAATATCAAAGCCCTTTCCTGTAAAGTCTTAACCAAAATGCCCAATACTTAATTTTCTCATAAAAATCATATATAAAATCATTAAAGCCCTAAATTATAACTTATTTATGAATAACAAATTCTTCAGATATAAACTACCTATAAATAATATAATGCTGAAATTTTTTTCAAATGATCCATTTTCATAATTCCATAACGAGAAGTTTAGAGTCAAAGACAAGGTTGCGAAAAAATTAATATTTAAAAAGTCACAGGTTATCTGTACACATTTGGACAGACCCATGATCATTTGGTCATGTAAATAAATGTTGTATTTCAAAAATCCTTTCATGGAAGTGTTGAAAACAGTGTTGTTGTATAAATTACATTAATTGGGAGTCGATTCCCAATTAATTAATTTAAGTTGTATTTCAAGTTTAAAATTTTTTAGTGTAGTGACTCTATTCCCAAATTTCATACCAAATACCACTTAATATGTTTCGTACTGAAAGCTCTAAAATTTAAGAACGCTTGTTGTACTTAGACTATTGTAGTTTTAACATTTTACACAAAACTCAATAATATATATGGTGCGTTCAGAAAGAAACGAGCCGGAGAGATGATTACAGAAACTAGTACCTGTATGTTAGAAGTATTGGCCCTGGCTGTTGAGACACTTGTCCCATTGTGACACTAGGCGGTGAATGGCTGTCTCATAAAAGTCTCTGGGCTGCAATGTGAGCCAGTTCCGCAAGTACAGCTTGATACCGAAATAAAAGGATTGAAATAAGAGTCATGATGGATTTCAAAGGAATGTTGGTTCTTTGTTACAACACGTGTAGGGGCAGTTGAGTCGAAGAGCAGTTGGGTTGAATAGTTGTTTTAACAAAAGAAACGTAAGAAACAGTGTCCTTAGCAGAGTTCTAAAGGGTAGCACTTGACTTTTTTGAATAGGGTATTCTTCGGACCCTCAATAATGGCATGACAAAATAGTCACAAAGGGAATATTTGGTTGAATAAAGAACTTCGAGAAAGTGAAAGTCTCACACACACACACCCACGCGCAGCTGTGGAGTACATTCAGTTGGTGGCCTGGAGCCGATTAGGGCAGTCCTCTTCTTCTGTCTTGGTCGAGGGCAGATCAGAAGTGATGAGATAAGATATTTGTCGGTTCATATATACGTAACGAATTAAGTTTTATCGATTAATAAGCATTTCACATACAGTAACTCTAAACAGTGATATTGATAACCCTTGGTCTGCAACTTCAAGTTTGGTGTTATGATAAAAAGAAGCAGCCATTAAACCAGTTTGAAACGGGCATTCCAGTGTCATTAAAACCATACTTCTCATACATACTCACGCATACCCTGAGAGAAACCTCATTGCTCAACCCTGAGCTACACATATTATTCTATCAAACTGTAGCGGAAATTGGAACTGTGCGCCACCCATCATTATATTGCTACAAGCTGGACGTCGTCGTCCGTGGTGAACCGTTTGCCTCTCAGAGCCTTTTTAAGGGGACCAAAAATGGGGTAATCACCGAGAGAGGGATCTGGGTTGTATTAAGGGTGGCCGAGAACCAGTGGCCGTATGAGGCTTGGAGCAGAATGACCCCACGGTTGAGATTGCCTGGTCGTTTTGATTTGATCGCTTGGCGAAGTTTGGATAAGGATTGCGGGTAACGCTGGGCATTCACTGTTGTCCCGTGCTGCAGGAAGAAGGGGGCCATCTTGGTCAAAGATTAACGTCAGTATAATCTTTCCTGCACTTGTGTGGGTGGCCTTAGCTTTTATTGGTGGTAGTAACCCTTGATGCTTCCACTAGAGACTTTTTTGTTTTGATGACACCATGACTGATCTCCAGCCAACACTCATACCAGGAACTCATTCCCTTCCCTAGCATAGCGCTGACCAAGGCACTGGGCTGTTCCACATGCTTCCTGGTGTGGTTGAAGATTGTGGGGCACCCATTGGGCACACTCTTTGCGCAAGAGCAGTCGTTCCTTCATGATGGTGTGAACACTTCCGATGCTCACACTGACCTCGGTGGCTATGGCTTTGACTGTCACTCGGCGTTCCTGGGTAATGAGTGCATCAACCAGTTGGACAATGTCATCGGTATTGTAGTATGGTGCTCCAGACCATGCATCATCAGCTTACGACACCCGTCCTCCCCTGAAGCGCTTGTGCCGTGCCTTGACCCTTGCAAGGGACATGCAGTGTTCGCCGTACACTTGTGACATTCGTCCGTTCCCCTACTCCTTCCGCTGTCAGAAAACGAACAACGCCTCTTTTGACGCCTCCAGCGCCTGGCAGCGTTGAACGATTGATGCATGCTGCTGCTGCTAACTTTGTATAATCACGTAACGTGCACGCGTACCCTCTAGCGACGTGGTGTGAACTTCCACGCTCTGGTCGGAACAACATTTCGTTACACACACCTAGATATTACCATCCTGTCACCGGTTTACGCATATCAGACTCCGGCTCCTTTCTTGCTGAACGCCCCTTAAATAACTTATTTCAATTTTTGGACTCCGTTTTATCTGATGAAATTTCGTGCTTTAACGTACGTGCTGGCTCGGGGCGTAATGCTGGGCTTACTGCCAATGAAATTTCTGAATTTGAGCACAACACTGGGAAGTGGACTGTTCTATTTATATATATGCATCTTTGCTCATGAATTACTAGCAGACATGGGTACTTTTAAGTATTAAAACGAAGATGAAAAGAAATAAGTTGGAACGAACCTCGCGTAGCGTTTGTAGAGAGCATTGAAACCTCTCAGTGAGCCTTGGCCTGTGACATTATCACGTGCAGTGATTTGAATCTGGATTACTTGGAAGCAATTGGGTAAGGATTCATAGGCCTGATTATTATAAATGTGAGTTAGGACAGCAAACTTAACTCTAGGTCTAGTACACCAGCCTTCCAAATTATCCTAACTGCCCTTATTGGTAGAAAACCCCACCAACTTCTCAGTACACAGGTCGCCGTTAGTTCAATTGGTAAGCTTTGACCTATCATTTACAATTATTTTTGTAATTAAATCATTATGTATCCGTATTGGGGAAGACGCCATGAAACCATAGAGAATTTTCTCTAGAACTGGACTGTTATTAACTCGAGGTTCTCGGAATTCACTGATGTTCTAAAGTAAGGCATTACTAAGGCAGTAAGATGAAATTGTCAACATTAAAAAAGGAAATGAAACTTAGAATTGAATCTTCTTTCAGATAAGAATCAGAAGCTTCAATATTTTACATTGTACAGAAACTCTGGTGGTGTAAAAAGCAGTACATTTAAATTTTTATTTTGATCGATTATATCGGTAACCTCACTGCTTAACGACCACGCTGGGGTTACACACATTCAGCGGTCACCACAGTGAACATTCGCTTAGCAGATCTGCGGCTCACGACAATGTATGCTTTCCATTGTTTTACAAAAAATATTATTTTTAAAACTGTGAACTTTGATAAGACCGAAGTTCGGATATAATTCAGAAGCTATGGTTTGAGTGAAAGGTGGAAAACTTAATTCTTCAGCTCAAGAATGGACAACTGAATTGAAACACCTAATCATTAGCCTCCGTTAAAGTTACCTTGCCTTTGGCGTTTCTCACCTCACCCACTCATACGCTGTGAAAAGATCTCATAACTTGAGAATTGAACATCTACTGCAGAATGAGATTGAATACGGCATCAAACGTGAGGCGAACCGACAACATGCTTGAACTAAGCGCATTTATTATTAAGTGATGAATACGGACGCAGATAACATTTGGAAGTATTTACTACAGGAATGATCTCATCCTCAGCTGAAATTCAGTCTTCACCCATTTATATTAGTTTCAGTAAGCTACGGCGTTAAACTGACAGGATACCACTACTACTATCGATATGTGAAAAAATCAGTTATTTGGGGTACTTTGCTGCCCAACTGTAACCACTCTATTAGCAGCTTGCATCTCATTTGCTTACGAGCACTGTAGCAGCATATATACAAACCGGGAATGCCTAATACTTAGAGATTCTATGTTATTCATACCTGCGTGGCTTTGAATGTTTTAACTGAAGTTCTATATCTTTCAAAATATAAGCATTTATTGATTTTTCTAACTTTTAACTTAGTAATTATAGCAAGTGCGTATTTCACCCAAGAATTATGTACTGAGATTTTACCGGAAATATACACTTTTATATATGGATGATGTTTGGAGTGAAACAGAATAATTCTTTAATTCGTGTAGCCCCTCTTAATTCTTTGTGCATACCTGTGCTTTAGCTTCAGAAACAAATGATGGCTTTATGGTTCACTGAACTATAGAGCTCCTTCACGTTGTTTTATCATGTTTTAACATTAAACACACTCACATTCACTTCCACATTCATATTTTCCAACTCTATATGAGATAGGTTAATTATTCTGTTTCCCAACTGAGAATTGAACCCAAAAATAAGCTAGAACACTGATCACTCGAGCGTAGAGGCAGTCAAGAAATATTTAATTTATCATAAAATGAGTATTTATATTAAAATAATATATTATATTTAAACTATTTTCAAGACGAAGTGTAACACATAATTTTTCATGTAAATATTTTGTAAAGTTAACTATTTGAGGTATATTTCATGTCACTGAATCTTTAAGTACTTACACTTTTCTCAAATGGGAAGTCGTTATTCGATTTATTTTTTCTCTTGAAGAAATTCAAAGAGAACGGAAATTCAAAGCCCTAACATCGCAACTCAGTCTTAAAATATATGGTATAGCTTAAAGGCTACTGCACACATTGGTACCCATTACATCTACGAGTAAATAGGTAATAATGCCATTTCTGTAAATGCACATCTAGATTAATTTGAAAGCATACAGAGGAGTAAGACTTTGTAGGAATACAGAATGGGTAGAAAAATTGGTGTGAATTTAAAGTAGCTTCTTAGCTTCTTTTGTTTTTATTTATATATCTCTTAGATAGTGGTTAAATATTCAGTAGGCTTCAAATCAATGGCAAAAGTAGCGTAGTAGCGCTTCCATAAACGTCATAGCACGCTTCGCCCCTTCTTCAAACACGGTTGCTACGTCGTTGAACTTGGACTGAAAAATATTTACGTGCGCACAAGTTTTCACCGCAAACTCCCCTTCACAGGCACTACCAGCCATTTATAATCTTGGTAGTACAAGATTAATTTTTATCTCCGCTTCATCACTTATAAAAGCTCACTAGTGTAAAAGAAGTTAACTTAACCTGTCATGTCCAAAGATTATACCAGTGCCGCCGGTGTGCCAGAATTCCGTCCACAGGAGTTCTTTTACGTGCCAATAGGATAGCATAGAATCGTTTGGAGGGGTTTCGGCACTGCGAGCAGTCATGGTCTATTGTACCTATATCTAGGGATCCCAGATTTTGAAATGAAAAATACCCGAGACATTTTGACATTATATTATGGGAAAACCGAAAGACCTGCTACATATACAAATAGGGTAAATAATGAATTAATGCAGATATTAACAAAGTGTCATTAGCTGAACTTTATTTTATTGACCATGATCCATAATATCAGATTTCCCTCCATGGCTAACGCTAAACACACTGTGGCATAAATTGAACTCCACTTCAGATCCAGTACTATCAATACTACTCTCCATCAAAAATGGAAATTGTTCGTTAAGAGAATCACTAAATATACACTTTCGCTTATGCATCTTAATTTATTTCATACAAATTAAACCAAATAATTACAGTAGTATCCTCGTGTTCACCTTGGAAACACGTACAAAGTCAATCCGCGTCGTCTGTAAAAACTGGAACGCAACCGTCGCCGATAGTAAACATACGCTTCGGCACCAACATAACAATCAAATAGCGAAATATTTCCCTTTTGATATTTATCTGATTATTAAAAAAAACATATTTCTCCATGCCAAGGAATGCCAGTGAAATAAAATTACAGATATTTCGTATATTTAAGATGCAAAATTATTTAGTAGTAATAAACCGCTAAAAACCTGGGACATTTAGCGTCCCGAGTAAATGTTTTCGGGACACCGGGACAATTGTACAAAAAACGGTTAAAATCCGGGACGTCCAGGTAAAGCCCGGACGCCTGGGATCCCTACCTATGTCAAAATTGTAAGGATGAGGCGAACGGAGACAGAGGGTGTGACCTAAGGATTCACGATTGTGTAGACAAACTCCCCGGCAGGTCGGTACACCCTATCCTACCCACTGTGGTGAGGAAGCGATATTCTAGGCCGGCATGGAGACCGGAGACTGTCCTGCAAAAGACGGAAGTGTTGACCAAGAGCACATCATCCTGCCATGCAGCGCCGAGACTTTCACGGTAGAAAATTTTGGCGGGGAGACCACCAGATTAGAGATGATGTGAAATGATAATGGAGATGAAATAGAGGATAAGAAATTCGAGGAATGTAATTAACCTACCCAGCATTCACCTTGAGACCCGGGAAAAAACTCCGAAAAAAACCTATGAGCCAGGTAGGTTAGCCAGGGAATCGAACCGAGACCTCCAGATTGACATGGGTTCACCGCTTTTAAACCATTCAAAAGGGTCGGGTCTGAACCCACGACCTTTGTATACTAAGGACAGGAACTATTATATTTCCCTTAAAAATTCAATAAATTTCATGCGTGCGCCTACGCAAATGAGCCAGAGTTAAATATTAAGTTCAGCTTCTTCCAGGAATGTGAAATGATTTTCAATTAAATCCGCCGATGTAAAAGGTTTGACAAATGAGTTAACACGAGCACTGTATGAAACATAGGCTTGATTCACCGTTTTCTGCAAAATTAATCAAAGCCTGGTACTGCAAAGACAGTGCACACAAAAGGAATGGGTTGATAAGTTGGATGGGTAGTGAATGAAAGTTCCATGAAAAGCGGAATGCACGAAGGAAAGGATGTAGGAACTTTTGTGGGGTGGGGGAGATCATTTACACAGAATAGTTCATGGCGGTTAAAAGTCAACTTCATACAGCATATGATGAGTGCAGCATATTCGTACTGAGGGCAGAGGATTTGGGCATTTTCAAATTCTCTTGAACAAAGAGCAATAATGAATTCACTGTCGGTAAACTTCTAAAAGAAAATCAGAGCATCTGAAATAAAAACCGAACAAAATGGCTCCGTGGCCATTTGTAAACTAAGCAGTTCGATGCCAGGTACCGATATATTATACTCTATAGTATATATTATGCACCTCATTTAAAATTTATTCTTCTATTTATGTACAAGGGCTGTTCAATAAAGAACGATCATAATTTTTTACGGTCATAATTTTTCGCACAAAAATTCAACCTTATTATATTCTGTAGCTTAATGTGAAACAAACACGCCGTAGTAGTTTCATTGTAGGCACTCCTGGTTCCCGCCTGTGACAACCAGGAAAGTTCAGACATGTTCAGTATCGCCTACCGCTGCAATGGAGGTAACACGCGAGGAACAATATGCAACATTGAAATTATACTTTCGTCTCAACAAATATTCAGTTGAGGCCTACACAATGTTACAGGAGGCCTATAGAGAGTCTGTTCTTCCCTACAGCGCAGCTCGAAGGTGATTTAAAATGCCTAAGAGGAGAGACAATCAATTTCAAAGGAAGGTGAACCAGGTGCTCCAGTTACTGCTCTTACGGAAGAAAACATCAACACTGCTACTGCCATTGTGAGCGAGGATCGACGAATTAACCTTAAGATCACTTTCTGAAATACTGAACATTTCATTTGGGTGCCACCCACCCGTTGGTGACAGAAACATTGCACATGAGACGTGTTTGTGCGCAAGGGGTTCCGAGACTGTTGATTCCCAAACAAAAGGACATTCGCATGCAGGTCTGCATGCAGTTAAAGTTGAACTTAGAGGAAGATTTGCAGATTCTTTCGAACGTAATCACTGCTGATGAAACTTGGCTACATCATTTTGATGTTGAGAGCAAGCAGCAAAGCTCAGTGTGGAAATATCCTTCATTACCAACCCCCCAAAAAAGCAAAAGGGGTAGCTTCAGCTGGGAAAGCTATGGTCATCTTGTTCTTCAATATTCATGGAAATGTTTATCAGTATGCTGTACCTGCACACACATCAGTAACTGAACAATACTACAGGGATGTCCTGAAAACATTACAAATCCATATCATACGCAAAAGGCCACATTTCCATGAAGCAGCCTGGATGCTGCACAACGATAATGCACGGCCGCATATTGCCAATGTTGTTGCTGAATATCTTGCAAAAATCAACGTGAAGTGCATCTCTCACCCTCCCTATAGTCCGGATTTAGCCCCATGTGACATTTTTTCTCTTTCCTAATTGGAAAAAACACCTTCGTGGGAGGCTTTATCCATCATCAGAAGCAGTGGTGAAGGCTGCGGAGGCGATTTTGAAGGATCTCTCAAAAATGGTTTCCAGCATGTCTTTGAAGACCGACAGAAGCGCTGGGACAAGTGCATCGCATTCAGGGGAGACTATTTTGAGTAGTGTCATCAGAACTATGATGAAGAGTAAAGTTAGGCTGTCAGAAAATGATATGAGATTTCTTTATTGAACAGCCTTCGTATTTTTCTTATGTCTGATTTTAAATTAAGCCTGATAAAATAGAACACGTGGCAACGGCTGAGACAGTTGTTTATTTAAAACCCCAAAAATTTTTATTACTTTTATATTTGTTGTTTTAAATTTATTTTAAAATGTCTAAAAACAAAATCTTCATAAATAGTTGGAAGTGACAGCGAAGTGAACGAGATTATGTAACGAGTGGAAGAAAACATGTGATATAATGAGATATGAAGAGCAGAAAATCAATCATGTTAGTTGAAATAACACCTGAAGCTTTTCTGGCGACGAATACATTCGAGATGTTTTAGGGAAACAAGTCAGGTGAAAAGACGATTAGAAATCTACATTTCGGAAGTTAACATGTATCCCATCATCAGAATATTTTAATAAATGTGATAACCACAAATATTTTACTGGATATTGTCATCAACTATGGCTGTTGGTGACTAGAAGGAACAGCTAAGTTGGAGTTTAGGATTGTAGAAAATAACAAACGTTTGACTTAACAATAACAATATAAGTATAATTAAGAACTTGTATCTAGTCACAATTTACGATGTTTGGTTTAAAAATGGATGGGCTTTGTAAGCTAAATCGTGACATTATCATAATGAATTGAATATTAATTTGTAGGGCTTACCTTGGGAGATGTGTAGATGTGTGAAAGTGGGTAAGCGAGTGGTCGAGTCCAGGACGCCATGCCGAAGGTGTCGGATAGAATCACGTGCCAAACAGAGAAGAGAGCCCCCGAGTGGACCCTCGCGTCCAGTTATATAGTTTTAGACATTTCCGGAAGCGCTTTGCAACATGGCGACGGCAATACCAAACATATCCTGCCTTCGCCCTAATTTCAAATTGAAGCAGCCAATCAGCAGAGCGCATTTGCATTATTCCAGAACATCCCGTATGACGTGAGTAGGGGCAAAGCTCCATGTTTCTCTGTGCAACTCTGCACGTACACCAGGGGAAGCTGATGTCATTGTAATTTCCACGGGATTTACCATAGGAAATAGGAAACCACAGTGTTTCTATTATTTACGCAGTTTTAAGAAAGATTCTGTACTTTAACAAACTGTAAAATTAAATTTCTACTAAATCTCAGGAGTCCCGAATAAACTATTCTCAAATTAATATAAATTTCAGCACTCGCCAATCATGCATGTGACAATAAAAACAAATATAAACAAAGACAAAACACTTTCAATACTCGCATGACTCAATAAAAGATTGTTTTCACTAAATTAAATGCCAGGTTAGTAGATGGCGTGAGTATAGAAAGTTAATTGGATCAAAGAAGTGTAACTACTTAACTTGATGATCAAGTGCTTCCTAAGTTCGACGGATTTCCAATTTGAAGGCCATCTCTTGACCTGGTATTTAATTTACTGAAAACAGACTTTTTTTAAGTGAGGCGGGTATTGGTAGCGTTTTTTCTTTGTTAATATTTGTGTTATATCCAGTGATAAATTTGTTGTTATAACATTTATTAAAATATCCTGATGATGGGAGAGATGTACACTCCCGGAACGTCGATTTCTAATCGTCTTTTCACCTGGCTTGTTTCCCGATAAGATCTCAAACAATAATGTTAGTTATACAAAAATATAATAATTTGTAACTTAAAACTTCACTTATGTTATAAAAAATGATGATAATTCTTATAAGTTCTACGGGATTGCAATCTCATATATATATATATATATATATATATATATATATATATATATATATATTTATCCATATCTCAGTTGGAAAAGCAAAGCTGTCGTCATCGTTACTAAACATTAAACGTTGATATGTTCTTGTTAGTACTACCAAAATCTGAAAGTAAAACAAATTTAAAAACATATCAACATCTAATATTTAGTAACTATGGCGAAAGCTTTGCTTTTCCAGCTGAAGATGTGGATGAATATACATGAAATCGCAATCCCGTAGAATTTATAAGAATTGTCATCTTTTCTTATAACATAAGTGAAGTTTTAGCTTACAAATTATTATATTTGTATATATTTGTTTGCTTCACTGTCAATAGCTTCATATTTTACGTGTTTAATAATGCTAGTTGTTTTAACGATGCTAATGGTATCATTATATTGGTCGTTAAGAATGATGTGGCCAATAAGCAAATGTTTAGTTGCCATAGCAACAGTAAAAATCAGTAAACTTCATTTTTGGAGAAGGAAGCTCAGAGTGGATGGCTGAGAGGTGTAAGACGTGTTCTGGCGCGTTTTCAAATTTTTTATGTATTGAGATTGATGAAAGGTGTAAATTTATCACATGGTGGTAAAAATATTCTGTTATGAGGTCTTAAAAGGAGTATCCGTCTGTTTTAATGTAAAAGTTTTAACGTTGTAATTTTTGTAATTTACGTCCTTCGACTTTTTAAGTGACATCGGACGATGAATGGAATGGATGAAATGATGCTCAAATGGGCCCAGGGTCCGTGGAGCTTAGAGTTACCCGACATTTGTGTATCAGGATAAGGGAAAACCCTGGAAAACCCTTATCCAGGTAACTCGGCCTGACCAAGATTCGAACTCGGGACCTCTTGAACGTGAGGCAGACATGCTACAATCTACGCTATCGAGGCGGGCTACGTTGTATATTTTATACTTATATGATAAATATAAAGTAAATGAAAATAATTGAAATTATAACTTGTTTGTTAAACCGTACCAAGTTTCACCATCTCGATTCGAGGCCACGATCTGAGGGAAAAGTATAGCTACATAACGAACCCAAACTAATTCTCATTACAACCGGGGACTTCAAATCCAATGAAGGATTATTCTAAAAAATCAACATTTGTATTTTATTACACATTTTTGAGTGCAGAGCTGTCTTAGTAAATATTATTAGTTATAATTTCTGTAATTAAAATTAAAAATAAGTATAATGCAATTAAAACTAAGGATGTTAATAAATTGATCAAATATGCCAATAAAAGGTTATTAAAAGTAAGGTTTAAGGCCAGGCTATTTGAAATTCGTTTCTTTGATGGAAAGAAAAAGGAGGAAGAATTCCACATGTGTCAGATGGCGTATTTGGAGTAATCTAAATAAGTAGCACCAGACATTACTAAAAAAGGCTAAGGTACTACAACAATAAAATAAATAATTTTAATTTAGCATCTTATTTCATCTCATAAACTAGTCTCCCACTTATGCATAAATTTATACTAAATTCAGAGAAACTCACAGACTACACACAAAGGGTTCGAGAAATGCATTTATTAATAATGCATATATTTTAAATACAAGTATGTGTTAATTTTAATACTATATTTTTCATTTTTGAGGAAATAAAACGTAACGAAATGATTTCAACGTGTATGTGTTCAACTATATTAAAGGATGGGTTGAGTATTTTCTCAAATACCTTGGAAATTTATCAAAATTAATTGTTTATTAAATGGCAAATGTTGGAGGTGCATAGGAAAATATATGAAATAAGGGCGTGTTTACGCAAGTCTGTTGGACAAACACGGCAAGTCACTCTATTCAGATGCAATAATGTATTAAGGACAGTAACGTGTCATACATCGGCAAGTGCGAGAAATCATACATAACGTGATTGAATATTGACAAGGAGAAAGAAGTAATCAAAATCCCTTTGTGTGAACTACAAATGGGCGGCTGCAATGGTAATTTATATTTGCATATTTTCTTTGCCTAACCATTCATATGAGAAACACAGTTCCCAAGTGCTGCATCACTTACTGCATGCCAGGTTACTTCGCTCTTCTAATAAACAAGATAACATACGAATTTAGCGCTCCTCAACGCTTCATTTTTTGAAATTGCGTCCATTAACCGTGTAGTTTTAACTGGGCTGTGAATAAATAAAAGGTGAAATAATGTTCAAACGAACGCGGAGTTTCTAGTTACTTGACACTCATTACAGAATAAATAATAAGGTATTTATCTCTCAAACCTAGATTTGATCAGGACCTTTTGATTGTAGCATAGACATCTTGCTCCTACACCACAAAGATGGGTTCATTGGGTTTTATGAATTATGCTGTTCATGCTAAGAGTTCGCACACGACAGCATACTTTTTTCTCAAAACACCTTTTCTGTTTCAAGTGGAGCTCAAAAATATACGAGGGTTGAACAACAAAGACTGAGACGGATTTCTTTTTACAGATGTCTGTTGCTGCAATTCAGTGTTTACATGATCTTTTTCAAAGTAGTCCCCGCCTACTTCAATGCACTTTTATAGTGTCTCTGCCAGTCGTTGAACACGTCTACAGACCATTCTTCAGGTCTTTGAGAATTGCCTCCCTTCTTGAGCACTGCTTCAGAGTTCTCAAATCGAATACCCCTAAGCTTTGCCTTTAGTGATGGGAATAAAACAAAAGTCACAGAGTGCAAGATCGCGGCTATAAGGTGGATGTGGTACACAGGTAATTTTGAGTCGAGCCAGGAACTGCATGGCTTGATTTGCGATTTGAGGCCGTGCATTGTCATGATGCAGTCGCCACCCAGTCCGAGAAAGCTCTGGTGTTTCTTTGTAATGTGCTTCTTCAGTGTAGCCAATACTGAGGTGTAGTATGCTGCTGTAACAGTAGTGTGAGGGGGAACGGCATGCTGGTAAATCATTCCATTACAGTCAAAAAATGTGATCATCTTCACTTTCCCTGCAGATGAAACAACCTTTGCCCTTTTTGGTGTTGGAGAACCTGGCGATTTCTACACTGTGATGACTTGTTTTCCTTCAGCATCATAATGATGCAGCTGATCAACAAAGGCAAAGCTTATAGAGGTATTCGATTTGAGAACTCTGAAGCAGTACTCAAGAAAAGTGAGGCGATTCTCAAGGACCTGACAAAGAATGGTCTGTAGCACGTGTTCAAGGAGTGAGAGGGACGCTATAAAAAGCACACTGAAGCAGGAGGAGACTACTTTGAAAAATATCATGTAAACATTGAAATGCAGTAATAAACATCTGTGAAAATATCAATTTCAATTTTTGTTGATCAACCCTCGTAACATCCTCTGAGGCACTTTTGAAATCTATAAACATGAGCACCTTTTATGCACGTTAGGGTGTATTCCGACTTGCTACAAGCATCTTTCTTCAGAAACCTTGTATTCACGGTTACTTCTAATATCTTAACTAACACTGGCGACTAAATGCTTTGAAGATGTAACTATTTTTCATTTCATCCAGACAAGTAATTTTTGGAAAGTATTCAAGATTTCACTTCGTGTTGGCCACAACCATGTAATATAAAGGCTACTCTCTCCCTCTTTTGCAACACACTGGATGTTCTTGGCAAAGGCATTTTTCCCTCATGGGTTTGGCCTTTTGTGAAACAAGTTGGTATAATTCTCAAACGCAATACAGTAAATTTTCTCCGGACTATATCCGGCGGTTATTTTCCAGTAAACATCCCCCATGCTCTCAAGAGAAAGCCATTAATAGTAATTTCTTCTCCGGAAAGTTGCGTAGACGTCTCTTGTAGGTCGAAAGTAATTGCTTTTGACCCCAATGTCGCCAAGAGTTAATTTAAAGTGATAATTTACATATTTTCTATTCATTTCTGTGAAAAGGCCTGGCGATGGGGTACTATTATTAGTGGCACGTGCTAGTTGGGGGTGAAAACAAACTCTGTCAACAAGGACCTGCATCTCAAGCTTAAACAATTAATTTCCCAGGTACTAAAACATACCTCTGTCTAATCACTGGTGAACGTACAGTGTTTGTGCTTGTTGTCTTTAACTGAGGTATGAAGCGTGCGTAAATTTTTGCACCTGAAATCATTGGACACTGTTTCAGGTATACCACTTTCAGTTATTTAATACTAATTACAAATAAGACTATGCGAGTATTTTGCTGCATGCTGTGTAATACTAGAAAAGAGGTATGTGATATTTTAAACGGAACTCCTGCCAAGTGTTTCCAGGTATGCTTCCAGGCTCCACATGGAAGCTACAAGATTTATTTTTGTGGCTAACATTGGCTATCTCTAGTAGTTTTAATATACATTTATGTTTTTCTATTCCTTTAACTTTATCAATAAAACAGGTAATTGTGAGTATCAGGAATGAATTTTATAAAAACGTATCTCCAATAGTACAACTGTCTTAATTATTGCTGCCTTATTGCTGTGTTAATCATTATATAAGTTTCGAATTGCTCCCACCTCTTTCTTGTAACGTTCGGGAGTTTGTAATCCCTTACGAAAGTCTTTATTCATGTATTGACCTTGATGCTCCTTGTATGGATAAATGACAAGCAACTGCAGAGCTTCTAAATCAGATTCGACTATAGGTAGTTGTTGTGGCAAACGGTTCTTTATATATTCTTACCTGAAGTACACTTATACCACGTGCCTTTGATGGAGGAATTCCTCGACTATTTTATTACATGATCGTAAATGTATATTATTTCTACGTGTTTTGTTTTGTTAGTCCATAACTAAATACATTCATCTATCATAGATTTGCAGAAATACATGTTAGATTGATTCTGAAAACTAGAAACGTAACAGGAATGTAAGAATTCTGCAAGTCACAGAGTAAACAATTTTGTTTCATTGTGTATGAATAATTTATGTTTTACAAATAGGAGGTAGGAATAAGACCTGAAGCTTTCCTGGCGACGAATACGCTCACTTGCTTCTCGGGCAGCCAACCGGGTGAAAAGATGATTAGATATCAACGTTTCGGGAGTGTACATCTCTCCCTTAAATAAATATCCTGATGATGTGAGAGATGTACATTCCCGAAACATTGATATCTAATCATTTTTCCACCTGGCTGGCTGCCCAGAAGAAAGTGAGGAAGTAGGAAATTTGTTAAAGTAATACATTTCTGAGACTTCCGTTGATCAAAGATTATAGAGGAAGTTTCGAAACGATACCGAACGAACATATAGAAGTAGTTGCTCAGATTCTATGTGACACATATAGGTAGCTCTTACTGCCAATAGAGCCACATAAAAATGCTCCAGAATAAGTGTGACAGGAACCAAGACGCGTGCCTCACGCTGTCGGAGTTCGCAGGTGTAGGTCACACGCCATGCCGCGTGCTTCAACTGTTTGTAAACATACCAGGATACTCCGCAGTAGCTTGCTACTCCAAAGAATTTCTGTGGGTTATGAAACCACAATAAATAAGCTGTTGCTTAGTATGGGTGTTTAACGTGTTCCAAAATTCCGTTATAGCAATCCATGATGGCAAATATGCTGGTGGACATATGTAACTTACACCTTTTAAATGGAAGTTAATGTTAGTGAGGTTGAGCATGGAAGCATTAAATGATAAACACAACAGAAAACAACATCAAGGAATTGTAGATAAATTAATCAAAACTAAATGGCATATACAATGAGATGAACTTTTTATTTCAGGTGTTTGACAATACTAAATATAGCATTTGTAACTGAAAAGGAAGCTGCTGATATTCACAGTAAATAGTTGAAAGTATTGTACAATTAAGATCATAAAAAGGTGTTCTGAAGTTAAACAAACAAATATTATCATTGATGTAACTATTTTCACAATTCATATTTTTAATGAAACTAAATTAATCGTGCGTTCATTGAACTCCCTTCAGCTCTTCCATCCACCAAAACCATATCCGTCTTTCGTCGTTCATATAGCGCTCCATATTGCTTGGATTTGCTAAGTACGTGCAAAATCCCCCCTGTGAGGACGGAATGTGTAGTTTACTACTTATAGAAATGTATGATTCCTTTTGTTATTATGGAAACATTAAGTTTAAATCCTAAAGTTATTGCATACGACGGAAGATAAAAGAATATAATAATTCAAATTTGTAATATATCGTGTTAAAATTTAGAAAGAGTTTAACTTCTATGTCCTCAAATAAATAATGGGAGATTAGCCTACTTTGAATTTAGTAGCCGACCTAACTAGTAATGCTTTTTTCTCACACACAGCTATGCCTATCCTGATGAAAAGATTTTGTAGATCATAACAGCTGTTGGAACTGGCAGCAAATTCATTGAGGACCGAGATACTGATGACAGTATAAAAATCTCATACTCAGAAAAACAATCTTAATACCAGAAGTTTTGTACAAATGTTATTTAACCTAATTCAGCTACTTAGAAACTTACGTATTCACTTAATGGTACAACGTAGATGCTATCATACGTCTGACGCTTAATTAGAAGGCATATGTGTGTCTACCAACAAATACCATAAATTAAAGTAAAGCCTTTTCAACAAATAATATTTTTAATATTCATTTGGTCTCATAAACTCGAACGACCGCTTTAATCTAATAAAATTGTATCACTATAGAAGAAACTTTATATTTAAAACGTAATTAGTATGAATTCTAGGTCATTTCACAGGTTCCTATACATTGAAGTAGGAATACTCTATCCCGTCTTTTTGAGGGGTGTTTTGCTCTACAAATTGACACTGCTGTTAAATATGCCAAGCTCTTGTGTGCTCAAGCCAGTGTTTTCATTGCAAATATATGCGAGTTTGTTTACTAAATGTTTACACTGAGAAGTTTTATTTTGTTAACGATGTTTTCTAATATAAATGACCTGTTTTACACAAAATTGCTTAAGGGGATGCTAAATTATAGTTTTGAATGATAAAAATAGCCTTGAAATGCTATTATGGACTTGAGGTAATTAATAATTTATTACACTAAATAAGATTGACGATTCGATATATTGGAAACTCAGTTGAGAAAGTCTGTAATTCTTTCAATTACAATGGGCGCGAAAATCTCCTTGGTAACCATAATTTCTGAACATATCTTTAAACATATTGAACAGTTCTCTCTTAGTGTTGATAAGATGGTTGGTTATTTTTTACGTAAAATATTTGCTCTTATTCTAGTCTAAAGAGACATGATAGTGCAAAATATCTTACATACTTTAATAAAGAGAAATATGATGTACACATAAAAATGTCGATGAACATTATTAAATATAAATTACCGAAAGTGGAGATATGATAAAACTAAGAAATAAAAGCAAATTATAATTAATTAATTTTTTTATTAGCAAAATTAACTCTGCATGTATACACGTAATGTCAAGATTTTATTCTGGATTCAGAAATAATAAGTTTCAACGTTTAGGAACTAAATAATGTCGTTTCAGGTATAACTGCTACGAAATGAATAGAAACAGCCAGGTGTTGCCATTAAAGTGATTGTTGGATTTTTTCTCTCTCGATTTTGAGTACCAGCACCGCTTTTTGTTTGTGAAGAGCAGTGTGACCGAGAGTTTGAAGATTCCGCGAAAGTGGGCGGCAGGTGAGGTAGGGGGGGTGGAGTCTCGGGCGATTGTCGCGGGGCGGCAGCAGCGGCGACTATCGAGCTCTTTGCCTAGTTCTCCCCAGTGTGTGTATCGGAACCAGGCCAGGCTGGGGCAAAAAGCAGGGGAAACGAACGAACGAACGACGACGAAGCCGCGAGGATGACCATACAGTTAGTGACCTTGCTACCGAGGATGATGGCGACGTTAGTGGTAGTGTTTAGGGTGGCCGGCCCAATGTCCGTGTGAGTCGCCAACACGACGGTAACAATTAGCAAGAAAAGTGTTTCGAAGGGGCTGCTGGTCTGCAGTCGGGGGCGCTGCAACGGTGGTCCGACGACGCCCGGACTAGAGTTCAAGATGGCGCTGGGTCTCGCTAAGGTTAGATACCCCACACTTCTTGGCACGAAACTCAACTATTTCACCATTCTATATCATGTTGTGCAACTTTGAACCCTCCAAGACTTCCAAAGTCCACGTGAAATGTTCCCTTCCCAAAAGAAACAAATCATTTCTATTTTATCAGCTTCTTGTTAAAAATAAACAGAGGATTCAAGGTTACACATTACGAAATCTCCTGTCTGATCCTTAATCCTAAGGACAGCTAGCAAAGGAGTTCTCGTAAAATAACTTTGAACCAACGTTACACTTTTAATTTTGTTATAAGCTGTTTTTGGATTTTCTCAGGTAGGTATTCTGGAATACTTATTTAAAATACCTACTTTCTCACGTTTTCTTGAATCCTTTTTTATCTGCACGAATGGTAATCTTCTCCTTCTTTGTATTTTACATAAAACGTGTTTCCACCTGAAGTAAAGCTGTCATCGCCCGCTGGAATGCAGAAGCGGAAGCCAAATGCTAACATCTCTTCGTTTCTTGGCTGCTGCTCTTTTTCTGTACTTTTGTGCAGGAAATGAGATGGCCACTAAAGAACACATTAATAACATTTACGCCAGCGTACAAGAGACAAAGTTTGTAAGCTTGCCAAAAAACTTGATTCACATCGGAATCGAGAAAAGGAATTCATTCAAGTGCGTATGTACCGACTTCCAGCGAGGACTTGGCATGCTTCAGCTTGTACTTCATAAATGACCGAATGTGTTTCTTGCATTTTCCGTGAACACTAAGGCGGTTGATTTATTAAGTTCTGATTACTTCATTAATCGGCCTTTGTTAATATAATATAATACTTTTTATACTTCTTGGAGTAAGTAAAAGAAGTGAGTACTTCGAATTTGTTTGTTTAAAGAAAAACTTGTTTATGTTTTAGTAGAATATAACTTAAAAGGGTTTTATTATGTGCTTTATTTATATTTCAACGTAATTTATTTTTAAAATATTTAATATTGTTAGCTTGAATCAAGTCAGAACGCTTTTCAAATACACTAACTTTAGTCACAGCTTATTTATTATATGTAAATACATTTAAAATAGTTATTACACATTTAAGAAAAAGAATTATTGCAATAAAATTTAATCATGAAATAAGCCATCGGTTTTTCAGAACCGTTCTTTTATAAACAGTGTCAATTGGGACTTATTGTTTGCTATTCACAATATTTATATCTTATATAAATAAAACTGTGATTGTTCAGTAACATGTGATGATAATGATGTTATAATATGGGTAAGTGTTTGAAGGCTAGCGCCCTCTACTCCCGCCCTAGCGCTGTATTATCGATCTGTATGTGGCTGGATGCGGAGAACACACCTTCGCTGCTCATCTCTGCCTTGTTTAACGCTTTGGCTTTCTGAACACGTTTTTGGAAGCCATCTACCCTTATATTAACTTTACCTGATTTGTTACTTCACCCATATGCTCCCGTACATCTATCCATAGCGATTCTCAAGCATACAAAATCACAATACACAAAAAGGATCAAGCATTTACAATAGGTTGAATTCCATATTCATTTATTTTGTGAGATGGGTTAAATTTATTACCTGTATTTTTGGAAAACAATTTTGCAAATGGAATGTTATACAACGGTCCCCTTTAATTTAAATTCTGAATACTCCAACAACTTTCCTACCTTTGATTATGGAATTTTAATATGTGCAGTTTGATTCCATAAAGATTCAAAATGTTAGAAATATCTCCATAGAAAATAACGAAAAATTTACTCAAATTTCAGTTAAGGTGCGATCAGATCTCTACTCAGCTAACGCTTAACCTACAGAGTTTGACACATTGTTACATATTGTTAAGCGTTTCAATTTCGAGTTGAAACACCAGTCAGAAAATACATGGGTTTTTAAAACCCTAACCATATTTTATTATTTATTTTGTACTGATTCTTTTTTAACTAATACCCCTATATCTTCAAGAGATCCTGAGTTAGTATCTCGGTCAGAGTGAGTTAGCTACATAAGTACTTTAGGGATTTTCCTTTATCCTGATAAATGAATGTTAACTCTAAGCTCCACCCTCATTTAACCATCATTTCATCCATTCCACTCATCGTCCGATATGACTTACGTCGAAGTGCGTTAAATTAAAAAATCTATGTTCATCTTAGCTATTAAAACTTAGATAGCGTAGCTTATATACTTAAACATTTTTCATCTACAATTCCTAAGGAAGTGGTCGCTATGTGTGATAGACTATTTAAAATTGTATTTGGCATATTGATATTGTATGATATATAGTCATTTTCTTCTTGTTTTTATATTATACCTTATATAACTTAAAATAGGTATACTTCCATATTTAAAATACAGACACGGCTCCTATCAAGTACGTTTCTAGAAGCCAATTCCCTCTGGCTTCTATATCCCAAAAATGAAAAGCTGCAATAACTTATACACAAACCTTTACATTTTTTGAAGTCTCACAAATTAAAATTAGTTTTGATTTAGCGTGTGTTTCAAATTTCAACTTGACATGTGCAATCCTTCAACCAATATTTTTTCAGTTTTGATAACCTTTGTAGCCCCAAATTCATATCAATTCCGATAACATTTAGAAGCTAAAACATTTTAATATATCGACTTGACTTTGTTTAATTATTTTATATAATATTTATGTTTTAGTACTTCTCATAACAGACCCAAAATGTAACTGAAATATACGCTTTCCTAAATACAGACAAAAATATAACTTACTATTATCGTCCTGTAATTATTATCAGACGGATATTTTCCTAGCTGTAAAACTTATAGTAATAAGTGTAACATCGGAGATAATAAAACGGAGATCTATGAATTTTTACTTCCCGATAGTCAGGTCTACAATATACATTGAGCTACTTTTATTACTTTGAATATGTTGAACGAACCACTTGAGCTTCGAATGTTTTATTTATTTTGTGTTGCTATATCTCTCGATATTCATAGTTAGCCTTTGTCTTGAAAGGTTAACGCGAGTGAAATTTCAATTTGTGCGCTTTTAATTCTGAAAGCTGACAAATATTTTTGTAGAGTGTAGGTAGAAATACTAAATAGAATTCAATTTTTAATTAATTCAGCCTTTTCAATTATTAATATTTACTTTCTTATAGTTATAACATTGATACAATTTTTTTCAAATCCATACTTAGATCATGTTTGTACAAAGGATAAGAAATTATAGTTGCCGCATAAGGAAAATAGCGTTTAGTTTTTATTTCAAAAGAAAATATTTGAATCATAAATACTTAAGCTTGGTTTTCTTTACATATATTTCAGGATAGGTGCTGAAAATTTCTTTATCTAATGTGCAGATAAAATATATTGAATATATACAAATACACTTAGAAAAATTGTTTATTATAAGAATTGCTGTCACTTTGATTCACTATTTCTGATTACTTACAAGTTTCAAATTATGAAATTGTCTTTATAGCAATTGCTCTGTTTTGAAATAGTTCTTCGGTTAGTCCGCAATTATTATTGTTTAATTTATCATTAATTATGATTATTATTTCAGTAAACGACTTTGAAGAAGTAACATAAATCTGTAACAATCCCATTACACAGTTTCCAAACTCACGAGTGTTGTTCGAATTGTAATTATTCATTTCAAGGAGAAAAAAATGTGTAGAAATTTCAGTTAAACAGTCATATCTGTCAGTTAAGCATCTGTCATTTAAATTATTTTGAAACATTTTACTTTAAAACATTTCTTTAGGTTTTAATTATAGAAAATATTTAAATTAAAATATATTTTGGATGAAAGTCTTTATGGTGTAAGCAACTTTTAACATTTCGGCTATCTAAAATAGTTCATATAGTGAGAACGTCACCTATATATTGTATTTATAATGTTAATGGGACCCTTTTGAATTGGTTACTAAATTATTTGTAGTAACAGAATTGAAAAGAAGGATAAAATGCTAATGATTTGTAATATGAGAAAACAAGAAACCTAAGTTAACCCTTTTTATAATGACAATGTCACAAAACCTTCAATGTCGTCATATCTTTACAGTAGGAGATCAACTATTGCGATTTTTTTTCCCAAACTAAACACTTTAATTATTTTCAGCCTTTTCTATATTTTTCTGTGACTTTTTCCTCCTTAAGTTAATGTACAATTTTCATACCAGCACTTAATTATCAATTAAGTTGCAATTTGAAATTTAATTGCAAATAACAAATTCTTTGAAATTTAGTATATTACTTTGTACTTAGAATAAGTAGAGGGATATTAATTAGAAAACATTGTGTTTCTCAAAAATCACCAGAGACTTCTTTTTAAATTACAACATGTTTAATATATATTAATGTTAATACGAATGTATTTCTTGACTTTTCTGGAATAGCCTCTGAGGTACTCTTCATTCTGAAAAACCTTTTTAAAATTTTTAAACCTTAAGACATAGACCAAATCTCACTTAAACACTAATAAAAGCACATAGTGCGTGTGATATTCATTTCCAAAGTATTCTTTGCTGTTTATTTGTATTTTCCAATACTTAGACTTCTCTTAAATGATAAGTCGTTCTTTTTGTGTACCATTACTGCCTTGGAATTTAAGTGGAAAAAGTTCTGTATATCAACTCCCGAAATATTTTCGAACTACAAGGGGCACTCTCATGTCCCAAACAATATAATAAAATTCCAAAGATGTAAACATTAGTATTTGTAAGCGGTTATTTGAACATTTAAGTGCTATAGAATACTGAAGGGACGCTGAAATAGTTTTACCTTCTATTATTTATCTGAAATTTCTGAAATGTGTACCATATTCAATATAGTGTGTGTTTGATAAGCATTTTGAAAACTACTTACAACGTAGCATAAAGTTTTAGGTGTCCGCCTCTTTAGCGTAGGTGGTAGCGTGTGTGCCTCGCGTTCAACTGATCCCGAGTTCGAATCTAGGTCATGGTGAGTTATCTAGATAAGACTTTTCCAGTGTTTTCCCTCACCTGAAAGATAAATGTCGGTTAGCCCATTTAATTAATCTTCTGATATTGCCTAATTGGTTAAAGAACGTAAATAAAAAAAGTCAAAGAGAAAATAAATATAAATGAGACAAAACATTAAATAATGTTCCTGTTCTTACAAGTTTCCAAGTCATAAATATACGTAATGTGATGTGCTATCGTCTCTTGTAAGGTTGTTTTAATTTCTGTTCAGATTTTCTTAAACTCAAATTTTCTGATTTTATAATTTTTATTTAAATCAATAGCATTATAGAATAATGAATAAACCATATCTCATTAAAATTGACCAGAACTGAAGCGCAAGGAAAGTTCATATTTTGAAGAATGTATATTGCACAGAAGTTCAAATTAAGACATAAATTGAGAGCCTTATTATGCCTACTCCATTAGAATTATAATAATGTAATCCTTCTAAAACTGTGAGAATTTAAAACATAGATTAATATAAAATTAATTCGTATATAATATTCTCGAATATAATAATTCTTACCGAAAATTCAGAGCACTTGTTCCTTAGTAGTGTATTCCGTGGCTTTGTGAGCAATTGTTGTTATATAAACTTTCCTTAATTATTTTAAAATAATTTGAAGATTTGTTTTCTTTATTGTTCCATTAATTTTCCATCGTTTCTGAAACGTTTGCGTTGTTTTTTCTATAAATTATAAATTTAAATAAGTAATTTATTGTTGTTAACCTTCAAAGATCCTGCAAAGAAGGCAAATTAAACACTCTATAGGAGGTCAGAGCTAACATTGTTGAGGTGACAAAATCTCTTTTGAATTTTAAGCATCCGGTTTTCGAGGTATGGTTGGGCTTAAGATCTTCCTTGCACTTGAGGTCTCGATTTTGTTGTACGTCCTTTTTCTTACCTTCAGAAGACGAATGCACGCAAATCATAGACTTATGGACCCACTTAACTATTATTTCTCTATTTTTTATTTCGATATGCTCTAATCGGCTAAATTTTGTTAAAGTCAACAAAAGAGGAAAAATTCGTGTATATGAATAGAATCTGTACTAATAACAGTGTACTCCATTATTTTTTTTTCCTTAGTTGAAATCCCAACGAGCTACCATGCATAACCGTTTAGGACAAGTATTGTACTCCACAGAGACATTCAAGTGGTATTAACCATTTCCAAGAGATTCTTTGTTACACATCTGAATTTTCAAATAATTTTTCCAAGGAACTTAAAATTTAAAAGCTATCATGTAACGAACAGCTTTTAATAAATCTCCCTGTGTTTTGCCTAATAGATCGTTCTTATATTGAAATCCCTAAATTTGTGATGAAAGTAGATTTAAATTAACATTAAATACATAAAATAATAAGGCTATTTACTGCAACACAGCTTTTTATGAAGTAATAATACCGAATTCGTGTTTTCAGTTGTCCATTGTCCTTAACCAAGCAATGGGGAAGGTTATAATGTAATGAAAATCATATAAAATGTTCACAAAATGTTCACAAACAACTAGAGAATATTGATTCGTATCGAAAAACTTCCTATCGAAATTTCACTACAAGTAATTGTTAATAAGACTCACTGACTTTAAAAAAAAGTTTACTGATATGTGTACGTCTGTCGGTAAAACGCGGATTGACTACCAACATCGGTAATAAGTTCAGAGTCATTCAAGGATACAATACAAAGTTTTCAAGGAAATTATCCAAAACTCAATTACCCTTTGCATCGAAACTTTGAAATGTTGTTTATTGTTCTATTTATACCCTGCCTTTCACTGTAATCTTCCTATCGGCGGTCGTTCTCCTTTGAATATATCGGGATGGTGTTATCTCGTAGATGGGAGTTGCTAGTACTTTGGATTTTTCTTTTTTTTAATCATTATATTACGCGCACATTCATACTTCCAGACTCGGGAGAACATGGGGAGTCATCTAGGTTGGAGAAAGGTCCCCAACCCCAAACGGGAATGGAACCGGGACCCCTCGCATGGCAGGCAGGTACTCTACCAACTGAGCTATGGTGCCAATCATTTAAAATCTTCATCTTCTGAAAATTCTCTAAATTATTTCATAAATTACCATATATGTAGGATATTTTTAAGAATAATTAAATGTGTCACATGTATTTTCCCTGAATTTCACCTGAATTCCTCGTCATTCTGAATGACATTCATAACTACTAAACAATAAGCGAGAGAGACAAAATCTTACTATGTAACAAGGCAAATTTCCTTGAAACCTACAGTTGGTTTTTCTATTTTTATGGAGCTGATGATTTTTAAAATATTCTTTGTTATTGATTTGAATATTGAAATATTTGTGCTTTTCTCAAATGGAGGTAGTTAGTTTTTTCACAACAATAGTTATTTATGGAACTTGCGAAGTAAGTTTATTAGCGAGTGAAAAGGTTTAACGTCCCAGGCGTTAGCCTCGAGAACATGATGTACTTCAAATCTCGATGTTTCCATATGTAATTTTATCCATTACATAAAAATCGCCTGAATTATAAATTTTAACAATATCAAAAGTTGTTTTACAAACTATTTAGAATCACTACTTTTACTGTAATTAACGAGAAAAACTTACCAGTCATGTTCGATTGTAACTTGTCAGATAGTTGATCTTCAGCTTACACTAGTGGATCTGCATTCAATTTTAACAATTATACCGTTAATGTTAATTATGCAATGAAATAGAATGATAAAAAATATTTCAGTGAACTGTAGATGTCGTATGCTTGTTTTTCATAAATAGAATTTGAACATCGGACTAAGCCATCTACGAGATAATCGGTAAATTAGAGTAGGCGCTCTTGAAGAATGACACACGCATAGAGGTGTCGTTGAAGAGTCATCCTTCTCCGAGGACAAGGAACCTTCGACGCTTTGCCATTCCAGGTCTCTGTCCATTACTGGCTTTATGATGAATTTATAATAATAGACGGTGAGTAGATGGTGATGTCTTTTTTATGAAGTATCACAAGTTGTGGGAGATATTGAGCTTATTTTGGGCCTAAGGTGAGTGTGGGATGCTTGTAGGTTTCATGGGGTCTATGTCATATTCCCCCAGATCTCGAGTAAGTTGATTGAACCTATAAGGAAGACGGAAATAGAATTTGTGAGAGAGGTTGAGGATATAGTATTTAATTTGAGAAATGATAGGTCTGAATAGATGTTTTTATTAGGAATGTACCATTCGGCAGCTGTTGCTACTTGAAGGTATTGGATTTGAAGTATTTGAAGTTTGTAGAGCTGAGTTTTTTTCAGCTGTGCCCCAGACCTGAGAGGTGTAGGTGAAGGTTGATCTTACTACTTGTTTGTATAGAAAAAGCATGTTCTGCAGAGCCATAGGTGATTTTGTTGTACAGTGGATAGAGCCTCACAAATCCTGAAGTATAGTACAATCCATACATCCATATAAACCTATACCTCAATACGTCATAACTTTTGAACTAATAATAGGACACACGTGCAACTTTGGAGGAATATAATACACAATTGGAAGATTACATTGCACTATTTACATCTCAGAGGAAATGTTTTAAATGTCCTCCAGCAGCAGCTATATATGTTTTCAGCCATCTCACTATATTCTCTGAAGTTTTACTGAGAGTATCCTCACCAATGTTACTTATTTCGGTTCGAATGTATTCCGTGAGAACATCAATTGCCCGTAGCCTATTCTTGTATAGTCTATTTTAGATAGACTCACAAGAAAAAATCCGGTGAGGTTAGATCAGGGGATCTGGGGGGCCACAGACCTTTTGAGATTATTTGATTATCAAAGAAACTGGTTACTAGTTCCATAGTGTCATTAGATGTATGGCACGCTGCTCCATCTTACTGTAAATAATCCTCTTTCAATTCGATATCATCCAGCTGCTCCAAAAATGTATTGAATATATCCATATAAACTTAAGTGTCTACAGTCGATCAAATAAAACGGATACAACGAACCATAAATGCTGATGGAGGTCACTTCCAACACTTTCTCGGAGATATAAATAGTGTAATTTAATCCCCCAATCGTGTATTATAGTCTCCCAAAGGTGCACGTGTGTCCTATTATTGGTTGAAAAATTATGGCCTATTGAAATGGTCGGATTTATAAGGATCGCACTACATAATGTGCTTTTGTCTGGCATATTTTAGCTTTATTCTGCTTGACCTACTATATGGATTCTGATAGAGATAATTCGACTCTTTGCAGAGATTATTCATGTACAACAGTAAAAGGCTTACTTTTCAGTAACAAAAGTATCGCGTAAAGATGTGTTTTTACCCATTGTGGCGGATAAAACTATGAAACAAGAAGCTCTTACAAGACCTGATTATCACTTTAGTTTGCTCTACTCGCCTATTCCCATTTCGATTGACTGCAACAGGCAAAAGAATAAGCACTTTATAGTATAGTTAGAGAAAGTCACGGATGCATTAGCGTAATATAAAATGGCACATGTCTGTGATTAGCGGTAAAGAGAGGAAAGCTCTTCATTATACTTGATGTGCACCAAACATATGGTTAACATGCAAGGAGGCATTCCCCAGCGGCCCTCAAAATGCCGAGCAGACGGCTGTTAAAAGTAGGCCACGAAATCAAGAAGCGGTCTTGTTTGGTAATGGAATTGTTAGCAATGTATGCGTGCGCCAGTTTCATTCCTTTGGGATGACCCTTATCTCGATCTAACGGCGGTAAAAATCGATCAATCCCCACCGCTGAAACTTTCATGAAAACAGCCCTTTAACAATGCAGGCTAATATACTGAAAGCTCTGCCTGCTTGGTCCTGTTGACGAAGCTGATGATCATATGAAGGTCTGAGTGTAATTACAGCTCTAAAGCGGACTAAAAAGCAAGGGTTATACATTCGATCTCCACCATTTCTCTCTCCACTAGCTGTGTATAGTATAAAGGACGTTTGTTGTCCCACATGAGGAGGATTCACATGGCGTCTTCGATCCATTCTTTAACATTATGGTTATTTAAGACATGAACATATGAACTGTAGGTCCACGGTTCAAATCCTCTCTCACCTCGGTAGCATAGATGATAACGTGTCTGCCTCACGTTCAAGAAATTCTGAGTTTGAATCACTGTCAGGTTGAGTTATCTGTGTAACGTTTTTTCCCGGCGTTTTCCCTTATCCTGAAAGATGAATGTCTGTCAATTCTAAGCTCTGTGGGCCCTGGGCTCATTTGAACATCATTTCACTCATTTCATTCATCGTCCGATATAACGTAACGTTGGAGGGCGTAAATTCTTTTTAAAAAGTCCTCTCTCAGGATTTTTCGGTGTCATTTACCAAAGACGTAAGCCTGAAACGTTTCCTTAATTATTTCATTCCATACATCGTTAGCAACAGCTGCCTGGCTGGTGCCGTAGCTCAGTCGGTAGAGCACCTGCCTGCCGTGTGAGGGGTTCCGGGTTTGATTCCCGGCTAGGGGTGGGGGTTTTTCTGCAACCAAGATAATTCCTCATCTTCCTCATAGTCTGGAAGTATGAATGAGAGTGCGAATGAGTGCGCGATCTAATGATTAAAACCCAACGAATACGAGTTAACACCTTCGATATGTTCCAAAGGAGAACTGCCGCCGATGTGACCATTGGAGTTAACGGCGGGGTATAAATGGAACAAAAAACCACCTATAGCAACATATGTAATACAAAAGATCATTAAACACTACTTCAAACTATTAATAATGAGGCGAAAGAGCTTAATTACATATTGATTTATAGGTACAAAAGAATGAGGTGATTAGAGTAGGTATAATTAATATTTCAACAGCTGGTGCTATGTCATTACTTGGAAAATCCGTTCTCTTTCCATGGCCACGGAAAAATGAGAATAGCTATGGTGTTCTTAAGAAAAGCTTAGGTACGTAACTAAGAATAACTCAGAGATAATTAACAACAAATTTTATAGAATAACTATATGGCTTAGTGAAATCTACAAGTTTCCTTTTGCAGTAAACAATTTTGCTTTTCTTTTACACTTTAAAAGTTGTGAAAGTTATTCAGAATGTGACAGAATTCACACCATATTCATAGAAAATTATATATATATATATATATATATATATATATAATATATTCAGCTATGCTGTTCTCACACACAGACATGTTTCTAAATTTTTTTCTATTCTGTTTCTTCAAAACAGGAATTTTAAGTAATCCTCGTTCAGATTTATTGGTTGGAAATTGTATATCTAATGGCTTCCTGTATAGAAAAAAGTTATGTGTAATCATAGACAGAGGAGTTGACTATAGCATGTGTTTAAACATATAAGTGATGGTATGAACAGCACAGCCAAAAATGAGAATTAATATTACATTTTACATGTAATTCCACAGCCTGACAGGGTTGAAAGGCCAGGAGTTTTAAATACCCACTCATAACAACCGATAATTGAGAATTAACACGAATAAATATATAATAGTTATGAAAGATGTGTGAAGGAAGCTGTAGCATGCAAAGGCACTTTGAGGTTAGAAACATAGAAGCAATGCATGAACCCTGAGTTGCATTTCAATGAAAATGTGTACGTAGCCTCTCGAATAATGAGTACTGTACGCAATGAGAAACTAACCATTACATACGTGTGCTGTACTGAAAAAAAAATTCTTAAATTATCAAAGAAGAGAAGAAAATGTTTGTATATATTGTATTTATTATTTTAATAGCTATATTCCTTTGTATTTGTGCTCCAAAAACTTATCCTGGTACTACTTTACTACTCTATAAATTTTACCCAATGCACTTTCTGTAGTTTGCTTTATAAAGCCCTGTTGATTCTATTTAATTAATACCAGTAGGGAGATAAAAGTAGAAAATATATTATTATATTAGCATGCATTTATTTATACATAAGTTCTTTGTACACCTGTTTTACAAATTACTCTTAGAAAAACGTATTTTCTATATAATTTATGTTAATTGTGACAAAGCATTTGCAGAAATGGATGTTTCCCTCTTAGGCTAAAGACTAATCAAAATTTTAGAATCGGATTCGTAATATGTTGGCTTTTAAATCCCCACGACATTAGAAAAACAAAAGAATTGTGGCCTAACCCATAAAATGTGAATTACTGGGAATGTATGTGTAATAGAACGAATACATTGGAAATAGTTAAAGCTTTATAAAACTTACATAATTAAAATCTGTGTACTAATAGTATGGTTTTTATTTTCGTTCTGTTAGACGTTTACTTCCTATAGCTTCACAAAAGTCGATCAGAGTAGATAGGATTTCTGTGAGTGAATAATAGACCCTGCAGGTTCCAAAATTAAAGTAATAATTACTAAATTATAAATATATAACATTAATATTGCCCAAGTGCCTTTTCAGGGTTATACGAAAATGTCCAGCAACGTATGAGACTCCAAATGTACATTATATTAGTCGTCAAATATGATTTAGTAACATTCATTTAAAACCATGTTTTGAAAATCAGAATCATCGAAATATTTTGCTGTTTTGATTAAGAATGTGTGTTCTGGACTTTTCGAATCTCCAACTACCATACACGTGTAGTAAAGGACGTGTAGTTCACAGCAGAAACAATGTGGAATTAATTGAAGCACACTATTTTATCAAAAACTTTTATTACTTTCTATATGTAGGATTAAACTGTGCTAAGTTTCACTAGGTGAGGAATTTGAAAATAATCCCTTATTTCATTTTTCAAGAGTTCATTTGTAACAAAAATGTGGGTAAAACATAAACATCAATTGGTGCCAATATCATTGCATAGTTTGAAATAATTTCTAGGCAGACGTTTATCTTAGTAAAGCAAACTATATATGAAGATAAATATTTGCATATTATATGTTGTAATTCATGTGTTATTGCAATGATGTGTCCCATAACTTAACATTTAGATAGAGTGGAAGACATTTGTTTCACAAGCAAACGTGAAATCATTGTTTACTTTTTCTTGGCACTTACTAATAGTAAGTAGTCGTATTTGATATCAAGATTTCAGTGGAAACACATAAAAACCATTTATAAAGAGCTGTCTGTGTTTGTGTGTCTGAGGTTAAGATAGCAAAGCATGGAATTTGCTATTTAAGAACATTTCCCAAAAATAGGACACCAAGATTTATTTAAGAAAATAGAAGGTCTATATAAAACTACCCCTTTACGTGAAATATTTTACGATATCTCGAAAATAGCAAAAATAATTTTTATTAAAGGACCATTGTTATGTTTAAGATATACTGAAAGAATACAATACAGGAATAATAAACAGCTTACGATAAATGTAATGTTACGACGTACTTATAATTCTGAGCGAATTTTGTATGTTTTTTTAAAACCAAAAAGTGTAGGGGGTGAACTAAATTTGCTACACAGAAATTTTAGACCAGGTACTAATAACCCGATTATGCATTCGTCACACTGCGCTTGTTAATTCCTACATTCTATCCCGTGAACTTCCTCCTATGTGTACTCTGTGTGATTCCACTCTCACCGTACATCATATGTTCCCTGTTTGCCCAAGATGCTCTCACCAGCAACTTCAGTAAAACCTGAAAACCTTCAGCTAGTTCTGGGTGATCAAAAATATCACAGGAAAATTATCAATTTATCAAGGCATGCAGTTTTAATGTTTAAATTCAAAGTAAACTTCGTGTATCTCACCGACTGAAAATAATGTAGCTGTGTATTTTTATTTATTTATTTTATTTTGTATTTTCAGTTTATTTTTCAATGTTCAATTGCAATATGACTTGATTGTTGAAGCAACCTCAAATAATAAATACATGTAAAAAGATAGAGTCAACATGAAAAATGCATTGCCGTGGCCGGGATTTGAACCACGGATCTCCTGGTTTCCGTCCAGTCGTTCCTAACCTTTGAGCTACCATGGCCAACATGACGTCCTGTCATTAAATTCTCCAGTTGACTCGTATATTTTCCCGGTAGACCACCGGTGGAGGACACTTCCAACACTTTCTCTGAGATGTAAATAGTGTGAAGTAATCTCCCAATGGTGTATTATATTCTCCCAAAGTTGCAAGTGTGTCCTAGTATTCATTCAAAAGTTATCGCCTATTGAAATGGTTCAGATTTATATGGATCGCACTATATTTGAACATGAGCGTGGACTTTGTTGTTGCTTTCTCGAGTTCCTGATGCAGCTTTTATGAATCAATTGATAACATTTGGTGATTTTAGAGAATACAGCATGAGTGAACATTCAGCAGAACAGCACGTGTCCACACATATGAAACAACAGCAGGACTGATGTGTAATTGGCAGTCCACCTGCAAAGTAGTTTATTCAGTTAGTTTTGAAACTACAGGAGCGTTGCTGAATGCGCAGTTATGTACGAGGCATATAACTCCAGAAACAATGGTGAAAGATGTAATAAAACAGTTCCGACAAAGGATAGTTGGATAAACTGCAACAGAGGGGTTTCTAGATCATCGTATTACGTATCGTATGTAAATAATAGCTATTTAAATATATAAATTAATAGGAAAGAGATTTGGTCTGATGTTGCAAGTTCATAATGAATACGAACTGTTCTCACTAAAACACTGTTTACTAATCCGGATAAAGATTTATTCGCAAAGAGGTATCATTTTGAATTCCCTTATTCTGTGCATGATCATGAAAAAAGAACAACCACCCATTTCAGAAAAGTATATGTGTTTGAAAATGTTGACAGATAATAACGAATGTATTGGAAATGGCTAGATCCTCGACAGTAAAATGGTGTTCATAGAAAAGTTTGTTATTCAACGAGATTGTTTCTTTCTGATAGTTTGCCAGTTGTGCAAATCAATAATAAGGAATTCATAGAAACTTCAAGATATAATTTTTATTTTTCATTAAAACATATTACACTTTATCAGAATTAATCGTTATTTAAAAATTTACAATTAGCTTTGCATGTAAAGTACAGAATGAAATTAGGGGAAGCTAAGTGATGCATCTAGAAAGATGCTGAACTTAACTATGAAATTCGGAATTTAACCAAATCACTTAACTGCAGTTGTTAACTGCAGTGCAGAGCTCAAACAATTATATCACGCATTCTTACGATTGCAATTTGACAGCGAACTACATAACGCCTAACATTGGTGAAAACACATGCACTCTTTTTTTTAAATTTTATGCAACTGTATCCGAAGATATAGAGAAATTAACCAATTTTATTTCATACCTATCCTTAATTTGATGTTCATGATTATAGTTCAAGGTGAGAGCAAGTGGGACACCCTGTACAACTTAGTAATAGATAAGCTATTCCCATGAGTGTTCCATCTTTTAATGTGATTTTGTAACATGGTTGCTATTTATGAAATAGTTATAATTATATCTTTATGTTAATCTTGCAATGCCATTCGCAATTTATAGGCTCTAAAAAGTATAATGAATGATTCCAAGAGAAAGAAAATTTTCTCTTTCTCCTCCTAGAATGAATCTCCAAAGTCAGTACTAACAAAAGAATGTCCATTTTGTTAACATCCATCTTCCATTATTTTGAAGAGAAGAAAAAATGGATTTCATAAGCACATTGTTGTTTACCTAGATTTTGTAACTCTGTACAGCAGTAAAAAATGCATAATAAATAGTGGAATAAGAGAACCTGGCCTGAATAACTCTCATGAATGAACAGTGAGCCAAGAATAATTCCTATGTAATTTTCAGAAATTGAATTATAAGTTTTTGGAACATTTCCATGCCCTCGTTAGTGGCAACAGGAACTTCCATTCATACAACTCTCCTTTTGGCTTTCGACATTCAGGAAGGCAAATCTTTCTTTCTTTCCTTCTTCTTTCCTTTTTATTTGTTTCGTTTACGTTTTTGTTTTAATTTACTTCTGTTTAACCGATTAGGTCATATTGGACGATGGACGAAATGGGTGAAATGATGTAAAATGAGCCAAGGGCCCATAGAGCTTAGCTCCCCGACATTCATCTTACAGGATAAGGAAAACCCAGGAGGAAACATTATCCAGAAAACTAACCATGACCGAGATTCTAACTCGGGACCTCTTGAACGTGTGGTACACATTACCACCTACCTTACAGAGGCGACCTTCTTTTTCTCTTTTTAATTTTTCCTTCTTTTATTTATTTCTGCTTTATCTTTTCTTCTTTTTTGATATTTTTTTCTTTACTTTCGTTTTTCAAGTTTCCTTTTTTTTCTTTATTTTTCTCTTTATTTCTTTCCTATCCTGTTTTATTTCATTTCTTTTCTTTTTGTCTTTTCTTCTTTGTATTGTTATTTCTATTCCTTACTACCATTATATTCTTTTCTTTGTTCTGCTTTTCTTTATTTCTTACTTTTTTCTGTCTTTCTTGACTTTCTTTCCACATAGTAAAACCAGATACAAATATTGTGTAAAATCTGACATGTAATGGGAATGAGATTCCTTTATGAAATAGGTTTCACATACGCTGTAATTTTAAGACCACGAATATTATCTTCATGACATCTTCATGATCTTCATGATTATCTTCAACATTATGAAGTCCATTATGTAAACTTTACTCCATCTTACAGATGCTTTTTGTGCATGAATTTATAAAATGAATATAACGGGCCTCCTCATCCTATTCAAGAATGATAATACATGCTAAGAAGGTGATGACTGGAGTTCTCTCAATGTATGCAGTCAGTATCCGTGTTGTATAGCATTAAGATAGCTCCCTCTTTCTAGGATGTTTTCGTTCTACGTGGTTACCATTGAAGAGCAGCGGAAATTTAGAGCCATAGGCTATTATGCTGCTCATGTTCCAGGTTAATTTTTATACAATGCAAACTCAAGATATCTGTTTATCGTTCCCGCACACGTTACCACGGAGGCAGTTTCCTGGAGAATAATTTATTGAGCGGGATGGCACACGGTGTAGCGTCTATAGCCCACATTCGAGAGGTTGCGAATTCGACTGCTGTGGCCGAACTTCTTGGTCCATAGGCTTTTTCGGGTTTCTTCAGCTTGCTAGGTGAATGTTGTAAGGAGGGAAACAATTGTAATAGCCAACGTAGCTGTTGGGCATCAGTCTCTCTGCTTCCTCCCTTCCGGGGAAGGGGTAGCCCATCAGGGGACTAGGCATAAAAGATGTTCTATGGATCCTGGTGCTAGGTCCCCTTCTCCAAGGTCCAGTTTGGATAAGATATATGCCTAGAACATGTTATTTATTCTTTAGTACATTACATATGTGTAGGGCTTAGCATAACATTTAGTACAGATTAAATTAGCCATGTATGTTGTGTAATTTCTCTCAAATAAATGTTAACAACTTAAGTGGCAGTTTCACAGTGCTCGAAAATTAAATACACGTATTAGTTTTCATTTATCAAATGTTCACTGTTCTAAAGCTATATAAACTGTAATGATTTCTGAGTGTTTATTTAGATAAAAAGTCCGATGTATGCACACGACACCTATAGCCCTTTCACTCATTCATGAAATAGACTTCGTTTATGTCCTAAAATGTTTTCCTATCATGCAAATTGGATTACTAACAAAGATACTAAAATATATTACAACATTTAAAGTACAAACCCATCTTCGTACTTATAGGTAAAAGTGAAGAATGCCTATTTTTGACACATATATACTAATGAGCTTTTTATTTTTTCTGAAGTAAATTATTCTATACCTTTTAGAATGTCTGGTAATGTAAACATTTAAAAGAATAAAATGAACTTAATAAGCTATTAATAAATTATTAGATCTATGAATTTTATTCAACAGGTAAATTTTTCAAGATGTGTGTCATTTCTTAATTTTAATATTTAATTTGAAACTTTTTTATCGTCGTTAATTCATATTCATCATTCATTCATCATTTTTCTATCTCTTATAAGCCACAAGAAATTATTGTTTATCTTACTGTTCATACGTATACATGCATGGGTTGAAAATTGTTTGGGTGTTGCGCCCTCGTGTATGGTGACATCTAGATATCCAGTTTGTATTTGAAATGTAATACTTATCCGCCTACTGTAGCTAAGCAATTGAGGTTACACCAATAAACCGTGATGATCTCTGGATATCTAACCCCCTTGTGGGAGACCGCTGTGCGGAGGGGCCAGTTGTACTAGAAGGCATCAGAGAGCTGCTATCTTGTACGGCTTTTGTTCTGTTACACCTGACTCGGTCGCACTCGTTCTTCTTTCTAATCGTCCCTTCCTCCTGGGGTACGGGTAGTAAAGGTCCAGTAAGATCTAAGTGCCAAAATCACTCTCTGATCATTTTCCTACTGCCACTTAAATAAAAACTGAAGAACATTGGATTCAAAACCAATAATGTTGCGGTAGGTTTATCAGGAAATTTATGCATGGTTATGAATTATATATAATTTTTATCGCAGTTCTAAACGCACAAATGTTCACCAATGTTGTTTAATTTACGTTGCCTACAACATATGATTCTTAACACTAGAATTGTAGAGAACCTTTAATGACTAGCCAATTTTCTTCATAAGATGAATGCTTGGACTTGAATGGAATGCATGCAGATCTATAGATTGGATTTTTAACGAATAGATGTTTCAGCGCCACTAGCGGCTATGTCCATTCTTTGCATGATTTTTTTTGGGTGTTTGTTTTGTTATCTTCTCAGTTGTCTTCGAATTTACTGTTCACACTTTGGCATAAAAAGGTGATCAATACAGGAGGGAGGAGACTTTTAGTTCTTATTTCAAAGTATAAGTCACCCTTTCCTACGTCAACTATTTGTCCCTATTATATAAATCTAACCTTCTAATTGACAAGTTACCTACATCTTTCAAAGCCATATGTGCAGCGGAACTTTGGTAATGCATAAGTCGAATACCGTTAAGAAAATAATCGTAATAGTAATAAAGTAAATACTAAAAATATTTAATGATGCCTTTATATACTTGGAGCACATACTGACCAAAATCTAATGGTGTTTACGAATAATAAATTGACAAATAAATTGCAAACATGGCAATCCCTTTACACTTCTTTACCCAGGCTACTTTGTTCATCTCAGCTTTGGAGTAACTCATTTCTCACCCACAGTTTCCTCTATGAAGTAAATTCAATAACCATTTGTTTTTGGCGTCTCTACATAAAGAGGCGATAATTCATTTGACGAAGTTACTTCCTTCGTTTCCCGCTGAAATATAATATCATTTATTGTTCATGGGATTTGCTTTAGGCTGATCTTAGAAATATATATTACTACTGAATGGAAATTAGTGTTACTTAAATGTAAAAATATTATGGAAATAGTATTGTGATTTTGAGAAATGGGCCAGTACGAGGCGTGTCCGTAAAATAGTCTCCAATTTTATTTAATATAGAAAACATGTTTACTGTCAATGAATGTTACATTGATGGAAAGGCGGAACTTACAGCTATTTTTCTACGTAATCATCATTGTGATCGATGCACTTTTGCATGCGCTGTGGCAGTTTTTGTATACCCTTGCCATAGCACTCTCCCGCCAAGCTGCGCAGGTAGCGCTCAACCTCGTTTTTCAAATCATCGTCGGTCTGGAAATGTGTTCCATCCAGGTGTCACTTTATCTCAGGAAACAGACGATAATCACTAGGTGCTAAGTCTGGACTGTAGGGGGGATGGGTGAGGATGTCCAATCTGAACTGGGGCAGGAGATTTTCGGTGAGCATTTTGGGGACCCGCTTCGCACACACCTTGCAATAATGCAAATGTTCGGTCAAAATCTTGTTACTCGTAGTCTTACTGACTTCAGGGATAAGTTCGCACAGCTCGAGAACTATCATACGCCGATCTTTAAGCACTTCTTGCTCCACTTTTGCAATTGTTTCGGCTGAAACTGAACGCCGACCACAACGCTGTTCGGCATGGACGTCTGTACGTCCGTCTTTGAACTCTCTGACCCACTTTCACACGTTTTTGACGTCCATACACTATGGCCCATAGACTTCGCATAACTGACGATGAATTTTATTCGGGGTAGTACCCTTGGCATTCGATGAACGGATCACTGCGCGCAACTCACACTTGGCGGCGGAAGTGATAGGAAGCTCCATCGCAAATGGCCGCCCAGCCAAGACTAATGGTTGCAACGGGTTCTTTGTGACGAGGATTTGAAGGGGTGAAACCAAGCTATTCGCCAGTGTTGCCGGATCTCACGTAATAGCGTTCCTCACGGTTCCAGCGCCTTGGAGACATTATTTTGCTGACACGCCTTATAATTCTACTTACGAATTATATATTACTTATTTCATATTACTATTTTTCTTACGTCCCTTTTCCGATGCACTAATGTTTTTATGTAACGATGCATTAACTTTGCCGAAAATTTAGCTTTCGTCATTCTAATTATTCCTGTATAGTAGATCTGAAAAATAACCATTGTATAAAGCCTCGTGTTACAGTTTGTTGCTTTTAATACATTTAAATATGAATGAGTCCAGCTTTAAAAGAGAGAGGAAAGAGAAAGAGAAAACAAAGCATATATGGAACTTTTTTTTTTTTGTAATTTACGTCCTCCAACATTAAGTCATATCGGACGATGAAGGGAATGGGTAAAATGATGCTCAAATGAGCCCAGGGTTCATAGAGCTTAGTTACCCGACATTCGTCTTTCAGGATAAGGGAAAACCCTGGCAAAAACCTTATCCAGGTAACTCACCTTGACCGATATTCGAACTCGGGACCTCTTGAACGTGAGGCAGACACTCTACCATCACGCTACCGAGGAGGGCATATATGGAACGAATGAACCTAGGAACACTAATAAACTGTTGGCATACAGAACACTCCTTTATTTCCAGATAGCTGCCAGTCTATAAACAAAGACAACTGAAGCTAAGGGGACAAAAGAGACGGATGTAATTGCAACATAGGAATACGCAATCTTTATATTTACATTCAAAGTTTTAGAAATGGTAAATGAAATTACTATGAAAAAATTAGGTAATTTTTTTTAAGTTGGTAATCACTTTGGTATTTTTAATACTAATGGTTTTTACAACACTTTTAAATACAATTTCGTCTTGAGATTACCTTTGAACATTTGTTTAACATTTTCGAACATACGACTTTTTGCCATGCCTGTGTTGAAATTGCCAATGAATAGTTTCTACAACTGAATCCACGTCTACTATTTCTTTCGTCACAAGTCCACAGAGGATTTAGTGTTAGGAAACTGTACTCTTACTTTTCTGATGCGTAGATGGTGGTTTCGACACGTGTTCAATTCGTACTAGGCAAACTGTATCTCTTGTTTTACATCAGTTGGACAGTTGACACTAGGGTGCAGACTAGTCTTACGTGCTTCTTAACAACGAAGGGATTACACAGCATTTGTTATTACAATCTATTTTGATTGATTTACTACTCCTTTAGAATTAAAGAGAAACATGGTTCGTGGTATTAAGTATCCAATCCCATATTTATCTTAGTAACTGGAGGAAAAACCATTAAAAACTCCCAGGCACAGTGGTCGGCCTCCTGGATTTGAACCTGGAACATCCCAAATCTTGGCCACATAAGTTTACGCCTGTGCCATTTCCTCAGCCTAAAATGCTTTCTTTTATTCATAATTTTTATTTACGATTTTGAAAACCTCATTTAAAAAAGAGGGAAAAATCTTCCTCTTTAATAAAGTCAGACTTTTGTTACACATGCAAAAAGAAAACAATTATAACATGGTAATATTTTGAAATTAAATCACTGATATGTATTATAAAGTATTAACTGTTTTTGAGAACGGGCAAATAAAGATCAAATTGTTGTAGCAACAGCAAAATTATGTCACTGTTCCTTGCAGCGCCGCCGGCGAAGGTAGACTGCAGTCATTTGTTTTTCCCTTGCGCAGTCAGGACTGAGGGAAGTGGAGCATCTTTTCGAGCTAGGTTCTCTGGCCAGATCACTGCACGCATATACGCACTGCTAAACTGCGCCATTTCAACAGCTGTGAACTGCCCTCAAATTACAGGGCATTACAGTAGAGCTGGTGTTTCGAAAAAAAGAGATAAATTAGAATAACCGTCACTGTAATACTACAATTCGTCATAAAGGCCGCATATTGAATGTAACAATGGTTACATAATATATAAATTACATTTAAAATTAGTTTATTCGTATTTTTAATAAAATTAACACTTAAGAAGTAGTCATCAATTACTTAACAAACTTTTCCACATATTTTAAAAATATTTTAGTACACGTGTAATGTAATATGCGCTTTCTCAGACACTTGGGAACTGCAGCGTTTTGGTTTCGTATACGTAAAAAAAGAACATCAACCAAACATATCAGTTACATTTCTCATTATCTCACTTAAAAGTACTTTCTTTGTGAAAAGCATTTTAAAAATTACTATATTTACTAATTTAAATAATACCCTATTAAATATTGAATATCTATATTGTAACGACTAACCAAGGATGGTAATGGATAATTAGCACATGGCCAGATCTTACTCGGGGGGATAGCTCTTAGGTAGGATTCACATGCTTTGCGAGAAGGTTGGAGTTTTCTATCAGGTGTAATTAGATAACACACCAAAAACTTCAATTTTAGACAAGAAAAGGTTTACTATAGGTATAAAGAAAGATACATAGTTGGACGCACTGGCCGGTTACCTGCCCTCACCTGCTGCGGATACACACGTCCGTTCTGGACGACAGTTGCTAACAGAGAGAACGAGAAACTAGCTTGCAAAAACTTTACTATCAAGAAGAGGGAGAGTCACATGACAATATTGCACATATTGTTAAAATTTTAAGATAAATTAAGCACAAAAATTAAATTTTAGGTTAAATTATCTATATGCAGTAAGAGACTTGTTTCCAAAATGCAAACTTTAAAACTGTCAGTGTCCTTTGTGTACGGAATCTTGTCCCAAGGGAATTATTTTTGCACAAAGTAAATCTACTGAATGATACTTTTGCATTTACGCACAGTGTATCCTATGTTCAACCTACACAGTGCTACCTACACCCAGAAACGTATAGTGGTGGTATGAACTATACATGTACTTATTATGCTGAGTTGCATTGCGCCCTCTTCCAGAATTCAGAAGGCAGAGATATAAAGAGAGGCTGTTTTACACACAGTGCGTCACAAACAGGAGTATGCAATATTTTTTGTAGGTAGTTGTACTATTCAGTTACGTACAAATTGATCGTTTTTCATCAAGACTTTAGAAGATTTTTTTTTCTAAAAGAAATAAAGGCAATATCTGGGAAGGCTACTAATTCAGACCATTTTAAGCAACAGATGTTTGTGTCTAGGCAGTTATTGGTATGAATTTCCGATAACTGAATGTTCTCCCTCATTTTCCCAGTTCCTACTACATCTCTTAGGTTCACAGGGTCAAACACATGAGCGTTGGTGTGTGGGTATGTTGGAGGATGCCTGCTTTTGTCCAAACCTATCTGAGGTGCAGCATACTTAAACGTTAGGGACCCCACTACAAGATTTATTCGTTATTCAGAGAAATACTAACATATTTTAGAATGTTTACAATGAGATATAAGAAAGGTGCACAACGAAAAAGGAGGTACTCGCAAAAGTCCCTAACAGTCCCTGATTCGTAAACCTGGGGCTCTTAAGATAGGGAATTGAATGACTTATTCAAAAGAGTAGCCATAGTCGTAGCCATACATACCATTTTCTTAGTCCCAGCACCCGCACCATCTCTTCGGCACTGCCTCACCCCACAAAACCTAAAAGCACAACTGAAACATGAGAGGAAATTAGATTTAAAGGCGAAAGGATATCGAAAGACATGGAACCACCCCTAACGTTCGCCTACCAACAAAGGAGGGAAAAGACCGAACAGGATGATGCAGGCGGTTTTGTCTGTGAAAGCATTCGGAAGGCCCGGGTTCGATTCTCGTGGCCGATCTATCTGAACCAATGGTTTTTACGGTTTTTTTTCCGGGTCAGCAGCTGAGTGCTGGGTAGATTAATTACATCCCCCAAATTTCTTGTACCTCCAGTTTATCTTTCCTCTTATGGTTTTAGGGTATAAGTGTCGTCGGGTGTCTCGGCGGTGCATGGCAGGATGATATGTTCTGAATAAAACTTCCTCCTCCGCTAAAACAGTTTCCTGTCTCCAAGCCCGGACTGCAGTAGGGTGAGCTCCCGGTTGTGCTGGCCTGCCAGGGAATTTCCAACTGTTTAAGTGTAGGGATCCTGCCCTCTTCACTGTCGTACCACCTGGGAGTTACGCCCTCTGTCTCCTCTCGCCTTATTCTTACTCCCGGGGATGCTCCACTTAGGGAATAGGTAGGTACAATAGATAAAGACTGGTCGCAGTGCCGAATCCCTTCCGTACCGTAATCCCATCCCACAAAGAGGGAATCAAACCCGGGACCCCCTGATTATAAGCCTCATATGTTACCGCTACCATTTGGTGTACAGCTACACTTTCTCTGAGTATCAGAGTAATAGATGGTGGGAAAACTACATTTTGTAAACATAAGCATTTATTGAACTGAGGTACGAGAACAGAGCGCTGTGGTTGGAACCGTGTACAAAATCAAAACCCTGTAGAGAAACCGAGAACGTGTGTAACTGCCACACCCCTTTCGTTCACGGCCTCTCCACGTGTTGTAATATTTCAGCCCGCTTATGGATCACCACATAGGAATTCACTTCTACGCTGAGACACATTTCACTTGTCAATATGCAGCATCCCCCTCCTGCTTAGGTTTATCGAGAAGTCTACCTATCGGGTGGTCCTAAGTTCGATTGCGGTCGGCTGTCAGCTCTCACTAGGGTTTCTCATAGTTTTCCTGTTTGATAGAGGGATCCTAGTGGGGTTTCTCATTTACCACAATTTCATTTCCATAATTTTCCTTTCCTTCCGATTGCTTTTAACGTTTCAAGTGATATTCCAAATTTGGTGGCGTAGAGCGGTCTCGAATAGACAACCGTTTTTAGTCACTTGACTTTACCTATCGTCGCTTATTGTATGTATCTTCTACAAATTATTCTTAAGTTAGCTGATGCTTCTTTTACTTCGCTAATCGAGATAAATTTGTGTAGAAATAGTTGTATTAGGCATTCCATCATAAGTACAATAAGGATGGAGATAAAACTTAGATTTATATTTTGACGTGCGTTGCTATTGAAAAATTAAAACATTAATAGAGGATGTTTGGAAAATATTTGATGCTACGAAAATCTTGTTTGAAATAATTGTGTATTTTAACTGCATCTTTATCTTTATAAGTTCTCGTCTACCCCTTTACGTTTATTTGTTATAGAAAGTTGTTGAATTTTTGTTACTAATAGTATGTACCTGTAGGATATTCTAAAACGTACAAGATGTAAAATTTATATTCAATATAAATATCTTAAATAGACATGTTATATAATTAAAAGCCATATGTTGAATAATTTTACAATTCATCCCGATTTGCGGCTCAAACGCGTGTCCCATATCGAACCTCGACGTAACCAAAAAGGTGGAGCCGGGGCATGCGCTTCTTTTGTTGCAAACAGATTTTCGATAAACTCAGTGGTTTAGGAGAAAATCGCGTTTTAAAAAGTGAAAAACTCGCAAAGAGTAGTTTCGGGTAAGACGATGTTCATGAAAAACGTGGTACCGCATCGTTGAGAGCTAAGTTGTTCACAAATAGAGACACACAGAAGGTATGCGGTATAAATCCTCCTGGACTGTCCTCCGTGCCTGAGAATTTTACAGGTTTTCTTCAGATAAATGATAAGTGCTCGAGAGATATGCTAAAATCAGTCCTGGATGTTTTATTATGAAAATTCCTTACGCAAATATCGCTTCATTTCAGGTATCAGTCACCTATGGTTACATGTGTAGTAAAGAACGTACATTAATCTCTTTTCAAAAACGATTTTTGTTGGGTTCAACGAGCTTTAAAACATATAGTTTTAGTAAGAAGATAAAGTTCATTATCATGCAGTTGTATATTTCGAAATGGTCCCAACACAACTCAATCTCGCGCGAATTATGAAATATAATTTAAATGTATGTAAATTAGTACAAACTGGTGACCCAACACGGCAATTGTAAAACACATACTTAAATTATATTACACTTTCCAGATATTTGGTACACTAAAATAGCGATTTCTTGCATATTTCCTGCATTTCTCATCATATTAACAGCAACCTCAAGTGGTCTGAAATAGAACGTAGCAAAGTTGCATAAATGAAATGGCTTATGGCGCGCCTGTTGTGTACTTGACGAGCCTTGCTTTCATTGGCAGAGATGTATACAGGAAGAATGCATCTCTGCTGCATCAGCAATCTGCAGCTGAATTGTACTTCTGTCAATAACATAAGCTCTGTTTCGCAGTTGCTGGCGATCTTTCCTGCAAACATAATTTTGAGCTTGCAGTTCCAAATCTTTAGAAACCGGGCGTTCTTTGTTTGTTTCTTTTTATTTTGTAGTTGAGTTTGTTGGACTTAGACATCAATATGCTGAAGTATTCGTGCTTAAATGGAATAAGGAGCTATGGGAATGTCTCTGTTTAAGTTTTGCTAAACACGTAACCCTTGATTGATTTTGTATATTCGATATACTTTTTGGCTTTTGTGCTTTTGAGTTTCAAAGGACTCGTGTAAATATATCTATCATATGATTAAATTTTAAAATATTATTTGCTGAAATATCCATTTTGTGTATTTAATCTAGTACACTAAACTGTCATACAAATAACTGTGAGACTTTTATTTCAAAACGAAGGAACCCTTTTGCGATACTATTTCTGTTTTATTTTAGCTTTATTTTAGCCTTGTATTGTGGCTTTAATTTTTTGACTGTTACATAGGTATTGAAGATACTATTATTTTTAAAAAGTTTACATTCTAGATTGTCTACGGTGTTGCCTATAGAGATATGTCACAGCAAAATGTAAAATTATAGTATATGAATATTTTAGGTTATGCAAACATACAGCATTTTACGATATTTTTATAAAATGTCAGTGGTTTGAGGTTAATTAACTTCTAAATACCTCATATATGATAAATGTAATCCGGAATTATGCGTTGGTCCTTTTGTTACAATTCACTTTGTCCTTATTTCGGTCCTCGTTTACATCGTTTTATTTTAATCTGTATTCTGTTGACTGGGGTGTCGTAAAGCATATAGCTGTTAATTTATATAAAATATATTTATTTTGAGCAACAAACACTAAAAATCTACACATGCAACAAACCCTTCTGAAGCCATATTCTGCTAGTGTACTTTTTACTGCGCCTATTGAAATGAAAATTGGCATATAACTTACTTGATGTCCCATATATATGAGCATGTGGCGACTTATTTAATTTTTACAAAAGTTAGGAGAGTTATGTAGAAAATATGTATAAATATTTTTCAACTCTTTTGTTATTCATAACTTTTATATAATGAACATTGAGCCTTTGTCCAGTTTCCACTGTCAGTTCACTAATGTGGTCCAGTTAAATTTTCTTTGTTACTCTCCCTTTCTTCGCACGTAGCGGTGTAATGAAATGCGAATGAATCAGTCTCCTCTTCTTTATACTTCAATCACTGTGGAGTCGAACATAAGAGCAGCATTCACTCACTTACTGTGTCTTACCTCTCTCACTCCGAGGTCGCACTGTTTATTTGTTTCAGAAATGCATTAATTCATGCGCCCATTATATACTCTTGGAACCTTCCAAATAATTCTAGAATTTTCGGGAGGTGGGAAGAACTTTCCAGAACAATCATGTTTTCTACCGATACAGTAGAAGTATTTTACGCTAGATATTGGGACTATTGCGTCTACTTATCTCTCTTAAAATTTAAATGGCCGATCACTCGATGCCTTTAACGCTCCATCACAATATCAAGAAGCAATTGTAGGTCAGTATTATTGATGTGTAAAGTGCTTTAGATGGTAAATATAATTTCGATGTATAGCAAGAAGATATAAGTTTCAGTATCCCGAAGATGGGAAGGATACTGCTGCCGAAACGTCGGAGTTTCACCAAATATTTACCTGGTTTGAGGCCCGAAAACATCTAACATATATCTTATCATAGCTACAAACCGAGGGGGCTGGCTCAGGTGGTTTCGTCTGCGACCTACATTCGGAAGATCCGGGTTCGTTTCCCATGACTAGCCTACCTAAACCATCGGCTTTTTCGGATGTTTTCCAGGGTTGCCAGGTGAATGCTAGGGTTGGTTAATTATATCTCCTAAATTTCTCGTCCCTCTATATCATCTCCATTATCATTTCACATTATCTCTTATCTGGTGGTCTCTTTCAGAGTAGAAGTGTCGGAAAGAGCCTAAGCGATGCATGGCAGGATGATATGCTCCTGGTAAATACCTCTTTCGGTGGGATGGTCTCTGGACCGGTCTAGTGGGCCACTTCAGGAGCACGGCGGTTGGGATGCCGGTTGTACTGACCTGCCAGGGAGTTTCAAACTGGTCAATAATAGGTACCCTGCCCTCTGCACTGCCTCATTGTTTCCGCCTCCCTCTCTCCCCTCACCCAATCGTTCCCCCCGGGGACGTCCCGCTTGCGGCATAGGCACAATAGATCAAGTCTGGTCGACTTACCGAATCCCGTCCGTAGAATTCTATCATATCCTACTACCGCTTTAAGCTTTTTTTCTATTAAAATAATTATTCATTTTAATTTTTATTAAGAGTATCAAAATAAATGTATTTTAAAATAGATTTTGTTTCTTAACGACGCTATCAATTGCTCTGATCTTATCAGAACCAGCAGTGTGCCAGTATTTTGTCCCAAAGGAGTTTCTTCATATGTAAGTAAATCTATTGATTAGGGGCTATCACTTTTAAGTACACTTACAACAATATATCCGGAGCGGGTTTTAACCCACGATCTTGGGGTTAGTACAGCAGCGACTAACTGAATCACCAGACCGATAAAAACCCTTAAGCTGCATAGAAATAAATATGATTGGGACAAGAAGATAGAGTGAATGAGTGAGGGAGTAAGGGAAGGAAGAAGGAAGGAAAATCCCCACATTTACCGTAATGGTGTAAGCAAAGCTGCAGGATCTTTGTTAAAAGAGAAAAATCTCCGAGATAAGCCTTAATGGTGTAAGCGAACCGCAGGTTCTGTTAGTTAAAAGATCTAGGATAAGCCTCAGATAATGGGCGCTTGTTATGTGGCTGTAAGTATATTTATCGGAAACCGATCATATGTAGTTATACCTCAGATTGTTATAAGAGATAAAACCGTAACCCTTCTTATAAAGATCTGTAAATAACATTTTCCTCTCGCTACTGATGACAATGGATTCTCCTTGGGATCAAAAGAGCTTTCGAATAAAAGAGCTTCCTGGAACAGTATGTTCGCAATGTGAAGTAACAGAAATGTTTTGCGTCGCAATAAATGTTAAATAGGGCTACTAATACCTCTTCTACTCACTGAAAATGTATGAAAAATGTGTTAGAACTTTCAAATATTTTTCAGGAGTCTGGGCTACATAAGTTAGGCAACTGTAGGGAATCATACTGAAAAATTCAGTACCATCACCAGAATTTCAGCCACGGATCTCTCGGACTGCCTCCGGTTGTTCTAACCACTGAGATACCATGACGAAATTATAGTAACACATTACATTTTCCAACTGGTTCACACTTTTGCCAGAGAAACGCCAGGGGATTTCATGTACATATGAGATAATAATCCTTAACGATGACTTACAGTACTGTAAAGTAATTACGTCCCGAGCTTTATAGGTTAGGGCACTACTAGGTGAATTGATCCAAATTTATTCTTTCTCATTCGAGCATTCCCACTCTTTCTGACGATACTGTCAACTCATAAATGACAAAGACTGAATATAAATTACGATACCTTGTATTAGAACAGGAACAAATAAATATAACATATTTTAATAACACTGGCCGTAAAAACTTACAATAACAATGTGTAAAATAGATTTTTGAAGTCCTAAAACTATGAAGGGAGTTTGGTGTTTCAGAGAAAATGCATATAAAACAACGGAAAGTCGTGCATATTACACTCCAGATATTACGTGTGGGTACACATCGAACGAGACACGTTATGGCTCACGTAGATAAAGATTAACAATACCAAGAGGCACGGATGAGTTGAAGGAACCACCGGCCACAAACGCGCGGAAGCTCCTTACGGGCGCGAAGACCTGCACCATTTCTGGAGGGGTGATGAACGATATGTCCACCGAGCAGCCTCTAGTGTCCATGAGGAGCACTCTTTCCTTTGAACAAGTATCCATCCCATCGCGGTAGAAGAGAAACTACCGTAGCTTGCTAACCAACCAGGGAAATCTATAAACCGCAATGTCAGACTGAGCGGTATAAGAGAGTTAAATCCGAGCCTCACGCTTTATCGTGGAGATATTTCGCTTGGTAAACACTGAGAAAACAGAAGAAATATCAAAATAAAAAATGGATTTGCTTATAAAGGTAATACCAAAATGTGCCCATCAGCTTCCATAAATAAGTTTAGTTGTGTTTCCTCTGGAAGTAATACAGTGTATGACCAAGTATACCGAACAGCTTGTGAAGTTTGTCTCGCATGCGATGTATTAGAAATGAATACAAGTTTGAATATCGCCAACCATATGCATTTGTTACGATACTTTTACAAAAAAGATGTTGCAATTTTTATATTAGAAGACTAAAGATTGAATAAGTAACTTAACATTGGTAAGTTAAATAATGTCACAACTTTAAAGACAAAAGAAGAACTGTTATATTGTGTATAATAGCATAGTGTGTAGTGTTTCAGATTTGCGGGATAGTTCTCCAGCATTGATATTTCGAGAACAAAATATCGACAGAATGTATTATCTCAGTATTATTTTGTCACAGTTTACTTAGTAGTTTGTACGGTTCCTAATTAACATATTTAAAACGTCAAAATGCATCATAAAGTGCCCGGTAAAACACTCAAGATAAATTTATTGGCACTATCTGTAACAGTAGACTTACATGGATTTTTGAACAGCATGTCTTCAAACTACATCTTTATATACTTTTTTCTCCCTTTCTCATCAATGCTGACGTTTGGAGGCGCATGGGTTGCCTCAGAGCGAAGCAGCCGAAGCATCTCACCTGAGATGAAATCAGGGTTGAGGGGTCGGCCCAACGCCTGAGATGAATGATTATGTAGCAGTTGGTGGAATGATGGTGGGGGAAACCGGAGGATCCGGAGGAAACCCACCCCATTGCCATGTTGTTCACCACAAATCCCACTTTGCGGTTGCCTAGGATCAAACCCGGGCCACCTAGTTGAGAGCCAAGCGGTCTAACCACTCAGCCATGGCCCGGCCTGCGTGTGCGTGTGCGTGTGCGTGTGCGTGTGCGTGTGCGTGTGCGTGCGCGTGCGCGTGCGCGTGCGTGTGCGTGTGCGTGTGTGTGTGTGTAAAATTAGTCATTTAAATTCAATTCTACCTTTCAGAAACGAGATGTATTCAAAGGTGTCCGCTTATACAAAGAAGGACGTTTTAGGTGATTCTTGCAAACGATAATTTCGTAGCTGTAATTGTCATGTACTTTTAGTTCTTTCAGTTTGTACATATAACACGTATTGTACATTTTATCTCTCAATTTTATTAACATAAAAAATGAAACAAAATGACTAGAGTTAACTTATGGTAACATATGGGGTGCAGCAGTAATGAAGAGACAAGCATTTAAAATGTATAAACGTATCAAAATGGTGTTATCCTCATAGCATCAATAATTTTATATTTCCTTTCCATGTCAACTCTCGTGTATTTATTTGCAGGTAACTTATTTCTCAGTCATTCCGTCCATTTCAAAGTTGATGAAGGGGAATAAGTGCCACTCTATAGTTGATGGCAATAAGTGGACATTCCTAGTTTAATATAATCTGATCAATGTCTACCTACGTATTTACATCAGTTAGAGTGGCATTCATTTAGATATGTTAATTCGCAGCCCTTCTTAATTCCCATTGTGATCATTGTTTCGTGGTATTTGTTTCAAATAGAGTTATAACGAGAAATGGAAAGGGCTGGAGGGAAACTAGGCTTCCTTAGAAATATGTGGAAACCTTACGTAAGGAAAAGACTATATGCATCAGCCAGTTTTTCTACTTCCAGGAGAAGTAGAATTTCTTTTATAGTACCATAAAACTAAATTAAATAGGGTAAAATATAATGCACAAGAAAACTAAAAAGGAAATGATTTAATTCGGTTTACCATTCATGTGCCTTAAATACACAATTGTTTCCTAATACATTTAAAGCAAGAGAAGTTGCTGTAGTAGTAAATATTCATCGAAAGGCGGGAAGCTCTTTAGAAACTTTGAATTTTTAATCCCTTCTCTTTATAAAGCAGACATCAGAACTAAATACAATTTTTTATGATATTTACAAACAGAGAAGCAAAATATAGACCCTATCGGGGCTTTTGTAGCGCTAGGGTGATGCAACAACGATATCCTCTTACGTTAGTAAAGGGCAGGGAGAAACAAATCGACTGCGTCAACCTTAAACGTACCCATACACACACTGGAGAAATTAATATACCAATTTCTGGACCTGTCCTATAAAAGCAGAATTTCAAAAGGCTTATCTTCCACCAGTACTGGCCGGGCCGTTCATGCGGGCACTTTCCATATTCAGTTAGCATTCCTTTTTGTGGGGGAGATAAGAGCGGTGAGGCTTGAAACGGTTGTAATGCTTTTAGAGCGATTGAAACTTCATTCCTTTTCAAAACAAACTTTCCCTTCAACTTCCTCGTGGGCAGTGATTCACGAATGTTTCATGTTCCAGCCAAACTTGTGAACTGCCGGTAAATTCCGGGTGGACAAATAGTGTATTATCTTTCCTCTGGTGGAAAGGGAGCCGGAGGGGCACGTTAGGGCCTCTTTTAACACCACATTCTTTGACTGATGGTTCCTTGAAACATATGATTCGGTGAGTGTCCGACAAATCTCCTAATATATAATAGTCAACTTGCGTCATCTGCTTCAATAGTCTTGAATTCCATACTTTTCATTATCGTCTTCCAGGCCCATTAATTTTGTTATAATTAATTTAATACTGGGATGTTGTTAAGTTGTACTGCTGCTCTTTGAAAATGTGCATAAATTTCACCATATTCCAAATAGTTGTTTGTAGTGATGCAATTATTTTGTACTATTATCTATTTTATTTTACTACTTGGGTCGAACTGCCGAATATTGGTTAATACATTAGATTTAAAGCAATGACTTTACAAACACCAGCAGTGGGCTTTACTACCTCTATATGTATTCTTATTTAAGAGATGTTGAATATTCCTGTAAAAATTCAACACTAGTTTTATGGTGGGAAAAATAAAGGCTTAAACTAATACATCATAATCACTTCATGGTTTAAGTATTAATCACGTTAAAGCCACGTTTAAATATTCGATTTCACTTTTATCCAGCAACCCGGTGCTCTTATTTTTAAAGGAATACACGTGTGAAAATTAATAATTTCAAGTGAGAGAGTATATGAACTAAGAGCTTGAATAATATCAAATTTTTATAGGTTTTTCAAAATGTTAGCACCTATAAAATGCACCAAACTCGAAGCACTATGTTTAACTTACTTAAATTAAAGACTTACGTTTAGTTTAGTATTAATATTATGTGTAAAAAGATATAAAAGGACACACAGAAAGATATTTTAAAATCTGGAGATATTTGTGTATTTATTTTCAGGTTAATATTACCCATAATTATTTTATTTGACTTTTACTGCTAAAGTATTAGTACATTTACAGATTACAAACAATTATTAGAAAAAAATTACACTTCTATTCACTTTGTGTTAAGAGTGATAATTTTAACTTGAAATTGCATCAAATTGTGCAAAATCTAGTTTGTATGCAAGATTCAAAAAGAAATCACAAATTTATATCAAAAATTAATTTTGATATTAAATAGCGGAAGCAGGAAAAATTGAAGCTTTCAAAAGTGACTAATAAAGGTTCCACTATGGTTTAACCAATGAAAACTTCTCAGAACAGTTTCGAGGCTTATAATACTAAAAATGTTCTTTGATAGAATTTGCGTATTTTATATTCTGTAGTTTTTTTTTTTTTTTTTTTTTTTTTTGCTTCAAGTTTTATATCCGCTGTTATGGCTTTGAGACTATCTAAAGTGTAATATAAATACCGTAGATACTAACGTAATATTCAGTAATAACATTTTTAATATAGCATAGTGCCATATTTGAGAAAACAAAACGTATTGAAAAACCTTTACTGAAATGGTGGAATTTTGTGTGTGAATAGAATGTTGAGTCTTATTGAAAATCGTAGTCTGTCTCTATAAGGTCATCTACCTGCATATAGTATGAAATTTAATATTTTCCACCGATGTTTCCTACATTCCTCTCTCCCCCTTTCGAATCCGTCAGTTGTAGTGGCGATGCTAAGCAGTGCTGGACGCACTCTGTGCCAGATTGGAATCCCCAGGTTGTAGAAGTAACATTACAGCAAACTTAATGTAAAAGTGGGGCTTGGGGCTTAATTTTATAAGACCCCATTCTTTTCGTGCCATGCTTCATAGGAGTATCAAGCATGGAATAACCCAGCTAACAGCAGTAGAATATCTTCGCTGTCGTATACCAACAACTGCTAGACTTCCCGAGAGTTAATTCCGGATTCAGGCGGTAAGTACAGTGAGAATGTTCTGAATATAATAAATCCAAACTCGGAGGTGAAATTAGAAGCTCAATGTATGCAACTCCCATTAGAGAGACCGTGGGTTTGATGTCCATGGTATAAAAGATCTTCCATGGGTCAAAGCATACGTGCCATTTCCGAACCTTATCATAAAATCATAGCTCAGTCAGAGGTGTTTGTTCTTTATTTTACTGGCCATAGCACACTGTCTAAACTTCGGCACATAATGAGACATGCAGGATAGGTTTTGTAGAAGGGGAAATCAAATTTCCATCGTGTGCTATTAACGTGAAAGGGCTCCAAGAAGTATATATTCTTAAGTTCCTTTTTCTTATATCCTGAGCATATAAGAAGGGCAAACATCAAAGACATGATCCGTTTTATCAGGACACTTGAATTAGATTTACAACCGAGTTCAAGATACACTAATACCCGATTTCCCCAACAGATGTTAAAATCGACTTTAGCAAATGTAACGTTACAATATTTACAGAGTTAACAAAAGTGTTAAAGTTCTTGCATTTCACCAACTTGTTTCTAAAAATGTTAATAAACATGTGTTAACGCAGAGGGATTTTAAATATTACATATACAGAAGGCTGTGGATGAAGCTGCGATGCGCATTTGCTTTTATTTTCGTTTACACACAACCGCCATCATACAGCTGAAAAAATAGCGGGTGATCAACATCGGAAGAGAAGCCGTGGGACGAATTTCTGATCAATGGAGAGAGAACTTTTAGTTGAATTGGGAGCTAAATATAAGGTTATTGTGGAAAATAAAAGGACGGATGCGATAAATGTGAAAGGGAAAGATGTGGCGTGGGAAAAATGTTTAATTCGAATACAGATGTCACAACCAGAAGTACGACGCAACTTCGTCAGTATTACGTAAATTTAAAACGAGGTGCGAAGAAGGACAGAAGTGAGGAGTGGCTTGAACGTTTCAGGACGGTAAGTGGACAGTATATTATCCACATAATTCAGTTAATTATAAAATCGCAAAGTTATTAATAGTTGAAGCAAAGGAAAGATCGCCATATTCCTATCCGGTGCATGTTCTAACCTCCCTTGTACTTCCGCAGTAACGTTCATAACAACTTGCTTCGACAGTCTATACCTCTGTAGAAAATCTTCTTGTGATAGCTTCTCAAAATCATTTCTCCTCATAGGCCGTACTCTATTACGAATGCCATTTAGAGGGCCTAAATATAGCAAATCGACATCAAAATCTGTGTTCACACTGTCATCTTGAAAAGTTTACAATTTTTAACGACGTAACAACAGAAATATAACTTGTTAGTTTAACAAGAGAGTTAACATGAGTGTTGAAAGCTAACACTTGTTGGTGAAAAGCAATTTTGTTATAGCTTTTGCTAAACAGACTAACAGCCGTGTTAATTCTTAACATCTGTTGGTGAAATCGGACATAAGTGCTTCAGGAGTTACATGCAAGCTTCAAAGAGGCAATTTATTTCATCTTCTCTCTCTCTCTCTCTCCCTCTCTCTCTCTCTCTCTTACATACACACACACCTTGTTATATAGATTATTTTAGGTTCAGCAGATCTTCACAAAAGTATTTTCGTTAAATATCTGTATCGTATTCTTGACCTGAATTTAATATTCCTAACTTCTATCGTTAAAAGTTGGTGGTAGTAGCAGTATTTATTCTGTGCTTAGTGAAATATTAATAGAAAACACATTCGAATGTGTCTAAAGATCATCCATGCTCACCAAAAATAATATTTTTATAATCCATACACATAAAACGAAAAATGCTGTGAATCACGTACAAACACTTCACTCACACATACAGATATAAATTCTAATATACAGATATGTTTAAATATTTTCACAAATACCGTACCACCATTTTCTGTCTAAGATTGACCATATTTTACTGTTTAAGATCAAGTCAGAGTTGATATCCTTCTTTTGTAAATAAAAAATTATTTCGCTAATAAGCTTTCAGTATTTTTTTTTTTTTTTAAATTTACGTCCTCCAACGTTAAGTCATATCGGACTATTAATGAAATTGGTGAAATGATGCTCAAATGAGTTCGGGGTTCCTGGAGCTTAGAGCTACCGGATATTCGTCTTGAAGGATAAGGGAAAATCCCGGGAAAAAACCTTATCCATGTAACTCACCCTAACCGTGATTCGATCTGGGACCTCTTGAACGTGAGGCAGACACACTACCGTCTACGCTACCGAGGCGGGCAAGCTTTCATTATTGTTTTCATCTGCATTAATGCTGCTAAAGTAAATATATTTTCATATAATGTGATTTACAGGTTGTTGTATCACAAGTATATCTGAGAAAGACTACAAGTGTATATCATAATTCCTTTTAATCTCTCTTAATGACTTTTGTTTACAGCAACGGGCTAAGAGAAAACTAATATAAAGTTTGTACCGATTCGAGTATCTCAGAATACCGTAATTTATTACAAAGCCGTCTAACTAGTCACGAAGAGTCACGTCGTCGGGATGGCCTACGTATGCAATGTTAAATGTTCCCGCAAATAAAATTCCGATGGATTTACTGTGCACGCGATAGTCATGGCTGACATTCCAAACAAAACAAACACGCTTCTGTACCCGAGCAATGTAAACAGATTACAGGGCAAAAGGGCTCTAACTGGAAAACTGATCTTTAGCACAGCAAATAACACTCTTGAATTATTTCTAAAATTTTGCCCTGCTTACTTGAGTTCATTTCTTGGAAAATGTGTGCTACAAACTTTAAATGTAAACTTAAGTTTACTTTCCCTAGTCCCTGCCTTAATGTAGTAGCCTAGAGTATGGCCGCTCTGATTTCTAGCCACGGAAGTTCAGTGGTTCGATCACACCCTTCGACGTGGGGCTTTTAGGTCTAGGTATTCTTCCATTGTTCAATCCATTTGACTTCTAGAAGGAATTAGATGACACACAAAATATTTTTGGGTCGAGGTACGACTACTACTACCGCTACTGCTTTACTATAGGAAAGTAGATATTTTGTCACTTTCCAAGAAAAAATTCTATACTCAGCTATCATCGCAAATACATTGGAATTTTTTAGAATATAAAATTTTTAAAAATATCTATTTGTATTGTGTGTCTGTAAACAGCATAACAGAAAAACGAAATCTTCAGCATTTTATAAGATTGCGACATAAATAGTGTCACCCAATTATCGGGAAGCACCACAAACAACAGCTGAGAAGGGACCGGAGGCCACGCCACGCCCACTCATTTGTCTCCTGTCACTAACTGAAGGGATGGTTAGGAGAGGGATGTCGGGCCCCTGAGCCGTCTCTTTACCCTTCTCCTAGGGTCTGGAAATTACGGGACATTCAATCTAATCGAGAACCTTCTAGATCGGCAAGCGGACCCTATATAAGCGACACGTCGTGCAAGGGGCAGTCAGTCAGTGCTTGACGTGCTAGTGAAGTAGCGCCGTGTTAGTGGAAGAGAAGACTGTGCGACGGAAGAATTTACGTAATTGTGTACGTGCATCGGAGTATTGTCCGTAATTACTAATGCAAGTGAAATTGTAACGGACGAACTGGTGAATCGTAATTGTGTGCATTACGTAATTCTGCGTAATTGGCAAGTATCAAACTGTAAGTCGGTGGAAATAAAGAACATTGTTGAGTTTGTGTAATTGGACTTTTCATTTCACGAACCCACAAAGTCACAATTGGTGTCAGAAGTGGGATATAACACAATGGAGGCAGCATTAGAAAAGATTTTAGCGGAACTGAAAGAAATGAAGACGGCCAACGACAACATCACCGCCGAGTTGAAACAAATGAAGACGGCCAACGACAACATCACCGAGAAGATGGAAGAAATAAAGAGCGAGTTAACCACAGAAATGAGAGCAGCGAACGACCGTCTGGCCACGGAAATGAAGGTGGCGAACGAGGGTCTCGCCGCCAAATTTGAGGAACGATTGGCCGGCGTGAGGGATGACGTCACGAATCTGGGCAAGCGGATGGGTCAAGTAGACGACCGCCTTAATGATTTAGAGGAAAAGGCCGACAACATCGCCAAGCCCCTCACCCGCCTGACAGAGGAACACCGACCTTATGTGTGGACGGAGGACGCCGAAGACGCTTTCCAGCACCTAAAGGAGACCCTGTGCAGTGCTCCAATTTTGGGTTTCCCACAGCCGGGTGGCGCCTTCATTGTGGACACCGACGCTAGCGACCATTGCATTGCAGGTGTCCTATCGCAGATCCAGGACGGCCATGAGCGGGTGATAGCCTACTACAGCAAGACGCTATCCAAGGCAGAGAAGAACTACTGCGTCACCCGACGAGAATTACTGGCGGTAGTAAAGACATTGGAGCACTTCCACAAGTACCTGTACGGTCAGCCATTCCACCTGAGGACTGACCATTCCGCCCTAACCTGGCTATTGAGCTTTAAGAACCTGGAAGGCCAGACAGCACGTTGGGTTCAGAGGCTGCAGGAGTACGACTTCACCTCGGAACATCGTAGAGGGAAGAGCCACGGTAACGCAGACGCCATGTCCCGAAGACCCTGTCCAGAAGAGTGCGGCCAGTGCACAAGAGTGGAAGAGAAGGAGCGTGCCGCAGCAGTCCGAGTAGTTGTGGCAGTGCCTGCTGAAGGCTGGGATAGCGCAGGCCTGAGGAGGGAGCAGCTGGCGGACGCAGATTGGGGCCACTCTTGAGGGAAGTGGAGGCAGGGGTGAGACCAACCTGGGAGGACATCGCACCGAGGAGCGCCACCTACAAATCGTACTGGGCCCAATGGGACTCGTTGAAGACCAGAGAGGGCGTGCTGTTCCGGGTATGGGAATCACCCGATGGGAAGACGCAGAGAGAACAGTTAGTACTTCCCCGGAGTATGGTCCCGGAAGTCTTGGAGGAAGTGCACGCTGGTACTTCGGGAGGACACCTGGGAGCGAACCGAACGATCGACAAACTTTGGCAGCGCTACTACTGGCTGAGACTCCGAGCAGATGCTGAGAGATGGTGCCGTCAGTGTCACGTGTGCGCGGCGAGTCGTGGCCCCCAGACTAGGAGCCGGGGTCGCATGCAGCAGTACAACGTCGGAGCCCCATTCGAACGGATCGCCGTTGACATTGCTGGACCGTTCCCAGTTTCCGACCGAGGCAACAGGTACCTAATGGTGGTCGTGGACTACTTCACCAAGTGGCCGGAGGTGTATGCCATCCCAAACCAAGAGGCAAAGACAATCACAGACTGCCTCGTGGAGCAAGTGTTCTGTCGATTTGGGGTGCCGTTAGAGCTACACAGTGACCAGGGTACCAACTTTGAGTCCAACCTAATGAAGGAGGCACTACAAAGGCTTGGGGTGAACAAGACTCGCACTACGCCTCTACATCCCCAATCGGATGGCATGGTCGAAAGGTACATCAAGACCTTAGAGGAACACCTGAGGAAGGTCGTGGCCAGCCATCAGCGAGACTGGGACGTCAAGGTGCCACTGTTCTTGCTGGCCTATCGCTCGTCTACACACGACACAACTGGGATGACGCCAGCCAGCTTAATGTTCGGCCGAGAGTTACGCCTCCCTTGTGACCTGGCTTTTGGAAGCCCTCCGGAAGCGAAACAGTCAGCGACCGAGTATGTGGAGAACTTGGTGGACCATCTCCACGACATGCACGAAATGGCTCGCCAGAACATCCAGAAGGCGAGCGACCGCATGAAGACCAGGTATGACAGGCAAGCCAACAGCCAAGGGTTCCAGCAATGTGACCTAGTCTGGTTGTACCGTCCTACCCGGACCAAGGGACGCTGCCCGAAGCTCCAGCAGCCATGGCAAGGACCGTACCGGGTGGTGAAGAGGATTAATGACGTGGTCTACCGCATCCAGAAGGTTCCCCGAGGGAAGATGTTGGTGGTACACCTGGATCGTCTAGCCCGCTATGATGGTGCTGTTCGGGACGACCAGCTTTGAGGAGGGAGCAGTGTCACCCAATTATCGGGAAGCACCACAAACAACAGCTGAGAAGGGGCCGGAGGCCACGCCACGCCCACTCATTTGTCTCCTGTCACTAACTGAAGGGATGGTTAGGAGAGGGATGTCGGGCCCCTGAGCCGTCTCTTTACCCTTCTCCTAGGGTCTGGAAATTACGGGACATTCAATCTAATCGAGAACCTTCTAGGTCGGCAAGCGGACCCTATATAAGCGACACGTCGTGCAAGGGGCAGTCAGTCAGTGCTTGACGTGCTAGTGAAGTAGCGCCGTGTTAGTGGAAGAGAAGACTGTGCGACGGAAGAATTTACGTATTGTGTACGTGCATCGGAGTATTGTCCGTAATTACTAATGCAAGTGAAATTGTAACGGACGAACTGGTGAATCGTAATTGTGTGCATTATGTAATTCTGTGTAATTGGCAAGTATCAAACTGTAAGTCGGTGGAAATAAAGAACATTGTTGAGTTTGTGTAATTGGACTTTTCATTTCACGAACCCACAAAGTCACAATATTTTCCAGTGACACCACTTTTAGCAAGTTTTACTTCATTATTTTCTCTATTGGGTACTTAAAAGTACCAAACTTATTTGGAATCGCAGGCTTTAATCCTCCTGAAGTTCAAAAAACAGGTATTTTTAGAAGAAGATAGAAGAAGATAACAGCATTGTTCAAAAACAAAAAGTCGGTGTAATATCAAACTCCGCATCGTTCAAGGATACCACTTGAAGATTTAGAAGCATACCCGATCCCATCACAGCAGAAATTTTCCAATTTTGATTTTCTTAAAAAATTGTAAGTAGGAGTTATATTATTATATTTTAAAAGTATTTTATTAAAATAAAATATATACCTTAAGCTTGTTTGGAATAAGACTCTGAGATTCTCTTCACTCAGAATGCATTTTGCATAAATGTTAAACTACAAGACAGACAAAATATTACTACGAAAAATGTAGGTCTGGAGTTAGCTATTTATGATATATTCTTTGTACTATTTTGAATTTTGAAATAATTATATATTTCTCATATGAGAAGCTGTTACTATGTTTCCTCTTGATTATTCAAAGTGAAGGGAATTTCAAAGTCATCTCATGGTGGTGGTGGTGTTTTAGGGCCCGTCGAAAACGAGGTCAATGGAGACTGGCTGTGAATAGAACTGATCACGACTTAAGCCTACTGCATTCTTATTATGCTACTGTAGCGAAATGTGTAATAAAACCATTTCTTCAAACATGAATTAGACATAAGTAGGATATTTTTACAAGGACGAATAGAGAAGCGCGATGGCTCAGACGGTTTCGGCGTCGTCCGCATTCAGGAGGCCCGGGTTCGATTCCCGTGGCCGACCTACCTGACCCATGGGTTTTTTCGGGGGGTTTCCCGGGCCGAAAGGTGAATACTGGGTAGGCTCATTATATTCCCAGAATTTTCTGTCCCTCCATTCCATCTCCAATATAATTTCACATCATCTCATCTGGTGGCCTCTTTCAGGGTAGAAGTGTCCGTGAGTGTCTCGGTGGTGCATGGCAGGATGGAATGCTCTTGGAGAAACTTCCTCCTTCGGTAGGACGGTCCGCGGTCTCCGAAATTGTTCTGGTGGGACCGTCTTCGGACCATAGTACAATGGCATATCGATTGGACTGACCTGCCAGGGAGTTTGCAACTGTTAAATTGTAGAGACCTTGGCCTCTGCTCTGTCTTGGCTCTTAAGAGGTCCGCTCTAGGTCTCCTCTCACCTCAGTATTCCTACCGGGGTGTCCCACTTGGGGGCATAGGTACAATATATCATGTTTGAACCTCCGTGCCGAATCCCCTCCGTAGCGTAGTCCATTCCAGAAAAGGTTAAGTGGGTGCACTATCAGAACAGTTTCTCAGAAACCGGTATAACAATTTTATTTAAAATAGCATATGCTTAAGTCACTTGCACCACATAGAAAATTTATATATTGAATTTTCTGCAAATAATCTGTTAGACATCTTTATTCACTATTGTTAAACGACAATGATGTATTCCTCAATATATAAAGTTGTTAAAACTATAATTTGTGTCAAATTATTGTCCCTTAAGAGTTTCCCAGACATTCCTTATTATTTTTTTGATTTTTAAATACCTCATGATTTTAAGACCACTCTTGGTTATCTAAAGAGAATGGAATTTCAAGATCGCTAAGAAGCGATGCCCAGTTAATGTATTGTGTTTCCCTTGTATCTGCAAAGAAATGTCTAATAAAAGCACTTTGGTAGAAGTTGTATTTAGATTAATGTGAAATATACGTCTTTGTAGCGTAATTTTTGGAATAGTGGGTAGAGAGTCAGCTTTCCTTATTCTCAATTCAGTAGTTCAAAAGTCATTGCGCACGCGTGCGCACAAACTCACAAAAGTGAATACGTGTGCATTTACTGGACTCCAGATGACCCGTTTGTAAAGGTATAATATGAGGGTAATTTCTGCTTGCTGCTAATTAATGTCTGGGTATATTACAGAAAGACCCTTCGCAGTGACGTAGTGGGTTGAAGCATGGTATCCTGATTTCCAGCCTTAGAATGCGCGTGGGTGTAGCCCACCTATGGCAGGCGAATTTTTCAACTCTGTATAGAAGCAGTGTCCACTGAGTATTGTGAGTAATTTGAGGAGCTATGATAAATAACCAACATGAAACCAACTGACTACATCATCTCCACGTATCTCCTGAATATCAACCATCTACGGATGTGGACGTAAGTTATGTACGTAGGTTTGTTAGGCCCAGAGAGATGTCGTACATTATTACACATGCAATCATTATCGTAAGGCTAAAGTTTTCGTGTGTATCACAGGATCTCAATCGTAACTCATCAAAGCAATGAAATTCTTATCTGAGATCAAAAATACATTTGTAATTTGATATGCACGCATGATAATCTAGATGGCTTACGTTTTGAAAATGATAAATTTTAAGGCACCAGATTTGCCAAATGTATCGTTTAAATAATCACGGATTACCCAATGAGCTGGTAAAACTTCATGTTCTCAAATTGTATATCCATATTTCAATAAAGTACGAGTATTTAAAACATAACAAAATATTTTGCTAAACTGTATTTTGCGCAGAATGGTGCAAAGCTTCCATTCATTCAGAACATATATAAAAGCTGTTGAAAAAGCTGTAGTATTTATGGTATTTTATTCTACATTTTTCCAAATGAATCAGAATAAGGGTTATGGATATAGAAGGTCGTGTAGTGTTTAACTTACAATTAGAAAGTAATGTACCATTTCTGCACGCCTTCGATTAGTTTGCTATAATTCTTATATCACTACACTATTTTCATTTAAAGAATCTCGGTATTTTAAAACTTACTCAAGAAAACTTAAAACACTAATATGAGTTTATTTAGCTTACATGTATTAAAATTTATATAAGTATATGGTGAAAAATTATTATATATTTTATATTTGATTAACTCTGATGAAATATGTAAAATAAACCTAACTCCTAGCTGACAAAATGCAGCTTTAAATACTTTAAGGACTAAGTACATAACCAATGGCGAACCTCGTGGATGAAAAAGTCAACAAAGAAACCTCATGAAGTATATGGAACATCAACTGTCCGTTAACCAATTAAGAACTTGCAGCGCTGAAACCAAATTGTAATCTCACGTTGGAACTTGGTCTTACAAAACTCAAACATTCGTATATTCTGAACAAAACCTGTCATCCAATGTGTGATATATTCTAAATAAAAATAACAGTACTTCACATTATTGTCATCTATCCAAAATTTGAAGACCAGTGCAGACAACACGGCAACCCGAAAGGTCTTTCTGCAGCAGTGAAGCCATCTCATTTAGTTTTATTAATTTTTAAAGAGCTGAAATCTTCACATTTTTATTTAACTGATTCTTAAAACTTACAAGTATTTTTGTCAACTGTATGAATTTTGCTCTGTTTAAAATGCTAATTGTTATGTAAATTTATTAACCAATGTATTCACAATGTTAATGGTCGCAATAAAACCTTAAAGGTTAAAGCGACCTTAAATAATGCTTTATTTTAAGAAATGCAGCAAATACGTTCCTATATATTATTTGGATACATTTTAGGAGGTACCAGGATGAAGCAAATAAGCGCTTGCTTCTGTTGCGCAGATGGTAGCATGTCTGCCTCACGTTTAAGTGGTCTTTGCTTCAAATCTCGATCAGGGTGTGTTTTCTGCATAAAACCTTTTTTGGGGGATTTTTCCTTATTCTGCAAGATAAAAATCGGGTTAATCTAAGCTCTGGGCTCATTTGAGCATCATTTCACCCATTTCTTTCATCGTCCTAGAAGATTTAACGTTGGAGGACGTAAATTAAGAACGAAAAATAATAAATTACATTTACAAAATAAAAACGAATATATGAAGGAACAAGCCTCACTGATTTGTGTTGTGCCTGCCTGTAGCGGATCTCTGGGCTGTACATAGTTCTTAGCATGATTTCCTCTCGAAGGGAAGTAAAACCGGTAGTCCCGTGTCGTAGAGTTACGGAGAATAAAAGCACATCATGTCAGCTAAGAAGGCCTGTGAGCTAAATTAAATGATATTTCACGCCCGATGCAACTTTATTTCTTCTATTTATACCCCGCCTTTAACTGCAGTGGTCATATCGGCGGCCGTTGTCCTTTGGAACATATCGAAGGTGTTAACTCGTGAACGTTGGGTTGCATCATTGGATCACACACACATTCGCACTCTCATTCATACTTCAAGACTCTGGGGAAGATGGGGAATTATCTTTATTGGAGAAAAATCCCCACCCCCAGCCAGGAATCGAACACCGGACCCCTCGCACGGCATGCAGGTGAGCTACGGGACCAGCTATGCTATAAAATTGTGCGGCCAGAAGTATAACATTTGAGATGCAGCCATAAATAAAAACAATTTAAATTTCTCTAGGAAGTATATTAGGGGTAGACATGTAACGGCTCAATTCTCGTACTCTCGTTTGAGCGGCTGGAGAGAGGCGGCATGCCGACTTCGTGCCACATTTTTCCTATGTGATGGAGGTAGAGGAAGTAGCGGCCGCGTGGTCAATTTTAGACTCTCGGACTGTTGTATTATAAAATATTTTTGTAAAAAAATAACAAATAAAGTAAAATATGTTTATTTAGGTATTTGATTAGGTATTTGATACTTAAAGGAATGTGAGCCATCGCATTTTAACTTAACTGTAACATTAGGTTTAAAGTAATCCATAATATATCATTTCTTATTATTCGATTAGTACTTCAGCCTTAGCATTTAGATTTGCTTCCATGTAGCAAACATTTTAAATTTTCAAGAGATATAATTTAAAGGGATGATAAGACTTCAAAGTTGAACTGAAAATATGTGTGTACAAGTACGAACTTTATTGGTTACTTTTAACGCTCTTATTAATAAAACATATGACTGCACGGTATAATGTAACCTCATGACTTGCAAAATTTGAGGCGTACAGCAAGATTTTCTACAAAATATCTGCAGTGGCAGATTAATATTTTCGTCATATGGAGGGTCAATGGAGTATTTCCGAGTCAGTGGCGTGTTTACCTTCAGGAATGGAAAGTAATGGAGCCGATCTGAATGGAAGGAAGCGGGTGGTATATCTTTGCGGTGTGGCCTCTTAGCTTGCTAGCGATGAATGGGAGATCGATATGGGAGCTCCTGGTTGGTTCCACCCGGGCTTCAGGCGCAGCACTATTGCTTCTGCCGCAGGTTCATACATAACCCAGATTTAAAGCAACTCGAACATTGACTTCCCCCTTCCGGTGGGCTCTGCCAACACGTTTAGACACAGGGGCGCAAACAGCCATTCGGGCAGCTGTATTAACCAGAAGGGCTACTTACTTAATAAAATTTACTTTAAATGTCCCAGAAATGTTTGTTTTAAGCAGTATGTATCAGAAACACGTGTTTATTGGTCTTTGAGGAAGAACTCATTTGGTCATCGAAGGGATATCTTTTTTTTTCTACATGTACTCATACACAGAAGACACAGAGACATCCACAATGCACCCATGTCCAAGGCGGGACTCAAACCCGCAACTCTCTACGCAACGGAACGCTAGAGACATGCGCTCTAACGACCATGGCTACGAGGGCCGGCAAACACGTGTTTTGAGACTTCTCAATAAATAAGTGTGTGTATGTGTTTGTGTATAACATAACTCAAAAACCAATGATTGGCTATATTATAAACTTGTTATTTAAGGGGACTCGGCAAGCCCAATTTCGCTAATGTTTAACTATAGTGTTGACCCGTTTTCTCTGAACACACTTAACATAGAAATTTGAAATATTACCTGAGGTTGACTCATTCCTTCTAAATACACTGATTTGTTTTAATTTTAAAACACTGATTTGTAAAAATATCATGATTTTTGTTGTAAACCTCCAAAATTTTCAATAAATTTTCTGACATATTATTTTTTAAACAATAACCTAATTATATAAATTTCAACTGAAGCAGTTTGAAACAATTATGGGATTAGTTGTACTATATGGTAAAAGTTTCATGCAGATACAGCTTGTAGTTTCAGAGAAAACGGGTCGTTTATGTTGAAAAGCATTGATTTTAAAGTAAAAACATCTACAACGCTGACTTGAGCATAGTAAACAGCCACTAAGATTATCCAAAAAGACTTCAAAATGTTAATTATGATAGTAATGTTTGTTTTACAATCATTGATTTCACTGAACATGTCTGTTTTATTTAGTTTTATTTTTTTTTTCTTTGAGGCACTTGAAGGATTAGCAACACTAGAGCCTACAGAATTGCTTATAACCATATGATCACTATACTTTAATTTCACATTAACTTCACTTTGAACTGTTGTTGCATTTGTTTTATCAATTTTCCTCTCCTTGTATTTTCTTTTCTTAAAAGTTCCCTTCATTCTGAAGAGCAAAAAAGTGTACAAATACACAGAGAATACCAAAAACTACGACTTGTTCCCTAATTCAAACTGCTTTACCACTATAAGCTGTAACATTATTGGATATCCAGTTTAGCCAACATATGAACCATTATGGAAACTTTAGTCAGACTGAAAAGTTCATTACCATAGCCGGGATTGGAACCACGGATTTTCTGGTTTCCGTCCAGCCGCTCTACCATTGAGCTACTATGGCCAAAGTGCCAACATGACATTAAATTCTCCAACTGACTCATATTTTCCCGGTAAATCACTTAGGAGTTCTCATAAACACATGAGACAACTACCTTAATGTTTGTAAGAGTAATGTAAAAGTGGTTTACCGGGAAAATATGAGTCAGTCGGAGAATTTAATGTCATGTTGGCACGTTGGCCATAGTGGCTCAATGGTAGAGCGGCTGGACGGAAACCAGCAGATACGTGGTTCAAATCCCGGCTATGGCATTGAATTTTTCAGTCTGACTCTATGTTTCAAAAATTTAGCCTACACACGGCCAGTGTGAAAGAACAATTAATTTCCATTAATTGACCTAATAGTTGGTTAACTATAAAGCCCGGGCCTTAAAGTACTTACATGTCGTTAGTCGCCATTAACGTAGTTGTCTCATAGGTTTATGAGAACTCCTAAGTGGTTTACCGTGAAAATACGAGTCAGTTGGAGCATTTAATGTCATGTTGGCACGTTGGTCATAGTAGCTCAATGGTAGAGTGGCTGGACGGAAACCAGAAGATCCGTGGTTCAAATCCCGGCTATGGCATTGAATTTTTCAGTCTGACTCTATGTTTCCACAATTTAGCCTACACACGGCCAGTGTGAAAGGACAATTAATTTCCATATGAACCATTAATTTTGCTGCAAAACAAGCCTAACCACATATTTCTAGTTAAATACTTCCTGAGATAATATTTGTGAAATGTTGCGAAATGATTGCCCTGATACCTAAATACAGAAAATTTATTTAAAATTGTAAATATTTGAATATATTGATGAACAAAACACCAAATTGAGCAGGATATTTTCATTATACGCAAAAATCTATTTATATTTGTTTTAGCTCGATGAGTCCCCTTAAGTTAAGCTTCTTGCAGCGATAAGACACAACGATCTTTGTTTTTTAAATTTGCTCCATTAGAAACTATCCTTCACATGAAAAGTTATACAAAATATTGTTGTTCTTTTTTCAAAATTATTTAACTATTTTGATTAAATTACCAAATATTTAACATATTTTAATGATAAATGAACTGTATATCAATAATATTGTGGCTCTCTTGGGAATACCTCTGAAATCCTTTTCACTCTGAATGAGTTTTGCATAAACGGTAAATCATTAGGAATAGGCACTAGCTTTCCAGTAGCTTTCAACCCATTTCAGGGATAGCTCTTGTTATTTAGTTACAATTTATTGTACTTCTGCTTTTCTTAAGTGAAAAGTCGTGATCTTATTGTTTCCTCACTTCCTGAACACGCAAAGAGAACCAAATCTTAAGAACTTAACAGATTTGACTATCCCTTAACCCTATTGCATTCTGATGTTACTATTTTACCTACAACAAAAATGTAATAAACCGGTACTACGCATGTTTATCCTGATTAACAAATAGTAGATAGTACAGCGTTTATTAGAATAATTTGTCAAGCAGTGAGTACAGAAAGGAATCTGAATGCAACACCTCAGACTTTTAGCTATATTTGACATCCGTTCTAATGCATGTATGGTACAACAGACAGTGAATACAGATAAAAAGAGGGAGTAAAGTTTCGAAACCAAAGCAGGTTAAATAAAATTCAAAAGTTTCTATACTGTCGTATCCTATGTTATGGCTTGATTTTTATTAAGCCTCTCTTTTATTTTAAATGCCAACAAAATACTAACTCTCTTTAATCGTTGGTTTTCCAGACAAAGTGACAAAGTAAGAGTGAGAAATAAGGAAGGCTTGGTGAGAAGAAGGGAGAAAAAAGGATGTTCGTGGTTAATATAAAATCCTGCAGTCGGAGCAACGAATGCAGTCAGCTATTACACCAAACTCCCTACTAAATAAATGGATTTAAACGGTGTTTTTACACATTTTCTAAAATTACAAAACCAATGAATAGCAATTTAACTTATCCTTATAATTGCAATAACCAGAATAAGCAATTTTTACGTGTTTTTCACACGCTACGACTGCAGGATTATTTTCTTTACTGTCAGAATCTTCACAGTTTTCTCGTATCAGTTTCATGATCAATTTCCTCTTTGCTCACTAGGTTTATTATTATTATTCCATTGGGAAATACATTAATCATTGTATGTAACGAAGCTCTATTTGAGTATACTGTGACAAAAGCTACACTTCAGAAAGGAAATATTAAAGGCTATAATAATGTACAAAGGTTTCGAATTGCCACCCAAATCTTTACGTTGTACCTAGATTCTATGCGCAGCATGCAGGTAAATTTTTCAGTGGTTTTATCTCTTACTAGTTGTCGGTTCTGTTTTTATATCTATAATATCAAACTACAGTTATCATGTGCCGTAATGCAAAGGGTTAAATCATGGAGCTCCCGTTTCCGTCCACAAAATGCGTCTGGGTTCGTAAGGAAGCTGAGGAGCTGCGATAGGCAGCGACCCCAACCACTAAAGCCAGTAATCCGACTAGGATAGGCATAATTTTCGTCGCAACACTTCGTATTATTTTGATAACCGTGGGCGTGAGGCTGCCAATCGATTGGTAGCCCAACTTCGATATTGTTACATTATGTATTATGGATTGAAACAGTGTAAACAGGGCTGGGATTCGAATATGAAGCTAATATGGTGAATACCCGCTGCGGTAACAATAGTATATACAACACTTTTGTGAATATTTAGGTCACTGCAGCTAACAGCTAATCTTGAAATGTCTGATTCATGCTGCATTTGTATTATTGTAGTTCTTATTGCTGTTGATGAACACACAGCATGCCTGGTACATTTAACAATCGTCCGGCGCCGACCTTAGTTTATGTGACGAAGTAAACACAGCGAAAAGATGCATTATCCACCGGTGACTATGATTGGAAGGAATAGTCGCACTGTTTCATTCACCATGTGACAAACATGAGTTGTCAATGAACTTCTATGCAAAGTTTTGCGTTGCCCTTTTCTATGTTTGAGTAGCTTATGCGGTAGCACTTTTACGTTAAGATTAAACGCAAAGCTGTGTGTACTATGTAATATATTTTTCCTTTTTTAAGTTGAAAAGTGACTGGATGCTTACAACAATTACTTAAATATTTGTACAACCATAATTTACAAAATTAAAAGTTAAGGCACGGTTATTTATGCAGAATAATAGTGCTAAATATGTGCGTGTAGCCACTTTGTCATTTACTTGAAATTTCTAATGATATGTAAGTAAAAATATGTTACGTACAAAATTAAAGGACGAATTCCTTAAACGATTTTCACTTCCATATATCGCCACACTCAAAACTTTGTTTTCTGTTCCTGTTCACAAATTTAAAGCCACTGTCGCGAAGAATGGTGTGGAAGTTTGTTTCCTAAAGCTTGGTAAATTGGAATCATTGTTTACTGCTTGAAGCACTTTTGTAATTTTTGTGGCTCGTTTCTTTCACAAAAGCTATGAATCTTGCGACAAACAGTACTTCTAATACATGCATCACATTCACCTTCCAGAACTGGTTCCTTCTTGATGTTTTCCTGAAGTGGAAAACCGGGCCCCTTTTTCACAACTTCACTTCGAGAGGCAGTAATACTTGTCCTCCAACCTTAAGTCCTATCGGACAATGAATGGAATGGGTGAAATGATGCTCAAATGAACTCAAGGTCCATAGAGCTTAGTTACCCGACATTCGTCTTTCAGGATAAGGGAAAGCCCTGGAAGAAACCTTAACCAGGTAACTCACCTTTACCGAGATTCGAACTCCGGACGTTTTGAACGTAAGGCAGACACGCTACCGTCACCGAGACGGGCTGTATGGCACTGAAACACCAGATATTCTGCCAACAAATTAATGTCCTCCATTGCTAAAGTCGGGTAGTTTTCACACAACTTGCAAACTATGTTCTGTATAATGTTTTCATCACTTTTTAACGGTTTCCCTCTGTGATGTTTAATATTGCACGGAAGTAACCATATTGTACTATTAACCTTCCACTTCCTTCTGCTTTTAAGTTCCGCAAGCGCAGCGTGCACTCTGTTAATACTTACAAATTACGCTTACATGTACCAAATAAAATATTAAGTTGAATTCATAATGTGAAGTTGTTTATATACATTTCAATAGATGTAAAATCTTTAAAATGATATGTGAACTATATTTTTTAATTCGCAATGAGTTACATGGCTAAACAGCCAATGACGTGACATACGTACACGTGTTTTTGTTTACATTGCCACATAAACTAAGGACTGTGATGGTATAAATTGTGGTATATCAGAAACAGTTACAGATCGGATTTCTCTGCACTTGCATTAACTATTCGAACAAAGTGGATGGACATTTCGGAACACTGTCTATAAACTATTGAATGGTTTTATAACCTAAGCATGTCAGTGTAAATACTAACATCTTCCCATGATTTTTACCGTCTCTACTACTTACTTACAATAATAAAGTACTGCATTGTATTCAATAATGTATACCAAGATCTCATCTAAAATAGACGAAGAAGTTTTCAGATTTCCTGAAATTTTCCTGAGGTGTGTGCAGGTGTATGTGTGTGTAAAAGATCTATGTTATACTCATATAAACGGGGGATTCGTGAACGTGCGGGTGTCTCTGAAAACAAATTTTCTTTTAAATTAAGCTATACGTCATAGGACGATGTGGGAAATAGGTGAAATGATGCTCAAATGCGAGTTACCTGACATTCATCTTCCAGGATAAGGGAAAACACCGGAAAAACCTTATCCAGATCACTCAGCTTGACCGAGATTCCAACCCAGGACCTTTTGAACGCTAGGCAGACGCGCTACCATCTATGCTACCAAGGCGGTCAACAGTTGGTTAAACACTAGACTTATATTTAATTTGGTATTTCAGTTCAGTGTCTTGCATGAATACAAAACGAACATTTCAAAAAATGGCGACCATTCCAAACTAACCTTTAGGTGGACATTCAAAAAATTATCAAAATGTTAACGATTTAAATTTAATTAAAAATGATATTTAATTTAGTCTTTTGAAAAATTAAAAATATATCTTCAATTTTCTGGTAGTAATCTCTGAAGTCGTTTTCCTTCTGGATGCGTAGGCATAACAGTCAAACCATGAGAGACAAAGTGTACTACAGAAAATGCACAGTTTAACATTTTAACAAAGTGTTTTCTTTCTTTTCCGTTTTTGTTTTAATTTAACCGTTTCTGAAATATCTCTCGTTATTGGTATACATTTTGTAATACTTTTCTCAAATGGGAGGCTTTTTTCGTTTGTTTGATTTTTCGTTCTGATGATGAAAAGAAAAGGTATTTCAAAGTCATCACACAGCAACCTACTTTTAAAATATTTAACTGTTGCTTAAGCCTACTGTATCCTCTCCTCCCATTGTATGAACAGGTAATGTGAATTAAAGGCATTTCTATTAGTGTTTCGTAATTAATATAACATTGAAAAATTCGGCTTTGTAAGAATAGTTTGTACAGTAATGTGTTTTTACTTTTTAATTTTACTATAATAACTACAACTGAGTTTTGTACTTATCTGATAGTTTAGTCTTCACTGTATATTATCACATCATTAGATACTACCCCTATGAGTAATTCTAATACAACAGCTTCATCACACTGGTCTTAAATCACTAAGTCCAAGAACATGATTCTTTTCAATGTTCATACTGTGTTGCTACCTGCTAGCATATGCAGTATCTAACCATCTGTTTTCATGTGCACGTAACCGTCTTTCGTGCTTAACTACAGCAGCTTTGATTTCTTCACTGACAAATTCTATAAGTCCCTGTGGATATTGTCATTGCGTATATGCCAAGGTGCTTTTACTATAGATTTTGAAACCTTATTCTGAAATTTCTGAACGGTTTCGACATTCTTTTCTTTGTGCAACCCTATAAGGGTATGCCGTATATCCATACAGGTTTGGCACTTGTTTATAAATCAACAATCTATTGCGTTGACTTAATTCTGAGTAATGTCCCAGTAGCCAATATGGTTTTCTAAATCTTAGATCTAGTTCACTTGTTTCCCTTTTACATGTGATTTACAATTAAGATTTTGTTTGAGATAAATATTTTACCCTTTTCGTTGTACGGTGATGAGTAAAGAAAGTCATACGAGCACAAAATTCATTTAAAGGAGCGCTAACTCGAAGTTTTTTCATCTATGCATCGTAATAATTACGAAACACTGTTTTAAATCTTTTCAAAGTTTAAGCTCACAACGAAATTGAAAGCTACGTATATACTACTCCGCCAATAAGCACGTTTTCACTAAAAAGCATTACCTACAATAATAGAAGTTGAACAATGAGTGCTCCATGTAATTTTCATTCCGAAAAAGCAAAAATATCCAAACGCACGCCTAATGAAAGAATTTCTTACAGATAGCCCAAATACCTAAAAGAGCCATATTAATGGGATTGGTAAAAATATAGCTGTAAATAATACCAGCTTATAAATTATAGTCTTAAATGCACCTGCCTGCCGTGCTAGGGGTCCCGGGTTCGATTCCCGGCGGTGGGGGTGGGTATTTTTCTCTGAGCAAGATAATTTGCTCATCTTCCCCAGAATCTGGAAGTAAGCATGAAAATGCAAATGTGTGCGTGATCTAACGAATAAAACCCAACCATTCACCTTCGATATGTTCCAAAAGGTGAACGGCCGCCGATATGACAATTGGAGTTACAGGTGGGGTATAAATGGAACAAAAAATAGTCTTAGACTAGGCTACAACAAATTCAAAATTATAACTAAAGATATACGAAACCAGACAGTTCTCTGTGTTACAAAATTTTGGAGCAGTGACCACTTATACGACCTAAGGACACCTGAATACCAACTAATTGCTCTTGATTACGGATTAAATATTATATAATAATATGATAATTATAGCTTTCCCATTTTTATAAAGTGAAAATTAGATTCGAAATACATTCATACTCGTATTGTTATGATTATTTTAAAAATTACATTAGTTATTAGAGATAATATGAATGTTTACTCTGATTTTGACAACGGTTGCTATTTCTGAATTTTAGCGGGTATTAAATGTACAAACCTCAACAAAGATGTGATGTTTTATCCATTTACTGCTTATCTATATTAACAAAGGAAAATATTGCATTCCACTCAGAATTCCATATCAAAATTTGACTAGAAGTGCATCTTCGCAGACTACTTGTTTCTCTGAATCCTTTATAAAAAATATTCCTATGTATGGATGTGTAGAAGTGTGTCCATATATTTCTGAACAGCAACACAGAAACACTGAAAGCAAAAATACTGGAATACAAAAGTTATATTTAAGTTAAGGATGACTACCACAAACTATCTACATCGTAACGTATTTTTATTTAATCAAAAACGTTTAACAATTTAAAATAAAATATCGTATATTTAAAATAGCCAATTAAGAATATAAAATAAAGGGGGTGTATTTCATTGTACTGGAGAACCTCTTGTGGTTTACCGGAAAAAATACGAGTCAATTGGAGAATTTAATGTCATGCTGGCATATTGGCCACGGTAGCTCAGTGGCTATGAGTAACCGGACGGAGAGATCCGTGATTCTAATCCTGGCTATAGCATTGAATGTTTCAATCTGACTCGATCTAGCCCGCCTTGGTAGCGTAGATGGTAGCGTGTGTGCCTCACATTCAAGAGGTCCCGAGTTCGAATCTCGTTCAGGGTGAGTTAACTGGATAAGGTTTTTCCGAGTTTTCCTTTATCGTTAAAGACAAATGTCAGGTAGCTCTAAGCTCCATGGACCCTGGACACATTTGAGCATCATTTCACCCATTGCATTCACCGTCCGATCCGATATGACTTACCGTTGGAGGATGTACAATTACAAAAAAAAATGACTATTCAAACTTTAGTCGACATACGGCTAGTGTGGAAAAACGATTTATTTCCACCAATAAATCTAAAAAATTGTGGTTTAACTATGAATACTGTACTTAAGACTTAAGTACTTAAGCATAGTACGTCACCACAAATGGTGCGTAGCTCATTTTATATGAGAACCCCTAGTGGTTTGTTGGAAAAAATACGAGTCAGTTGGAGAATTTATTGTCATTCCGGCATGTTGACACTTGTAGCTCAATGGCTAAGAGCAACCGGACGGAGACCAGGAGATTCGTGGTTCAAATGCCGACTATGACACATACCTATCCAAACAACCTACACACGCTAGTATGGAAGAACAATAATTCATTTCCATCAATCACCTTCATACTTAATTTTCTCAAGTTTTACTTACTGTGTATATACCAGTACTATATTATAAAAGCTGTTGTATATGGAAGCAAAATATTATAAATCTAGAATAGTGAAAGTGTTAGGAGTTTGATATTGTTTGGAGTTCTGAGTAACTGACTAAACCTTTGTGTCTGGTAGCTACTGAACCTTCTAATTGTTTACTCGCGGAACTTTCAATTATTGTTCATCATTCTGGAAACTCAGTTTTGCTAAGTTTGTCTGCTGCCTTCGGAACGGTAAAAATAAATAGAGTAAGAAAATCTGATTTCAGTGTAGGTATGCGTTATTGACTCGCTCTGTCTCTGCGGCATCCGTTACCGCCCACTGATTCCGGAAGTTTACGATAACGATCTTGACGTGCCGACCCTCGTTATTGTTCTCTCTGCGTTTGTGTTTTTCCAGGAAATCTCTTATTTTATGTCACACATTTCTTTGCATCTGACATTCTTCTATATTGTTGGCGCAGATAATTTTACAGTTTTTTTGCTTTAACGTACATTTGGATTTTAATAGCAATTTATAATCGCTTCAGAAGCACAAAGGACTTAATATCCAATTTCAGATTATACAAAATACTGTTGTCGATTGTAGCAATGCATTTGCCTTACCTGTGATGTTTCATTGTGATTTATATTATATTGAAATATCCCCCAGATTATCATCCACTATATAAAGTTATCCTTAAAGAACTCCACGGTGCTAAAGCTAAATATTTTAATGAAATCGCAAATATAGTGCACAGTTAAATCAACTAAATTTAAAAATTAGGCGTATCATATTACTTTCAAAGCATACTTAAAATATTTTCATTTGTGTTTATTAAATATTAAATTTCTTAAATCCAAATGTTCGAAGGTTATATATCCTGTTGTCTATAATAATTTTATGGCAATACTTCTACCAAGGGTTGATGTTATGGTACAGTATTATTTGGTGAGGAAAGCATAGTCTTAAAATACGGCATGGTCGGTATTTCGTTTTAGTATTTTACTAAGAGAAGCCGGAGTGCACGTATAGAGAGACCACTACATATCCGTTACATGGCACTAAAAGAGGTCACAACGACCCTTTATGCTGCTAACGTGACCTCTGGAAAGGAAGAATCAGAACCGATGAACACCAAATATTGAGGAGAGTTTGCGAGGTATCTAATGATTTCAACGTGGCACATCGTGACACAGTAGGCAACGTACCTCTAAGGGTACTGCAGAGATCCGAAGCATCTTCATAACAGGATCCCTGGAGTTCGTTTGGACCAACAATTCACGTCCTGTCTCAATATGCTAGTCATTCGATAATGTAACAGATGAAGGGAAACGATGCTACGAATTTATAATAGAATGACCAGCTTATGACCCTGTTGACTTGAGGGAACCACTAAAATGTCACCTGGCCAGATAGAATCGAACCTAATACCTCCAGAATGTGAGACTCAAACCTAACTACAGAGCCAATTCCTCGGTATTATTCTATAAACGTAATAAATAAGTATTCAAACCTTTTGCGTGCTACTCTATCGAGCGTTTATTTAGATGAGAATTAAGTCATAAATAAACTATCCGTTCCTTATACTGTACTGTTCCGTAATGCATACTTCAGAGGAATATTTTCATAGATACTTTGAGAATTAGTTTACCAATTTCTGTAATAATGGACGTATAAAAATTTGGTACAACAATTTCGTATAATTAAGTGAATTAATGAGCAATGTTTCCAATTCATTTATTTTCTTGAAACATTTGTATTGTATGTTCTACAAAATTTATCACAAAATATCTTAGAGATTTGGAGATGCTTTCAAAATAAGCTCTATTGACTAAGCCACCTGTTTCATGTTTTAAGCATACCTGGAGGAATATGAGTAGTAATTTAGCTTTGAATCATATACTTAAACACAGAAATATTACTTTTTACTATAATTTCAGAATATTTAAACAAAAATATGAACACTTCTGCCAAGTCCAATAGAAAAAATGCTCATAAACAGCATAAAAATTGTAAAGAGACGTGACGTAAGGCTTTAGGACGTCACTTACTCAAACGTTCGATGCTTAAATCATTTTAGAAAGCTTGTTTTCTAATGCTCTGGGTCTTAGTCTTCATCCAGTCTCCATCTGCCGTCCCAAAATTTGGAAGTTACTCAGTATGCCAATTCATACGCTGACAGTTCATGGTATTTAGACGACGTGAATGTTTAGGAGGGGGGGGGGAAGGGCTGGTGAGTATGTCAATATTCCCGAGCTAGTTCCAAGAGATTGGTTCCAAGAGTTTGTCCTCCAGGCATAATGGGGTTATGTATGGATGAAATAACTGCAGTTATGTAAACCCTGGTGTTTATTAAAGCACTAATAATGCATCCTGGCGTTAAATATTACAGGAGTCCCCCAATCGGATCTCCAGATGAGATGGGATTAGAATAAAAAAATTATAATGGAATGGAATGCTAAATACATCTCTTACTTACATTTTACAAATAGCAGAATGTAAATGACCAGTCAAATTTTAGGTGTCTTATTTAAAAACGCAGTTCTTATAATTTTGTTACGCTTTGTAATTATTTGACTCCATCGGTTTCTTAATACAAAATTAAACGCCTGCAGGGTATACAACGTGTCTTACCATTTGCGAACATGTCAGAGTAGTTGCCGAGCTCGCAGGGGCGAAACAATGGGGGCTCATTGTGTTACACAGCCATGTGATATGCACCCACAATACAGCCAAGGCAAAGAAGTTGCCTATACAGCAAGGAGTACATCAGTAAAGATGTGTGAAAACAAAATATTTAAAGCAAATAGCCTCACATTAAGGCGTTACTTAGACCAGTAGCCCTAGTCATCTAAAGTCTAAAATTACTAGTACATTTTCGTTTATAGCTTTATATGCATATATAGTGGTTCGCTAAATAATTGTCATTAAATCCGCTATCATGTATTCTTAACTTCAAAATAAACCATTAAGTTTAACATTAAGAGCAGAAATATAATGGTCCATACTTAAAATATAACATGTTTAACTCATTTTTAACCGATTTTAAATAATGCATTACACGATTTATATGCCAAAAATAATGCAAGCTCATTCATCACGTATAATTTTCTCGAATAAAAACAGATTCTTATATCCTCCCTATTTTAAGACACTATTTTGTTTAGTTATTGTTTAAAATTAAGCGACCATGAGGAATAATGGTATTTTGTTGTGTATTTTTTGTGGTAACAGAAGGCTTTAGAAATCTCCAAGTTTCAAATTGGAATGGTTTAAAACGCTACCTTTAAGAAAACATATGTCATAATTTGAGCAGTTTAGTGACATCTACACTTACCTTTCTATGAGTTTGTCATTTCATTGTTATCAAATATGTAGCACCTTATATGAAGTATAGTGAATTTCACATAATGTTTGAAGTTAATTCACTAGATGCGTTTTATATCTCACGCTATACTGAACATAAGGTATTTGAATCTAATTTGCCACATTTTAGGAAATAAAAATAACAAAGTAATTTCCATGAAAACAAGGTTTTGAACTGAACATTTTGCATTTAAAATATTCATTTCACATCCTCGGAAATTTCTGAACTTAAAGAGTGCATAATTATTATCAGATGTTTCATTTATGAACTATAATGTACAGACATAGACGCGTAGATAAAGAGTCATTTTTATTTTAAAATATTACTTTTTGATTCAGTATACACCCAAAATACTTATTTCTGAAGAACACTGACATCGAAAGTTGAATGAAACATAATATGTTTTCTCTATTATAGGTAGGTGCTAGATAGAAAAAATATTCTGCATTCAAAAATATAACAATATATAAGTGCTTTGTTGTTATCTGTGTTGTAAAAATATAAAATTTCATAACCTCTCACTTCGACCAAAATTTGAATCCACGGGTTCCTTAATACAAGAAACTAACGCCTGCACTGTATGTAAATGTTTCTCCATACAAACTCATGTGGCTCTGTAGTTGCCGCATATGGCCGGCGCGAAGCGCAGGGGTTGGTCGAGAGTTACGGAACAGTATGATACTGACCTGCAATACGAATGCGGCCAAGAAGTTGCCTATGTGTTCAGGGGCTCATCCGTAAACCATGAAAACACAAGCATTTCTGTAAAAGCAGGGATTTTTCGCGAATAGATAACAGAATAAAAGTAAACAGTTTTGAAAGTCAATTTTGTGTATTCACACAACTTTTTTCAATTTAAACCTGAAGCAATAAACATTCATAACATAGTACTTAATAATACCATGCGGAAACAGAGTTAAAATGTTTATTCACGGCAAACTACTGCTATTCAAATAAAGTATGAGCAACAAGATCTCCTCAACATTCACACGTGTCCATTATGACGCAGTCGTACTTTATAAACCTATCATTACATTAAAATTAAAACCGTTAACGCTACCGAAACTATGGAAACAAACTGTATATTTTTATACAAGGGTTACCTTTCTGCAGTAAACTGATTTCGTGAAAATTACTTACTGGAATATTTTTAAAATGCAATGTTACTGAAGTAACTTTACTAAGAATATGGTGGACTAATCAATACCGTTTTGTAAAAAAGATAAATATTATTCAAGTATTCCAAAATATTTTCAGTTTGGCGACCTTTTTTGAGAAGTTTTTGTGACTCATCCTTGAAAGATGGGTAAAATTGTAGTACCTATCCGAGTACACTTTTTATAAAAATTTAACATTCTTTCTACTTAAAATCACTTTTGAAAATCTGCGATTAGTACTTTATATTATCCGTGTGTCATTAAACACACCTACACGATGTCAAATAATCTAAATTTAGAGGAAAGGTTCCAAATGTAATCTTTTGAACTATAACATTTATGAATTGAAAATAAATAAAACTTTCTTCATTATAGATAAGATCCTTAACAATTCAAGGCAGCTTGAGTCAGAGTAGGAAAATCATGAAATTAAAGTTAGAATTTGATAGGTGTCTTACTTAAAAGTGCCTTCTTTTAATTATCCTTTATCTGTCGCTTAACTTGACTCAATATTACAACTCAGTTGTAATTTAGGCTCTGTGGAATTCCAGTTGGTACATTAGTAAATAAAGTACTAAACTTTTATTGAAGAAAGGAAATTTTATTAGGCTTAATTAAAGCAAGAAATGGACTCTGGCGTAAAATAATTTACCCAGTTACCCTAAAATAATTGAATTGGAAGTGAATACTAATTCTTATTTTAATAGAAGAAAGTATATATTCGCTAGTTACGGTTTCGAAGTAATCGTTTATTGTGAATGCCGAGTTTACAACTATTATTAATAACCCTAGTCGTACAGCCGTAAGAGGGCGCAGGCCTACCAACCCGACTGCCGACTTCACGCCCACTTGCGCACGGCAGAGATGGGTGATCATCCAAACGATACGGGGAGGAGATGTGGTCAGATCTCGGCATCCCTCAGCTGGAACTTTGGTTTTCGTGACCAGGGCCGCTTATCTAGCGTAAGCTCCTCAATTTCCTCACGATGTTGAGTGGGCACCGGTCCTATAGCCAGGACATAAAATCCGCACCCCATGGGTAGGATCAAACCCGGGCCGCTTTGTGTGGCCAAGGCCAAAGGCGCAGAATGCCAAGTTTATAACCCCATTTTTATTTTTACATATAGTTGCAATAAAGAACGCTTTATTAATATAATACATTTTGATTGTTTTGTGTTTAATTTGTCCATATATTAATCTGAACTTAAATTTTATACGCAAGGGTTAATCCATAATTGTGTTTTACAAGGGCATTTTCAAATTCTCTACCTGGTATTGAAGCTTTAACCCACTAGATATTAATAAAATGAATGAAAATATTCTTCATAAAATATTCTTTGGCTTACACACGGCTAGAATGAAAGATCAATTAATTTCATTAATTGTCCTAATAGTGTTTGGATTATAAATCTCGGGAATTAAAGTATTTAAGGTAAGCTGTCTTATGTGTAATATGAGAACTCCTGGTGCTTTACCAGGAAAACACGAGTCAGTGAGAGAATTCAATGTCTCGTTGGATGTTGGCCATGGTAGCTCAGTGGTTAAGGGTAATCATACGGAGTCTTGGAGATCCGTGATTCAAATTCCTGCTGTGACATTGAATTTCTTAGTCTCACTCTACCTATCCAATATATAACTCCGCAGAAGGATATTGAAAGGTATACTTTTAAATTTTATAACGTCGAGTACTTAAAACATCTTAAAATTTCTACTTGCACCCGTAAGTACCAGATTTTTCGTGTCACCTATTAAGATAACTTCACGCGTTATTCTAAGGATAACAAAGAAGCGTTTGAAGCTTTAGATTTACAAACCTTCTATCACACAATGCCACAATTAAATATCCCGCACCCGATTAAGCTTGTAACTGAACATCGATGTATGTAAGGCAAACACATTATATCGGTTATATTGGTATTTTATATAAACGGTGAAAAACACCTGAAGATCACCGGTGAAGAAACAATCCTTAAGACTTCTAAGCAAATAGTAAAGAATTTAGTTAATTTGCTGAAAAGTTAATGAAATTTAATAGTCTAACCTACTACGAATTTACGATTTTTGTCAATTTTTCTTAAAATTTTAATTAGTAATTGAACGTAACAACAAAATATTGTACATACCACTCCTAGTGTTAAATATTGAAATTTTCAACAGGGATAGGAACGTTTCTGCAGTTATTTCCTATCTAAAGTATGGTTAGTGTGCATGTGGGAGTGAATTTAGCTTCATTTTGAGTTAAATGATTAAAAGTACGTAAATGGAACCTATAGGCTACAAATTTGTTTCTCATGTCAAGGTCAGCACTGAATTTTAAGGCATTCCTACAAATTAACAAACAGAAAAATGATACTATGTCTTTAATTAATAATTAAATATATATTCTTAATATAAATTCAATAATTGATAAGTGGTCTAAAATGTATTACAGAAGCAAATTATCCTCCAACAGCATATTGCAAGAATTCGCTGATAAAATCAGTGTCCCTTAATTACCCCTGTGACACACTGGAGTCACTGAAAATAAACATTTTAAAACAATTGAGTACCAATTAAGGGAAAATTTAGCACCTTCTAAATTTGCAAGATTAGCAATGAGAGGAAGGTTTCATTAGTTATCGCTATGCGGGTTGACGAGAAAGCAGAACGCGGTACCCCGGGAAGGAACATCAGTGCGTAGTGGAGTTTTCCGTCGCACATCGATTGCCGAATGACGTCAGCAAGCTGCAGCGCGTTCTCTTTCGGTCGTCCCTCGGCGTTTCCTGCTAGCCACAACAGCACCCCCCTTCACAGGACACACATACACAATCTTCATTCATCTTCCTATCATCAAACGTTCCAGCAAACAAACAGCTTGATTAGAACTTCTATTTAAAAAGATACTTCATTCATTGACGTCATAGTTCGGCTACGGCACATTAACTTGTAGTAATTGCATCACGGTTTTCTATGATAGGTCTAAGTGCGGTATTTTTAGATGTTGCTGCACAACAACACTCTCAATCACTGTGCAAATAATATGATTATACCTCGGAAGTTCAACACATAAACTTCCTAAAAGGGCCTTCAAAACCAAGTAAAGTTGTCATAAAGGAAAGGTGATGTTAGTGAACTATTTTAAGAATATTATTTTTAATAAATATTTGTGTCATGAACGTTTGCTTAACTTCATACAGCACCATTAATCACCTATTGTTGAAGAGGAATATGTAACCATACACGTATTATAAGCTCTTCATATTGAAGTGAGAGATTTTTTTTGTAATTTTACGACCTGCAACGTTAAGTCATATCGGACGGTGAATGAGATGGTTAAAATGATGCTCAAATGTATCCAGGGTCCATGGAGCTTAGAGATAGCCGACATTCGTCTTTAAGGATAAGGGAAAATCCCGGAAAAATTATTATCCATGTAGCTCACCCCGACCGATATTCGAACTCGAGACCTCTTGAACGTGAGGCAGACACGCTACCATCTACGCTACCGAGGCGGGTGCAGTGAGAGATTAATGCATCTTAAATTTTCATGTAACACCCAAGTGCTAATCTTTGAATACGAGTTAAATGTTTTTGCTTAACAAGTACAACATTCTTATGTTTTATTTAAACATTTACATTTTAAATGTGCCTTATAAATACGATGTGCCTTTTCGTAATGCTATGTTTGATGTTAATCCCCATGAACCATTGTTTGCATTAAGAAAGGGCTGTAAAAACGTGAAGCTGCAAAGCGCCGTTAGAATGTAAGAAGTGAAAAGTGGACCATTAAGCAGAAAACATACCGAAAAGGTGTAGAAAAGCCATTGTCTTAAGGCTTACTGGGACCTATATTGGGCAAATGGTGTGTGGAATCTCATTTTTGGACACTAGAAAAAAAATTCTCTAATTTCTCGTCCCCACATATACTGACGTAGTTACAATTACTCCAAATCAGCACCAGACAGTCAGAACCGTAAACAAGATAAGGTGTGCGGTTATTCAGCGTAAACATGAAGAGTGCTTTTGCCAGGGAACTATAATCTACTAGAAGTTTTACCATCCTGAATATTTTGGAAAGTCGCTGCAGTAATACAAGCGAGCTCTCTCGGGAAGCAGATGAGTTAAGTATGTCAGTAGGTACGAAAGGTGTAAGGAAATATCAAGAGCGCGTACATGAGTCAGTAGTGAGAACTGTTTTCAGGCGAATTTGTGATACATGGTAAAGAACGGCGAGTACTGTTGCTGCACGGGATTGGAAATGTATATATTCGATTCCCATACGAAATAAGAACCCATGATAAGTCATGCTTCGTAACGACACTACATTATGGAAAAAATGAAGTGAACATCGTGAAACAAAGTGAAGTCTTAATAAACAGAGAAGCTTTGTTTGTGAAGCAACAGAGTAACTTAAAGGTACTTCTGGGAGAAAAATTAAGGAAATAATTGGCAGTTAAAACTGAGTGAGATACAAATTTGAGATGCACTTTATTTGTACTTAATATACATATACTAGTTATCAGTAAATGCAAACAAGCAGTATAGAAAAACAGTACATAATTGTTAGGCAGTGTATTGACGAAAATGTTGGGACTACGTGAATATGCCATTTCAAAACCTTTATCTGTGATAAGGTAGTCTTGAGGAGACTATGGCACAGCACTACTGAACATTACCCAGTTGATACTGATGGATGAGATGGTCAGCCTCATGCTTCCCCCAACCAGAACGATGTTTCTATGACTTACAGATCGCTATCTTTTGCAACAATGGCTTTAATTCATTATTATGGATATATTCTGTTACAAAATTATTCGTAATAATTGAAAAATAATATATAAAGCCCGAATTCGTTTCTTGAATTGGTTTCTATTGCTTAAGTAAGCTATTCTACAGACCAAAATACACTAATTTCCTTTATCATCTCTATTGAAAAATTATACTATAAAACTTTGTGCTTTCGACACATTACGAAAGTTACCACAGAAAATTAAAATGTTTCTCTCCGCCTCCTTTCTGTACCAAAAACAGGTAGTGGAACATTTGCACTAGAATAGGATTTATATGCTTTGTCAGTAGAAGTGGTGAAACTTCTGCATAGAAGAGTCCATAATGTCGCAAGGTATTATTAGTTCCTTGAAATATTTCACGTAATTAGCTACATCTTTTCTGAACTGTCAACCTGAACCAGCAAATGGTATTTTAATCTGTATTCCACTGTCGTGATGAGTAGGAAGTCAAGTTTTAGGCTCCATTTCTTAAGCATAGAATAGTTATCATCCTATAAATTGATAATATACATACACATCAGACTCTTAACCCTTCGCTTGGCCCGAAACCGTTGGTTGCATGGATCCTGAGATTATATGTGATTATATGCCTGTATTTTTGTCTATTTATACCCCGGCTTTAACTGCAGTGGTCATATCGTCGACCGTTCTCCTTTGGAACATATCGATGGTGTTAGCTCGTAAACGTTGGGTTGTATTATTAGATCACGCATACATTCGTACTCTCATTCACACTTTTAGACACTGGGGAAGATGGGGAATCATCTTGGTTGCAGAAAACCCCTATCCCAGACGGTAATCGAACCCTGGACTCCTAGCACGGCAGGCAGGTGCTCTACAGTCTCAGCTACGGGGCCAGTCGTATTTTATTTTGTTGCCCTAATTTTGGCTTTATGTTAAATATACATGACTTCTATTAGCATAATCATACTAAATATATCAGCTAAAAATATAATAGAAATAGAGTGTATATTATTATTTGTATCTCAATCTACCTGAAGAAAATAACATACTCTTTTAAAATACATCCTCTCATTTGAAATGGACAGCTACTCAGTCATAAACTCGTTAATTACTTCTTCTCTGTTTTGTCCGACTAAGCAGTTATCACAAATAACTTTGGCATGTTTACTCAACCAGAGAGAAGCGTTACATTTACCACTACATATTTAGATTTGCTGCTACTTTTGTCTTTACTGCAGCGTTCAGATCTTTTCCTTTTCAAATGATTCTTGTGCATTTGGCAGCTCATCTTCTGTGGGTTGAAATTATTACACTTTATCAGGAGAGGCCACTTAGTTGCCTGGACCACAGGAATGACATGTATTTTCTGGGAAAACCTTTAACTCAAATAGAAGGGGCGATTTATATTTGTAATGAAATCATTATATCCACCCTCTCATGATTCCGCCTTTCTTCTCTTCCTTTCATCCAGTTAAAGGGGCGGAATATAACGCTGCCAAAGGATTATATATGTATGCTCTTATTATTAAAATATCGTATAAGCTAATAAGCATAATATTGATAGAGTTCATAATAGTAGTAAATTACTTAATGATACTTTTGTTCATCAGGAATATATAAATACAATTATAATGCAATAATAAATATATAGAAAAAATGTAAAATTATTTAATGAAAGGGATGAAGTCAGACTATATTCGCGGTAATCTAGGAAGAAAATCTAGAAACGGCTGTCTCATATATTAATGTTTGCTACATTTTAAAATAATTCAAGTAGCTATTGAATATCACATTTATCACCGGATCCGTTTTCGTTAATTTTGGATGTTTCTATTTAATTGAATACATTTTAACAATTGCTCAAAATTTATGAAAATATGTCAGAAAATTAAGAATTCAATTATTGTTGTATTATTAAAATAAATAATGAGAAAGGCTTTCAAACTAACCTGGATTATTTTAAAATTTTGGTGTTTGCTTTAATTTGTTGTTAACAAGAATATGTATATAACCAGAGATGCTAGTATTGCTTCAAAAAACGCCTAAAATTAAAAAATTCGATATAATGTGTAACACATTAAAATTTCTTTGTTTAAAGCGGTCTTTGACAATATGCTATTTTCTTCTTTTAGTTTTGACTGCTGTTTAAATATGATGGGTATAAGTGTTTCACTAATCCACTTAATTCCGAATTTTGAAAAATGAGCAAGGCATTTACATATTACGTATGTGTTAGTTTAGTCTATGGAGTGATCAATTATTTTCCTTGACAATACCTCAGAAGAAGGAATCAATATTGGAGACAGCTTTAAGTTAACACTGTGCTGCTCTACAGAGCTGTAGGAGAAGTTGCCGAACCATTCAGGGGCTCAGCTCTACGCCAGGAAATTGAGCGTTTGCATTTGAGTTAAAATATTCACTTCGAGTCTTTAATTTTATTAAATATCAAAACCTGTATTTTCCAGCTTAAACTATCGTAGGAACCTGAAAGTAATGTAAACACTTTATAGTCCAAAGAGGCATTATCATGAAAACGAGCAATCTAAATTTAAAAATATTGCATAAGCATAGCGCAGTAAGATTTTTAAATGCGTTTTTACTTAATAATGATTTATGCTAAACAGTTTGATTTTAAATTTTTTGATTAACCAGTGGTAATATATAAGTATTAAACTTACATAATTCCTGTATAGTAAATAACACTAGAGCGAGCGCTTTATTTTAAGCGGCAAATTTCTCAAATCTTGCATAGTTACAGGATTTCTTCAACTTTCGTTTTATTGGCCCACTTCGTTTTATATGAAGTTTCATTTTCCTAAACTTGCTACATACTGTGGAAGCATCATTAATTAGCATAGCGACGCTCAACCTCGTAGTGTAGACATTGATGGAATATAAAACCAAAAGGGGAACTATCACTACGCTAATATCTACATTCGTTTGAGAACTTGATGGCATCATCTCTGCTCTATGTGGGGCCTATGTGCCAAAAGTCGAGTACATAGTATAGCTCAAAGTACCCTTAAATGAGTCCAGAATACGTCGGAACGTACAGGCATAATAGCACAGCATTGTACGGGAGAGATTGTTTACCCCTAACAGGTAGCGACCTACACATGGCATATGTCAGAAGCACCGTCCTCCACACCCAATGCAGAGCTGACGAGGGATGTCCAGCAGCTGCTTGCAAGTGATCGCATGTGGCACTTTTCCGGCTTCAGTTTTCGACGTTGTGATTCTAATCCGCAGCAGACTTTTAGTGCACGTAGTTTATACAGTGCGATCCATATAAACCTGATCCATTTCAATAGGCCATAGCCTTTGAATCAATAGTAGGACACACGTGCAACTTTTGGAGAATATAATAAACAATTGGGAGATTACATTACACTATTTACATCTCAGAGAAAATGTTGGAAGTGTCCACCACCAGCATCTATACCTGTTTGAACTCGTCTCAGCATATTCTCTGAAGTTTTACGGAGAGTATCCTCGCCAATGTTACTTATTTTGGCTCCAATAGATTCCTTGATAACATCGACTGTCTGTGACGTATTCCTGTACACTCTACGTTTTAGATACCCCCACAAGAAAAAATCCTGTGAGGTTAGGTCAAGGGATCTGAGGGGCCACAGTCTTTTGAGATTATTCGATTATCAAAGAAACTGCTTACAAGTTTCATGGTGTCATTATATGTATGGCACGTTGCTCCATCTTGCTGTAAATAATCTTCTCTCAATTCGATATCATCCCTGTAAAACTTCAGAGAATATGGTGAGGCGAGAGCAAACATGTGTAAATGCTAGGGGAGGACACTTCCAACATTTTCTCTGAGATATAAATAGTGTAATGTAATTTACCAATGGTGTGTTATACTCTCCCAAAGTTTCACGTGTGTCCTATGGCCTATTGAAATGGTTCAAATTTATATGAATTTTACTATATATAGCGGGCGTTATACCATCAAGTTTTCAGATGCGTGGCAGTGTGAGTACTGTGATAGTTTCCTAGTATGTTGAGAGTGTTTCACGTCCCTGTTAGCGTCTAAAAGCACATGAGCTGCTTCTAAAACGTTGACTAGTCATCCAGAGGTTTAACAAATCCTATTCGGACGTCACAGCACTAAACTCCACTCATTGCTGATCAGGTTACCAATTAAGTGTAGTTAACTGGCAGATGATCAGTTAGATGTTGCGGGAAATTGGTACCGTTACAGAGCGAAGAAATATTGAGATTTAATTGTGAATACTTTTATAGAACTGTTCTAAATTCCAGTAATTGATTAGAAACCCTAGCCTCTTCCATTCTTCCATTATGTTCGCTTTCCTGTTCGGTGTCCTAAATGAGCTATTTAATCTTATGACTGTTACACCATATCTTCTTCCTCCTCGAGCTATTTTTAAACGTTACATCTTCAACTTGAAGTTGTTATTACCATTACTGGATATATTTTATATCTTTATTTTTTATGTTTTGCCTAATGATACCACTTATTTTCGTCAAATATGTTATATATCGAAACAATAGTTGCGAGATACAACGACTAACCTAAGATGTATTGTTAATACTACCCGAAGTATGAAACGAACCAACCAAAGAGACGTATTTACTTCCTAGTTCCACGATCCGACTCACTACTAGAGCTTCCCGGAGAGGGCAATGTAACGTCTACTGTCAATGGAAAATACTTCTTTCCACGTCATCTCTTCGGCACTGCCTCACAATCCTGGAAGAACACCTAAAATATAAGAAACAGACGGGATTAAAGGGAAATAAGCGAAATATAATCGAGATAGGTAAGAAGCCATCCTACTACAACGAAAAATCCGTGAGTGGTCGAGGAGAATCAAACGATACCTTGCTAATGTATAGTTCTCATGTTAATCACTCCGTTATATATTATATAAATTCCATTAAATGTTTGTGTAAAAGTAATCGCGCTCGTTCAACAATTCTAAATGGGCTTTATTTTGATTTATTTATATAGAATATGTTTAAGAATAACCAAACCTTAAGGGGGGAAGTTTCCTAGGCCTTTTAGAAATATATATTAGTTATTCCAAATGTTACCTGAAATGAATGAATAGAGCTACACTGAAAAGTTCAATACCGTAGCCGGGATTTGAACCACGGATTTCCGCTCTCCATGAGGATGCTATAACCAACTGAGCTACCATAGCCAATATGCCGACATGACATTAAATTATCCAACTGACTCGTATGTTTTCCGGTAAACCACTAGGGGTTCTCATATGCAATGAGACACGCACCTTTTGTGGTGACTTACAATGCTGTAAGTACTTAAGTTACTCATTCAAACCCTAGCCTACACACGGCTAGCGTGGAAGAAATGGTTATTTCCATAAATTTTTACCTGAAATATTTTATTCCCCTAGACCTCATCAAATTCCAACATTCTCGCTTATTTAAAGAGGAGTTATTTCGCCCTTGGTGAAATAAATTCAGTAATGTACTGAATAAATACCACCCATCACGTATACATGATTGCCCAGCTCTGACTTGCGCATATGCTATAATTATAATTATAGTTTATGAATTATCACTTTTTCTAATCCAGTAGAAGTGGCAGTGGTTCATCTCGCAAAGTTCCACGCCATTCTAGCACGACCTGTACCAACGTTTGTGTAGCTGAATAAGTGTGTATGTAGTCCTAATGAAAAACAGATGAGCGTGAGTGGCTTTATTCATAGGATATTCATACCTGCTCATTTATTAATTTACTGCCTCACTGCGTATCGAATTAAAACAATTTTTGTTAAGTCATTCATGCTCCATAATCTCCCCTCCCGTGTACAGCGTTGCATTAGTAAACTTCACATTCAGTACACACAATTAGTCACACACACATAAGTACACATCGCCAGAATTATGTTTTAATTCAAGTCTTAACATGATTATCAAAGTAGGAAGAGATATTTCAATTACAGAGCCAAAAGTAAAGAAACTAAATTAATAAAATGTCGAGATTAAACAACGATAATTTTATAAAATATATGAAATTTTAGTATAATTTTAAATCTTTTGACTTAAAAACCCCACAATGCAATATATTGGGCTTTTTAATTCCTTTTCCTTATTGAATAAAATAGAATTGGGATAAAATCAGTGAAATGCCTAATTTTAAGTCAAGAGGAGTTACTTATAATACAGAGCACATTATGAAAAAAGGTAAGTCATCCCAGGAAGATCTGGGTCTAACATTACATAATTAAATAACAATTTGAGTGAAAAAAACAGAAAATTGCTCTTAAATCTTGTATTTTAAGATACCTTTAATAAAAATATTTCAGGTCAATTCCCTAATATACAAAATAAATTAGCCTTCGAATTAATATATTATGACATTAATATGGGTACAAAGTTATTCCCTTGAAATCTAAATAACTTTTAAAACGAAAATCTGTGACGTTTCCCGTGTTATATTCTATAATTTATTATTACTGTGGTCAAACAAGAACTATCGTAAACACATTAAAATAAATTATTTGTATTGCTGTGAAATTGGAGAAAAATTTAATTTGAATTCAGTTACGTAATGATCTCAAGTTTCAGGTTTGCATTTTTAATAATTAAACGTGAGGCATATGAGTTCTCTTGAAGGTAGTGTTTATTGACTGAAACTCTTGTGGAAAACTTATACGTAATCTCGTTGCATGCTTTATCAATTGAAGCATTTTACCTCTATCCATCAATCATTGTGCTACATCTAATGTATTTATATGGTGTGTTTAGATTTATGGACCAGTAGATTGGAAGATAATATAAGCTGACAACTTTTACAAGCAAAACAAACATTAAGATTCGATGGGGTGAATGTCCCATGAGCTTAGAATTAACTATAGAAAATAAAAATAATGGAACAATTAATCTATTTAGATTATCTTGTGCATAAGTTATAATAGAGGTTGGCATATTCAAATAAGGTGAATACAATTTATTCAATGTTTGGAACAACAAATAGAGCTCATCAAAATAAAGCCTGACAAGATACAAAATTAAAATATTGTATGCAGTGGAGATCTGGGGGGGGGACAGAGAGGTAAATAAAACGGTGGACCACAACTACAGAAGGTTTTGTAAAGAGCTACTAGGCTTACCAAGGTCATCACCTAGCGAAGTAGCTTTAGTAGAATTAGGAAAGACAAGAAGAAACGAAATAATAATGGAAAGAATAATAAAATTTTGGTATAGGTGTTTGGTTAAAGAAGAAGGGGAAGTTATGAAAGTATGCATGTGACAGCAAAAAATATTAGAGTACTCAAACAGTTGGTGGGCAGAGATAGGAGGAATTATGGAGAAAGTAGGAATGGGAGACATATGGAAATTAGAGGAAAGGAATACATGTGATGTGAGTAAATTAGTAAAATGCAGAATAGAAGATATAGAAAGAGAGGAAGTATGGGGAAGTCTAGAAAATATGAAATCAATACAATTTTACAAGCAAACAAAAATAATTTGGGGACGAGAAGCATATGTAGATTACTGAAATAGGCAAGAGAGAGAGAGAGAGAGAGAGAGAGAGAGAGAGAGAGAGAGAGAGAGAGAGAGAGAGAGAGAGGGTTAGCATGGATGAGAACAGGAATAATATTTCTAAGAGGGATAAGAGGTATGGAAAAGGGAATTTGTGAATTGTTTGGGGAAAAAGAAAGCATAGAACACTATGTAACAGAATGCGAGGAGGTTGCAATAAGGAGAAAAAAGGTTTGGGAAGAAAAATAGGAGAAAGTAGAGAAGAGGATAGCAGCTATAAAAATGTTAACGGGCAGGGAGGAAAAGAGGGTAAGAAGTATTGGTGAGTTGTTGCAGAAAGTAAAAGAAAAATGGACCAGAAATGTAAAATATGTAAGAAAGGAAGAGGAGGGGAAGAAAGGGACTAATTAAGTAATCAAGGAGGTATGGAGGTTAAGAGGTACCTGGCAGAACAAAAGACCAGGGTGTCATGCAAGCCAAGGTAGCAACAGGGTAACCACAAATAAATGTAGCCAAAAGTTTTAAATTATAAAATTTTGGAATATGTACGGTAATGGCTGTATCGTGTTAATGTTCGGAAGTGAAACCTGAATAAAAGATGAAAGAGGCAAAAGTAAGGTACAGTCAAGAGAAACTAAATTTGTCCATAGAGTTAAATGCTTTGGTACAAAATTAAAATATAAGAGAAGAACTGTTCATATCCAATATGAATGAAAAACTGGAATACAATGAATATAGTTGGAGAGCTCATCTCCCGTATATCAACCGAACAGTTAAACTATTCCCTCGTTAGTAAACAGCTGCTAGTCTTAAAGTAGAAGAGAGATTTGACGTCCGAGGATAATAATAAGACTATCAATATTTTAAAATATAAATCAAGAACAAATAATGCCTCGGAAATAGTTTTCTACAAAAGCTGTAGAACAGAATCCACATTTTTATTTAGTAAGTTTCTTTTCTCTTGCAGTTTAGATGTTCAAAAGTCACTAGGGAATGAAGAGCATTTTAAGGACATTGCTAGAAAATTCAAGATATGCAATTTTTGCCAAGAAAATAGTTAAACATGTGGTACTTTATTTAACATTCTGAGTTCTTTTAAGAAAATACAAATTTTGGAAGAATGTTCCATGTGAATGGTAATCTTTTATCAGAATTTTCTTGAAGAGTTTGTGTCACTTACTTGGTAATTTCCGAATCTTCTTATGATCTTTCACGTTTAACCAGACGCATACGCACATGTACATACACTGCCTTTTAAAATTTGTTATATTTGTATTTAGGTAGTCTCAGAAAGTGCATTTATTGTGAAATTTCCATATTGGTTTTGGGTGGAAAGCAAAACTTTCCCTGCTGACTAGTGTAATAAAGTAAAAAGAACGTTTCTACCATTAAAAGTAACTTTTTCATTCATTTTTCACTACTTGTAATAATAGTATAATAATACCAGTAATAATATTAGTATATTAGTGTATTGTTCATTGTATATGTATATATTCGAATTAGTGTATTCGAAGCACATCTATATTTGGTTCCAACAGTACATAAACTGAACTCTTGTTCCTCTCTAAAATATTATAAAAACGTAAAACTTTTCCTTTCAAAATTGATTTATGAACTTTCTTGAATTCTGAAAGTTAATGATAAAAGCAGTCCACGATGGAACAGTCCGCAAGGGAGCCTAAGCTTGCAAAGAAACTGCCGACTTAAGCCTACACGTAAGGCAGAGCTCAGCAAACATCCTACCGATACAGGGAGACATATGAGAAATATTCAATGGAGAAATAAAAATAATAGCTTAAAACACCAAATTTTCAACAACTTTGCTACTCAGTCCGCTTAAGACCATTTTGTAGGATTCCCTTCCACTTTTCCATCCTCTCACACGTAATTATATAAATATAATATATTGAATTATGGCCCAAAATTTGATACCAAGATTTCTCTAAAAATACATGTTTAGGGGTCTCCGAATGCACGAATGTGTTTGTATGCATGTAAACGACGTAACTAAAGAAATAAAAAGTGTGTTAAATATCAAACTTAGTATTTATGTTCACCATTCTTTTAGAATGTGATACGAAAATGGTGAAGAAAACCCACACCCAAAATCTCCGTTTATAGAGAAAAGGTTCCAAAATGTTTTGCTTTTTAAAGGATTTCCATTAAACCACTATATGATTTTAAAATATTTTCATGGCAAGTGAAAAGTATATATTGAGTTTTCAGAGGAGTCTCTTTAGGCCCCTTCACTCTACCGAACGGGATGTCTCAGGCGGTTTTGTCTGTGGCCCGCATTCGGGAGGCCCGAGTTCGATTTCCTTGGCCGACCTCCTGAACGATGGATTTTTCCAGAGGTTTTCCCCGGCCGCGAGGCCAATGCTGGATAGGTTAATTAGATCTCCCTAATTTCCTGTCTCTTCATTTCAGCTCCGTTTATCAGTACACGTCATCTCTCCTCTGGTGGTCTCCTTCAGGTTAGAAGTGTCGGCGGGTGTCTCGGCGGTGCATGGTATGCTCTGAGTAAAACTTCTTCCTCCGGTAGGACGGTTTCCGCACCGCAGTTGGGTGAGCTGCCGTTGTGCTGGCCTGCCGGAGAGTTTCCAAATGGTACTTAAAGTGTAGGGACCCGGCGTGCTGCACTGTTGTAGCTAATTGGAATGTTAGTTAGGCGCAGAGGTTCTACTCCCATTAGTCCTGGACTCGTAGGACTAAGGACTAGGGCCTCCTTCTACCCGGGAGCGATGGATACTCCGGGGCTCTCTCCATAGGGAAATACCTGATTTCTTAAAAGCCCCCCCCCCGTGAGCACAACGTCAAGACGGGATGGAAGTGGATACGCCACTTACGCGCGTCAACCTGCAGGGAAGACTACGAAAACCTCGGTGGGGCCACCCGGTGATCTAGTACACCTTCTACTAGCTCTGCAGGCTAGTACCTGGGACATTTTAGGTAACCCTCTATCCCCTCCGGGCAGCCGTAGCCTGGCCGGAGGTACCCAATTCCACGTGGGTGTCAGGAACACACTGCCTCCTCGAGTTCAACCCAGTCCGAATAACTCCCCTACGGGAGAGGCTCGGTAGTTCGACCTGAGGTTCCTCTAGCAACGTCAGAAGTACCACGAGTGCTAAGGGTCCGTATTCTCTCACCTCATCCTTCCTCCCGAGGATGTCCCACTTGGGGCATAGGTACAATAGATCATGAATAATCGCAGTGCCGAATCCCCTCCCTACCGTAATCCAATCGAAGCCAATCTTCTTTTATCTGGATGACATTTCCATAGCTGATAAACCATAAGGGAGGCCTAAAATATTACTACAAAAAACGTAGATATCGTCGAAACACATAGCTTAAGACAAGTAAACCTATTTGTGAAAGTCGCATTTTTAGAGATATTAGTTACCTACTGTTTCTTTTTTCATGTCCAAATTATGCAACAACAATGTGCTTTTAAAGCTACCATACCAACCAGGTCTTAAAGGTTTAATTATCGGTTAAACCTAGTGAATTCTACAATTTCTACTGAACATATATGGATATATATATATCATAAAATAATTTCACAAATATTTATCTTGATTAATATGATGCTCATAAAATACGTTTTACAGACTAGTTTATATAAGACTGAATAAAACAGATTATTTCAGTTGTATTTCAATACCCTGTTCTAAAATTCTCAAAATGTAGAGAATGGCTTTATTGGATCCACCCCCATATCGTATTATATAGTGATGTGAGCTACCAAACGTTTTGGGCACCATACCAAGTTTATTTCTGCAAAATTCTCGCCTACACATCCAATCACAAAAGGACTCGTAATCAATCTGACATTTTATTTCACGCTGCCAGAAAACGTTGTGCTTCCCACATATGATTAAATGAGTTAGTGGAATTTCCCCATTTTGTGACCTGAATATTTACAGATTTCTTGGCTAAAAATCGGAGGGGACACTTTCCGCATTTAGAACTACAGGATCTAGTTTGGTTACCACCCTTCAGAGAAAGGGATGAAATGAAGGCAGCCCTCTAATGGGGAGAAGTACTCATTCTTTTGAGCAAGAATTCACGCCATGTGTCCATCACCTTCACACTCTAGGAAACCTTGAATAACGCCTGAAGGATGGGAAGGATGTCCTGGTAGATAAGTAGAGAAAACTACAAAAACCAAGGTCGGCGTGAGCGCTCGGTGTGCCTCGCAAGTTACCATCTGCATCGCATTCATAAATACCTAATTTATTATTCCTATTTGGTTGGTAAAGTACAGTGATCCATACACCACATCTCGTACAAGCCTTTTACTTTCTATATCATAAACCTTGCATTCCACAAAAAAGTTCAATACCGATATTTAACATCAAATTCACGTTTTAAGGTCCCCTAAATAAAAATCATTTCTAAACGAAAGTCCATCTATTTAATGTAGCTGTCAGCATAACTTAAAAACGGAAAGCCCGCCTCGGTAGCGTAGTTGGTAGCATATCTGCCTCACGTTTAAGAGTTTCCGAGTTTGAATCTCGGTCAGGGTGAGTTACCTAGATCAAATTCTTTCCGGGGTTTCCCTTATCCTGAAAGACGAATGTCGGGTAACTCTAAGCTCCTTGCAGCCCGGACGCATTGGGTATCATTTCACCCATTTCATTCATCGCCCGATATGACTAAAAAAATTGGAGGACGTAAATTACAAAAAAAAAAAAAAAAAACGCAAAGCTGGTTAAATGTTCAGAAAATATGTAACCGAAGTCCATATCAATGTACCAATATCGCGCACACATATATCAAGGTAGTGATCTTCACTAGTTAACTACAGTATTTAACTTTGTTTTTGTTTAGTTATGTAATTTATTTACACTAGCTTACACTTCCACACTCAGGGATTTACTTTCATTTTCATTTTCACTTTTTTAAACATTTTATATAATAATAAAAATTATCTTTTAATAAACACTAAAGAATTCAAACCACAAAAGTAACACACACTAGCACGCTCTAACAATGTCTAACAATCGCTTAAAAATTAGATGCAGTGCTTCTGTTCCATATTTAATCGAAGCTAATCCAGGCTAAGAAAATGTCTTTAATTTAACCGGAAAACGAACCCGGTACCTCTTGATTTTGAAGACAAATGCTAACAACCAGACCACAGAAGTATCATGTGCCTTTATTTATGATAACGCATGTAATATTCAGCACTTGCTATGATATTTAACACTTTTGCTATTAAAAATTTAAAATTACTATTTTACGCTGGAAATAAATTAGTTGATAGCAAAAGCTGCTTACAAGAATATATTTTAAGAGAAAAATTTTCCGATGTAAACTCGCTTAAAAGCATGTTGCCCTTTAAAACATTAATACAAATTGCAGAGGAAATAGTTTAGTTTACCCAAATGTTCAGTGCATATACTCGTACTTATCTATCATACTGCCCGCCTCGGTAGCGTAGTTGGTAGCATGTCTGCCTCACGTTCAAGAGGTCCCGAGTTTGAATCTCGGTCAGGGTGAGTTACCTAGATAAGGTTTCCTCCGGGGTTTTCCCTTATGCTGATAGACAAATGTCGGGTAACTCTAAGCTCCATGGACCCTGGACTCATTTGAGCATCACTTCACCCAATTCATTCACCGTCCGATATAACTTAACGTTGGAGGACGAAAATTACAACAACAAAAAATCTGTACATACAATCACTGAGGATATTGAACTAAAAAAATATATTTTTGAACAAGAAAATTAGGTATTTTTGTGTAGAAGGGGAGACGATTTACTAATCTTCAAGTCGAATAGCGAATAAATACAACTTTATATTTAAAAAAGACGGCTTTTACTGTTATCAGTTGAAAAACTTAATTAAATTCTCCCCCATAGAGAATGTCCCATAAAGCTGTTAATTTTAATTAAGAGTAAACTTTAAAAGTTAGAATAAACAGTGAAGCATCATTCTAAATTTTATTTATTTACAAACCATAAGAAATGGTTAAAAACTTGCTATCGATTTCAATAACTCTAGAGTTGAATGAAATATACAATTCATCAAACAACTTTACTCGCATCCGAGATACACCGTTTGTGGCGACTTACTATCGTAAGTTAATTGACAGAAATTAATAATTTCTTTACACTAGCCGTACATAGGCTAAGATCTTTGATAGATAGGGTCAACATGAAAAATTAAATGCCATGGCCGGGATTTGAGCCACGGATCTCCTGGTTCAAATGCGAGAGCTCCTAGTGGTCTACCGGAGTAACATACGAGTCAAATGGAGAATTTAATGTCAAGACAGCACGTTGGCCATGGTTGCTCAATGGGTTAGAGTGACTGAACGGAAACTAGGAGATCCGTGGTTCAAATCCCGGCCATGGCATTTAATTTTTCATGTTGACTCTATGTAACGAAGTTTGGTGTTTAACCGACCTTTTGTTTGTTAGTTATCGTTCATAAACAGAAAACTCACACTTAAAACAAACGAATATTTTTGTATAAAGGTTTTATGGATTCAGAGATCTTAAAATATGTATTTGCGGCGAAATCCTGTAACAAAATTTTTTGGGAATACAAAACTTGTGTATGTAGCAGAAAGTGTAACAAACACGTACAATTATTTCTCATTTCAGGGGTGTTCTAACAACAAATTATGAGTTAATTCCGATAAAGTCTGGCCTGCGTTGAGGTAATAATTTCATAAAGGGGTTGGTAAATGCGAAGGAAATCTGGCTAAGACACGCAAGGTGTAGTGCTGGTAGTTTTTGGTGTTCCTATAGTTGCATGCGGCTGTAGCTTGGTTGCATGACGTGCCATGGTCTCAACGTGCGGAAGTCGCTATAAGGGGTCTACATGTCCAACTGAGCAGTCGTGGTAATGTGTCATAAACACCCTTAACATGTGATACGGGCATTTCCCTGTAGGAGAGAAAGTTGAGATCATGTCTTAAACAGATAATCAGCATTACGTTACGAAAGTAAGTCCATATTCTGTGATTGTATTGCATTCCATCCAATTAAACCTTTATCAGCACAACAAATACTATATGACTCATTCAAATATCTGGTCGATAATCTCATAGCAGTAGATTTAGCGTCATATATACAGAAACTACTCCATAACGAAATTCTGCCATACTGGTGGCGCTGATAATGTATAATTCTATCTAGTGTCGAGAAAATTGGTATCGACGCATCCCTAGTTTTAATACATTGTTCCCTGTATATAAAACCGAAATAGGGAATACAACATAGTGCTTAAATATAGTCAAATATTTTAGAACTGGTCCCTATGCAGAAGCATTTAAATAACCACACATACTGTACTTCATAATGGCTTTCTCTTTGAGAAAATACTTATTTAAAAATTTTAAACCAACAACTTTTCACAATAATGTAACATAAAATATTTGCTTTCATAGATCCCCATTTTTGTTTTAAGGCTTTGTTTAACTCGTATAGCTTACGATTTATGAAAATACATTCATAAACCAATAGGGCTTCAGAGATATACTTTCATTAATCTGATTAAAAAGTTATAGCCTTTTTGATAATATTTAAATTTTTGTAACTTTTTCAAATAAGGGCTAGTTTCAGACTGGTAAACTTTGCTGAGATTTTTTGTGTTGCACACTTGGAAAATTATCCTCTCTCTCTCCTTCTCTCTCTCTCTCTCTCTCTCTCTCTCTCTCTCTCTCTCGTACACAGGGTTGTCTTTCTTTCTCGTCTGAGAAAATGCCCATTTATTTCTGCGAAATTTTGACATCGAATTTTCGGGTGGGACAATCTATTTTTATTTATTGTACACATTACAAACTAAATATCGAATAAATACAGAATTGGTATATTTTAGCGTCACCAGCTTCCTAAAATGCAGCTAGAAGTTTTCTAGAAAATACAATTCCTCAATCTTTCCTTTATGTAGGAAACTCTCTGATTTGGAGTAAGTGTGTATTTTAAAATTTCTTTGGAATAAATTTTCAGATAAGTTATTTTAATGTTTCCTTTTTTTCCCAAGAGATATAATAACATTAAACACAAAAATTGCAAATACCGTTAAAACAAATTTGTGAAAACTTAATAAGACTTTTGTGGAATTTGTATTTTCGCAAAATTTATGCTCTTTTACTTTAAAGTAAAAATATTTACCATTGTTTCCATCGAAGGGAAATAAAGCAGTGTACCTCCCTTGTAAATTACGGTACGTAATGGGACCTCAAGTCTGATAAAGAGACCTTTGAGCAAAATTAAGCAGCGTTTCGCGCTCAATATAAAATAGAAGTTGGGAACCTCCGCATTTAAAGGACGTTCATAAATAAGCTCTGTTTAATTTCGATTTTTAGTTGGAATCTTCCAATACTTTATAGAAGTTTTAAGTGTTGATTAACTATATTTATGTTTCTCGAAATGGCAAGAAAAGAGGATGGAACTTCCATTTTCCTATATCTCTACATAGAACGAAATGCCCATTAAACGAATGCTCCGTTCATGTTCGTTTATTCTGGCAGCGATGGTCCTTCCGGTTTGTCATATACGGGGTCCCACATTCACAGGGAATGCGGTATACTCCAATAATTTGGAAGTTCAGTTTGTCTTTCACCGGTCTTAAAATATGTTTGATCTTTGGTTTAATGCAACCTGAGAAGTCTGGACTGGCAAAGCATTGTTTTAATAACGACCATAGAGCCAATTTTTTGGAGACGATCATCTTGGCAAAATGCAACAGCTACTGGAAACAAAGAGTTAAGGAGGCTTTGGCCATTTCTTCCGATAGGAGAACGCTTTATCGTAGTGCTGGGTTTCAGTTCAGCTCCTCTTGGAAACCGGCCTTAAAAATTGAAACTCCTCGGCTTAAGAAGCACAGATCTACACAGCTTGATCATCAAGTTAAGTAATAACGTTTCTTTGACTTAATTAATCTTCTACACTCACGACATCTCATGACCTGGCATTGAATTTACTGAAAAGTCTTTTGTTCAGTATGGCGAATATTGGTAGTGTTTTGTCTTTGTTGATATTTGTGTTATACCTAGTAATGCATTTTGTGATTATAGAAATTCTTAAAATATCCTGATGATAGGAAAGATGTACGCTCCGGAAACATCGATTTGAAATCGTCTTTTCACCTGGCTTGTTTTGCGAGAAGATCTAGAATATATTCGTTGCCAGGAAAGCTTCAGATCTTATCTTGTAGGTTATGTTTGAATGTGAGCATGTCAAATAAAATATATAATTTTAACTCACTGCAAACAATTTGTGAGTTATAGATTCTTTATAAATATTAAAATATTAATAAATATCTTACTAAAATTAGAACTCAAAGCAATTTGAAACTCGCAGAAAATAACGTTATTCTATAAGTGAATATTCGAGATGTTACATGTTCCTATGTTAAATTATGTCGTGTGAAGGTGATGTTTAAAGCCCTCGTTTTTGTTTCCCTTCTTGGGGACTCTTTGTTAACAAAAACATATTTTTAGTATGAAACATTGAATACATTGTTAAGTAATCAGTTATAGCTACTTTGAAATCCTTTTTGGATATATATTTATAGCAAATTTGGGACGGAGAAACTCCTTTTATATGATACTAGCAGAATCCGCAGCGATGTTCGCGTTATTACGCCAACTGTTGTAAAGTTTGTCTCTCTCCCACTCCATCTGTCTTTCCCCACTATCAATCTCTTTTCTTTATCTTTTCACATTTTTTCCGATGTTTCAGTCGATACTAAAACTCCTTTTTCTGTAGTTTTAATAACATTTTAAAGGTTTTAACAGCATAAAAGATGTTACGGATTCCCTATACTTTTTTCTGGCTATAACTATAGTAGACGGTGACAGTTGACATACGCTAATAATATAAGGAAATATTGGAGGTTTTTTCTTATTTTATTTTTTGTAATTTACGTCCTCCAACGTTAAGTCATATCGGACGATGAATGAAATGAGTGAAGTGATACTCAAATGAATCCGGGGTCCATGGAGCTTAGAGTTACCCGATATTCGTCTATCAGGATGAGAGATAACCCTGGAAAAACCTAATCCAGATAACTCATCCTAACCGAGATTCAAACTCGGGACTTCTTGAACGTGAGGTAGTCACGCTACCATCTACGCTACCGAGGCGGGAAAATATTGGAGTAATTTAAATAGTAGCCCTATTCTGTTTTGTAAATAACAAAGCCTATTAGAAATATTACACTTTTGATCTTCCGTTGTGTAATTTCTTTTCAAATCCTTGAATAAGTGAGTTATTTTTATTTATAAATTTCAACATCTATCACAACTTCACCTTAAATAATTAATCACAAACCTTCTTTTCTAAGTGGTCTATTCAGGGTTTTCATGTTTACACACGTAATGTTTTCCTTAGAATAATCCTTATGTTTATTATTACCAATAATTATAAAATGTTGAAGTCACTAGAACATTGTTACAGTTTTATCGGGGTGGAGAACCCTTGGTGGTACACGTTTCACAGCGTGCAACCGGCCATCAAGCCTGGCGGTAGATATAATACGGTTTGTGCGAAGTAACTTCTAACATACAAAATCACACTGTTTGTATCCTGACTTTTACGTAGCTCTGAAAGCCTTACCTTCACCACATTTGTGGACAAACCTGGAAAAACACCGTACCAAAGAGACGGTCCCCACACCTTATTGGGAAACTACTTTGTTTGGTCAACAAGGCCTATGATGCAAAATTAAAAGATGACATATCATCAGAGTTATTACGAAGAGGAACAGAAGAAGGAACTATGTGTGTGTCCACAGTGGTCGGTCCAGTTTAAATGAAGATGAGACCGTTGACACTCCGGGAGAGGAGGTAATTTTGTTATAGAAGCCAGCCATTGCGTACCTCATCTGCATGCACATACAGCCTAATGCGAAGGTCAAACACATTGGAGTCGCAGCTGGATCTAGTGCGTGTGACTATGCAGAGTAATGTGCCGCTTCAAGAAATCAGGTTGGTTCACTGCATGCTGCATTGCAACGTCTCTTTATTCTTTACATGCTTAACAAAATTGTTGTACTCACGTTACTTTCTCTTCTCTTGTACAAATGTTCATTTGTACTTCATTCTAATCAGACAATTGTATACAGAAATTATTTATTTGTTAATTTTATAGTAAGTGCAAGAGGAATTAGGAATGCAGCAAGCTTGAAGCTATAGCCAAACCTAGTTAATCACTATGTGATATTCCTACTCTTTGCATGGCCAAAAGTTAACATAACAAATAACAAGCAATATCTACGAAATGGTTTTCACTCCTCAAAATAGTTTATCTGGCATAAATTGTATGTTTTAAATGATCTTGCATCTTTATGAGCAGGACTTATGTGACTGTTTCTATAAATTTTAAAATATTCCTTTTTGGGACATGAAACTACTTTAAACTCGTGCTATTTTCATCTATTTTATTTATTTTATTTTGTTTTACTCATTTGTACTAAGCTTCTTACAAATAAAAAGTACAAGATATATGGTTAAGTATTCGTCACAGCTCTTAACCTACTATAGCTAACGTTAATTTCCCTTAAAATTATGTCTTGTTTACTTCTCTTTTTAATAAAGCATTTTACTTCTTTTTGACTATAGGAAAACTCTCAAACTTTCGTATAGTCTTTGCCAAAATTTTGAAATAATGCAATATTTCTGTCTATTTTGAGCTATTTCTCAATTATGCATTATTTTCTCCATAGCTCATTCCCTTCACACTTAAATATTAAGTGGTCTGTATCATCTTTTCTACGACATATTTGGGACTGTTTTTATGGAAAGAATTTTCTCATCTCTTTGCTTCCATGTATCCGTTCTTACCCATACTGTACCCTTTGTTTAATATTTATTTAGTTTCTCTTTTCCATATACTCTGTATTGTAACATACGATTCTAATTATCGTTTTCCAACTAAATTGGCAAACAGTGTTAGTACTTCTGTGTGGCCAAATCTTCTTTTAACCCTTTTCCAAGAACCCTTTACATTGTTTTCCTTCATTCTCCAAATTTCTCCGAGACCACTGCTATCCAGCTTATATTGTATACTATATGATAATCCATTGCCTTTAATTTTATTAATCAAAATCGTTACCACCGTTTCTTTTGGGTAATCAACAATTTTCAAAATGTTCCATGTAAATGGTAGATAGTTATGTCAAAGTTTCTTTAAAATCTTCTTGTCAAATTCTTGAAAAATTACAAAGTTAAAGACAGTATTCTAAATTTTTAATGGAAGTGCATGTTTGGAGACAACAAGAAAAAATATTTTTCAAATATAATTTTCAAATAAGATGTGTACTTATCCGTGTACTTGTCTGTGTACTTATCTGTTAAATTTGCAGATTATTTCAGCGCCTTTCAAGGATTTTTTCTTTTAAAATTACACGTTTTCGTGACTTGAACGTCCCTTTCTTCATTGGATATGAAGAACCCTGAATTTTGTTCCTCTTGCTACTGATATTACTTATTAATTTACTCACCGATGCCAATACGCTGTAGAAGATACAAGGCAACCATTTGGTATTGATATTAAAATAGGATGTTACATGGGCAAAGGTGACCTATGATATAATTTCCCTTATCCTGAAAGACGAATGTCGGATAACTCTAAGCTCTATGGACTCTGGTCTCATTTGAGCATTATTTCACCTATTTCATGCATCGTCCGATATGACTTAACGTTGGAGTACGTAAAATACAAAAAGAAGAAAGAAAAAAAATCCTCTAGCATTAATTACTATGCATTTGCAGCCTTATGGCATTAATCCCTTTCTATTAATTCAATTCCAATCTCTGAACTAGGTAGTGCCGCTATAACTCCCATTTAGGAGGTGAGACTTCAAACGTCTGTGACCGTCCAAAGTAACGTAAGATATTTTTGATGCTTTCGTCGGCCGCTAGGTGAATATTGATTGAATGATTCTAATAGTTTTTCTTTCATCACTACAGATAGCAGGGCAATTCTTTGTAGCAGAAGGAGCAGCAGAAGGAGAATTCTAATCATTTATCTCGAGGTTAAGAGTTCAAATCAGCCCTTATTATTCGTTGATTATTGACGTTGTATACAGTATTCGATGTTGTAAAATAATTCTTTTTCAAATGCACCCACGAAAGTACCACAAATATTACTTTTAATCTAAGTATTTTTGTTGAAAAGAAAACACATCCATAACTCAAAGCAGTAAAGACAGCCCGGTAAAAATTAGGTTGCCGTATACGGTTGATGTTCCACTGTCACAGTAAGACTTTTAAATAGTTTAAATTGATGTTAATATAAGCAAACTGTTGTCGCATAGATTTGCTTGTATTGATGAAACCTTTAACAGCTTTAGTATTAATAACCAAATGTAAAAGGCTTAACTCACTGGAGAATTTAAGCATTAATTTAATGGCTTCCATTTGTTGCACTATCCATACGCATGAATAGATTTTTTGTGTCCTGTGAAACCATAAAAGTGCTACCGCGTGGCCAGATCGATGTGATGGGGTGGGAACAGGAAGAGGTTACTAATAGCAACCTCCACTTTCCTGGAAAGCAATATGTTCACATAATTCTCCCATTCAGGAAAAGTCTTTAACGTGAAAACGTTTTTAGGAATTATTTTGTTATAGATATTATTCTCGAGAGTATAATTGAAATATTTGCATTACATGCATTGCTAAGCGAGTAGTCTTTGAAATTATCCTGAATTTCATTGAAAACAACATTTCAAACTCTGATGCCATAATATTTTGATAAAAATTTAGGTAAAATATGCACATCTTATTAAACTACACCATGCATGTCATATAATACATTTAGTAGAGGTTTTGTGTCTGAAATATTTCGGGTTACGTGCTTATTTTAAAATCTGAAGGTTTCTCCTTTACCTTTGCAATTGTATAAGCAGCTTACTTCTTTCAAAGTGCTAAGGAGCTTGAAGTCATTTAAATAGCCTAACGTATTTATTAAATTCTAATTTATTACATTCATGTGGCGTTCTCTGCATATTATGTTTGCATAACATTTACAAATTATCCTTGAAAGGGCTTCATTTTCCCTCTACTTCGATGTATGCATAAATAATCCCATTGCACATTTCATTTTAGGTACAAAGGAAATAGGAATAGTCAAATTTTAAACCCTCATCGTTTCATGCTCAACTGAAACTCCATGCTTCTTCCTTGGCATCGTGAGGAAAACCTGGATACGATAGCAACCTAAACAAGTTATAGTTTTGAAAAATACGAGCCAGTGAAAGAAAGGTGAAACCACATAGAGTTTGCTGAAAATAAATTATTTTATAGTATTTTTTCTGTATATCTCTTAAAATTTGCTGGGAAACTTTGGAATGAAGGAGTCTTTTCATTATATTCCCATAAATTTTTAATTATACATTTTGTTTATCGTACAAAAGTCTTAAACATTTTATGATTGAATCAAACTTTTGAGAAAATGGAAAAGTTCTAATAAGTATCATATATTGGTATTTCTTAATGAGGGATTTTGTTAAAATCTGTGTATCTCATACTTGTAAGATAAATGCAAATGATTATTTTTACGTAAGACCCAAGTATACAAATGAGTTTATTTAAAATCTTTATTTTTGAATTTAAGAGACCTGAAAGCATGTATTTATGGTAAAACATTGATACCTGTATGCAGATTGTAATAAACCATATTTTTCTTTCTACTATATATGATGGAGAAGTAAAAGTAAAGTTTAAATACATAGCAGTATATGAAATTTTAATATATCTCACAACTGCTGTTACAAAACATTACTTTACTTTTGTAGTCCAACAAAGATATGGAGAGAGCAAGCCTGGCTACGTAAATGGGACAATTTGGGGGCTGAAGTAGTAATTAGACAAATTTTGTTAGTAAAAGGGGAAACGAACAGGATAAATATGGGGAATTATTAAGGTAAAGTTAAAGAAAGATGGCTAAGAACCATTAAGAGAAAAACGTAGAGCAGGATAGGTGAGATGGCAAACGTCAAAAGGAGCAGAGGGCCTCCAATACACAAAAACCTAGAGTTAGGTGTATGGGGTCCAAATTATTATTCAATGGCGGGCAACATGGTAGGATTTGCAGGTTTTAGGAATATATGGCATTTTCCAGTATAGGTTTTATAATTGTAATCTTTATTTTGTATTGCCATTTGATGATGTAAAAGGAAACATTAGAAATAAATTACAAATTAGTTTACTTAAAGCTGCTATTATTTAGAACGTAATACTTGTCCAAAATCACGAAAGTAGCTTGTATATTGCGGTACCCAACACCTTACTAAACCTCCACCGCTGTAAGTTCGTAACAGTGCAACAGGGATACGCGGTAGTCGCGGGTTAGCGCAATGGATCATACCTGAGCCCCGTGCGCTGGGATCTTCAGGGGCGACTTCCGAGCAACTGGTAATCCCTAATCCCGTACTGCCATCCATAAAAGGACTTTCACCTGTAAGGTGCGCTCCTCTGCCTGTTACTGTAATTTACTTCAGTGCTTAGTGGAGTCCCTGTGGGCTGCATAACGTAACCTAGGCACGATTTACTGCAGCAACTTGCGTTGTTGTGAAGTGTCTTAACGTTTAAAGCGTTCACTGCTTCCTTAAGCGTCGTTATTTAGTACTTCGTAGCCCAACGCTTAAAAACTCCCTGGTTGTAAATTCTCAATTGCATTTTATTTATTACGCTGTCCCTGCGTAGCTTGTCATACCATCATTCATATGTTTATTTATTGCAATTTTTCACACGTATATGGAGAAATTATTGCATTTTACACAAACATATAGTATTGAATTTTACGTTATCTCTAAAACATGAGCGCATGCTTATGTGTATGTGTCATTCAATTTTATCTAAGAAAATTCTTTAACTGCTATAGTTCGCTCAGCGTAATCTATATATTACGGCTCGAATCTGATCACAGGCCTCATGAGATTCTTTCACTCTCCATAAATCTAAAACACGAGACTATCGGTTTCACTTTCCTTTCCCTGGAGGCCACCCTAAGGATTTTAATGGTGGAGACGTCTCATCAGGTTTGAACCCGGAACTTAGATACCAGAACGTAGGTTTTTACCTAGACCAGGAAGACGACTCTATATGTGAAAGAGAAGAGAGAGAGAGAGAGAGAGAGAGAGAGAGAGAGAGAGAGAGAGAGAGAGAGAGAGAGAGAGAGAGAATTGTACAATTCAAAAGTCAAAAGTTGGGCAAATACTAAATTTGATGCTTTAAGGGCAGTATATTTCAAGGATACACAACAAAGTAACTTTAATCAAAAATAGTGATTTATTTAAAAAGATCTCTGTCTTTATCAAAACCGCGTTTGTTTAAAAGTTTAATATAACAAATATTATTTACATTTTTAAATTGGCTGTAAATAATCTGAGTTCTTCTTTAATATCCTTTATATAATCAGAACTTGCGATATCAAGGATATTTAAAATGACAAATTTGTAATTTTCTCTGTATCGAACGAATATCATTGTAGGACATTCGCCGTATCTTGTTTCTGTTTTTCCTCTATATGTTTTCCCTGAAACGTCCTTTTTGAGAACGTTTGGCCATAGCGACAAATTAAACGATGTTTTGTGATATAAATCTATGGCATAATTTATTGTCAAAGTCCAGATTATAGCAAATTATTATAGTAAAGTAAAATAAATGTCAATTTTTAATAAATCCTTTTCAGGAGATGGTTGTGATATGGTAATTGGTGCATTATCACATTATCACATAATTCTAATTTAAGGCTTCAGCCTGCTTAAGGAGCAGATAAACCAACACATCACCCCACAGGTTACATAGCTATAAAATCCTTCTCAAAGTATACTACATTTATAAGAATAACCAAAAACTATTAAAATCTCTCCAAAATAAAATGGTATATTAATAAAATTAGAGATGTTATAATTGAGGCACTTAGAACCATAAGGGCTTAAAGCGCAACGTCATAGATTTTGAGATTTTAGCATGCATCATGCACCGGGCATTTGTCTCGCCAGTTTTCCTGATATTCTGTTACATAAGTGCATAAAGCACAAAATATCATTTTGTTATTCTACGCTGTTCAGTTTTTTTCTTGTGCTGCCAACATAATTTACTGTTAACATTACGTTCGCAAGTAGTACTTCGTAATGGAAAGGTTGATTTTAATAAACATTTATTTTTCTTAAAACTATGTTCCTGTAATTTAGGACTTTATGGCTTTCAGCACCTCAAAAGGCAGACAAATAAGACACGCGTGTTGAGTCTGACATGAACCGAGGAGCGTTAAGCATATCACAACAATAAAATAAATTTCCAATAGCACTCTATTATGGGGCTATAAATGTAAAATGGGAACCTGCTGACTTTATAGAGCATATGCACAGGATTATGGATGAAATATTTGGCGACTTCTTTTTTAATAAACGCTGGCTGTCTTTACTGCCCGACCCGTCATCGTTCTTCGGCATCTAAGGTTTACCGACCAGCAAATAGATTATCTTCCTAGGCAACTGCTCCAAGCAAATGTAACAGCATTTGTTTGAAACCTCGTTTTCTTAGAACTTTGCCTTCAGAAAGGCTGTTCCACGTGCAGCGCATATTATCCAATTTAGCTAAGCCACTTAAAACTGTCTCTGCGTGATCTCACACGTTACTCGAATATATTTTAAGAACGGTTCGAACAAAATGAACTTAAACTTTATTCTGAGTTGTACTGAATTTAATACTGACGTGTAAATGTATATTTTAAATGAAAATATACTTATTGTTTACAATGATAGAGGTGTCAAATAATAAACTATAATAATGAGGTATCAAACAATTTTCTTGTGCTAATTTCATAAGTGCTATAGCATATTTCAACTTCTACAGTATTACCCTGGAGCCTTTTTACTTAAGAAAGAGCTGATAGTACTACTCTTTGAACTTAGATTTTCTTAACTTAGTTTTTATAATTCGTTTTTCCTATTAGTGGTACTTGAAATTACCTCCAAACTCACACTATTAGACTCTTGGGGATTTTATTCCTTGAGTGGAAATACAACCTTAGACCTCTCGTTGGCCATTATATTACATAGGCAGTAAGGGCGGTTGCGTCTGCAGCCCGCATTTGGCAGAACCGAGTTCGATTCCCATTGCCAGCCTACCAGACCCATGGGTTTTTTACGGGGGGGTTCCCTGGTTACCAGGCGAATGCTGGGTGGGTAACATCATATCTCATCTGGTCGTCTCTTTCAAGGCAGAAGTTTTGGTGAGAGACTTGGCGCCGCATGGCAGGATGATATTCTTCTGGTAAACACTTTCTCCGGGGTGGCCTAATGGGCCGTTTCAGCACCACGTTGTGTGGGATACCGATTGTACGGCCTGCTGGGGAGTTTCCAACTGGTCAATAGTGGGAAACCTACCCTCTGCACTGTTGTAATTCCTTGGGTTGGCCACCCTCGGTCTCCTCTCGCCTCATCCATCCTCCCGTATATGCCCCACTTGGGGTGTAGATCAATTGATCAAGACTGGTCGACGTGCCGAATTCTATCCTATCCAATCCAACATAGGCAGTCGATACTAACGTGACTTTGAAACAAGTCACACTTGTTTGATTCGTTCTCTACTACACATACAATCTGTAGATAAAATATTGTATTCCACTCAAAATTCGATATTGAGATTTCAGTTTTAGAAGAAAAAAAAAAGGTCTGTATGTGTGTGTTTGTGTGTGAAAGAGAGAGAATACACAATAAATGTTGCGTAAATTTTGTATTTGAAAGATGCTCAAGTTAAATAACATTTTTAGTAGCTAACCATATTTTTGTTTTAAATCTATGCTGTTGTCTGACAGATATATTTTTCTAGAATGCTTTCGTTTTCTATAATACCTTCTTTTTGGGTTTAGAGTGTCTCAGAAAGGCGTTTTTCTGGTTTATCTTTGGTGTCCAATTTTTGGATGGAGCATAGTAAATACTGTAACAAAAGCTTGTGGAGGTTATGTAAATAACCGAAAATAGCCAGGTGATTCTTTACAATAAATACTTAAGGTACTACGGTAATGCTGGAGAGAATATTATATAGGTTTATATCTCAATCGAATGGCACGGGATTTCTTTAGCTAAGTTTAGAATTGTGTATTATCCCATGATGTAATGTAGGATAATGTTCACTTTACCTGTTAATGTTCCAGGCGAGACAGAGGCTATTATATCAATATTTCTAGGAAGGTTAATTTGCCGTTGGGAAATGACATCACCTCTTGACGTCATTTGATTACCGAGAAACGCTCATAATTCCCGCTTTTGTCTGCACATGGAGTTAATGTATTTCAAAAATGATATTTAATGTATAAAAATATATTGCTTTACGCTAGAATGGCTCTATGCTCACTCCTGTAACTTGCTGTTCTTCCAAATATTTTCCCTATATACATCATATTAATCGAGGTAAATATTTATGGAAATTGGTTTATTAGACTTTATTTAGTGGGATATATAGTCAAATATTTTAAAAGCTAGTTTCTCATGCTTTTGAAATTCCACTTTTGAATTCCCATTTGAGAAAAGTATAGTGCTGGAATATTCAAACCAGAAACGAGAAAATATCGCATATAGTTAACTCTACGACATAAATTATGACATGTACATATTTTGAGTGGTAAGATTTGGTACGTCTCTTATGGTTTACCAGTTATGCAAAAGTAACTCGAAGAGAACTTAGAGCTAGTCTCAGAAAATTCCAGATATTTGTCATTTTCAAAATGTGTGTTAAACATAAGGTAATTGAAACAAAATATTTGTAGCCACCTTTGAATAAATAAATATTTTCAAAAACTGTTCACAGGTAATGTAATGAGTGATTTTGAAATTGCCGATAAAATCATAGGGATGAAGTCGCGAGGGAATTTCAAAACCACGATTTGCATTTGTGGAGACTATTTCACGTAAAAGACAAATTGTTAAAAGCAATAAACCAAGTTATTTGAATCCCTAAATCACATAGGCCTGCATTAGCACATAAATGAACCTTAACCTCACAAGTCATGACATACAGATTAACAGTATTTACAGGCCATGCACAAGTTAACACTGGTGAAAGCAACTTTGGTGTTAATGCCGTCAGGTGGCACTGATTGGTAAGAAAATAATAAGGTAGCATGACCTTTTCATGTGATCGTTATACCCAACAGCAAAGGCATATCTGATAATTGCTGAGCGATAATTGTGCAATGTATACAGTTATCGATTTAGTTATCAGCAATTGGTCGCTATTTGGCTAATTCTATAAGAGGATAGTGACCTATGTATGAAATAGTCAATGTAAAACATTCAGTAATGAGGATCATTTCAGAGTCTATTCCCAGATATTCTAGATATATATTTCATTAGTCCTGAAAAGGTTAAGAGTCAGTTTTGAAACTTTCTAAACGCCTTTAGAATATCCTGAACTTAATTACCAAGTTTGGAATTTAACCAGCTTTCCCATTTTGAATTAAGAATTTTTCTGTTGTTCTAATTTTTTATTCAGAGATTCTCAAAACAGGTTTAACTCCCTTTGGTGTCGAGTTTTTGGGTAAAATGCATTACCAATTCTGCTCATTATTATTTATTTTATCTTATTTGCGTCCTCCAACGTTGCCATATCGGACGATGAATGAAATGGGCGAAATGATGATCAAAAGAGTCCGGGGTCTATGGAGCTTAGAGGTAACCGACATTTATCTTACAGGATTACGGAAAACCGCGGAAAAAACCTTATACAGGTAATTCACACTGACCGAGATTCGAACTTGAGACCTATTGAACGTGATACAGACACGCTACCAAGTCGGGCCCAACTCTGCTCACTGTAAGCACATATTAGAAAAAGTAAAAAGCTAGAATAGAAATTCTAGAATATCAATAATGCGCAGTAGCTTGATAAACTACAAAAGCACGTCCCAACCAAATTTGCTTCCCTTTTGAGGTGGACGAACGAATTTGTTAAAAACATAACTCTTGCCCATGTGGCAGCTTCCCCAGATTTCGTAGCACCCAAGAGATGTCCAAATCTGCGTTGACTAGGGGAGAGAGTTGTAAGAGTTTTCTATAACTTAAGTTAGAGATCTTTCCCTCTGTTATCATATCTCCTTAGGTCCGACCCTCCTTAGTATCCTCTTCCTCTCCAGGATCGTCGTGTGTGCTTAGATGAAGTCCGGGACAGCAGAAATTTGAATTCTCCCGCGAACGTTATTAGTTACGTAAATTATTATCAAAGCTCTGAAATTTGTGAGACGCAGAGTATTTGTTGAAAACAGAGGCTCATTGACCTGTATTTGTTTACCAATCAAAGCTAAATTAATTTTCATCCTTATGAAATAGATGTTGAGTGAATTAAGCTACGAGGAAACATAGTCAATACGATGGAGATTTCAAGCTCCAGCTGCTTTGCAGTTGAATGTAAAACATCAACAGTTGGGGTTGAAGTCCCTATTTCTTTTCATACCAAGAAAGACAGTCATATTTGTTAACGCTATCGCTGCATTTACAGTTGTATAGGGAGCGCTGATTTATTTACACGTTTATTCAAAATGGCAACAATGTTATGGTCCTCAAACGGTATAAATGTTCTTTTAATGATGAAGCATGGATGGTTCGTGTTGATGGTGCTATATTATAGAGTTGTGCAGCTTTCGCATAGTTATCTTATAAGGGAACTGTCAGTATACTCTCACCATACGCAAAAATGTACTGCGTGGTAGAACTGCAACGCCCAAAAGTGAACCCTGAAGGTGCCGCATGCGACCACTTGCAGGTAGCTGCTTACAACTTTCATCAGCTCTGTACCGAGTGAGGGGGATGGCGCTCCTGACGTATGTCATATGCAGCCCGTTGCCGTCTATTGTTATGTTGTGTTATGCCTATAGGTTTCCTCATTTTCGGGTAATTCCGGCTATACTCCACACCCGATGTTTGGCACACAGGCTCCACGTATAGCAGAGATGGTGCCATCAATCTCTCAAGCACGTGATCATAATGATAGTTGTCTTCTTAAAGTAGCTACAAAAAAAAGAACATGGGTTGAGCCAATACGTTTATCTTACTGTCTTGATGTTGCCGGTTCCACAGCAAGCAGGCGAGAGAGATGGAACATATATCTGTCTTTGTTTCAACCTAGCAAGTATCATGTACAGTGATACAATGCTGACAGAGAAGTTCGCTTAATATTTCAGCATGTGTGTGAGAACATACACAATGACCATAGCACAATCTGAACCTTTAACCTTGAACTGGAGAACAGTTCACTTACATAGCTATCGTTCATATGCACACAAAACAAAATGATTCAAATTAAATGTGTTCTACGACATAAGGTGTTTGCTACAGTGAAACAAAATAGTGATATTTCAACGGTTTGTGAATATAGTTTCTATTTTAATGATGCCATATTTGTATACTGTCTGTAATGGACTTTAAACCAATTTTTGTTTCATAAAAGTACTTCATAAATACGGAAGATCTGGATGTGTATTTATAAAGCATTTTTACACCACGAATCTCATGTACTAATGTTATGCTTTGTGCGCATAAATTTTAGTCTTGCAGCAACAATATCGCTTCTTTCAGGCAGAAATTTGCGACCACCATTGGTTCTCCTATATTTGAACCCAAGAGATTTCAGAATATTGTGCACAGAAGATACAGAATCCGTATATTCTATTTTCCCCCTCATTAATTTGGTCAGCCTTTTGGCAGTTGGATATTCACCCTTGTCATATAAATCATAAAATGTTTTACGTGAAACACAGTTTTGAAAATTGTCTAGGTTGGTAGTACGTATTTTAGCTGCCCGATGTTTCCCTGAAGATCTAAATACTTCTCCTAATTTGCTAAACTGTGTGCCTTCTTTAACCATGTTCGTCACAGAATGAGCAGTCGCGTGACAAGCTTGCAACATTAATTCTCAACTCTGAGCGAAATTTGTACTTTCGAAAATGTCTTTATTTGACGTCTGTTTGAAAAGAAAGTACACATTAAAAAGAATATTTGTAGCCTATTTATGTAAAATCTTATGAGTTGTTTCACAGTTATTACTAGGCGCACCAGTACTAGGCTTGGTAAGCGGTATATTTACTAACATTGAAAAACACGCGTGCGCTCTTAAAAGATCGCCACTTTCTGAATTCAGGGTACAAAATGCAACTGCTGCATACCACGTGTGTTTTTCTTCACTGACAGTTAATAACTCTTTTCTTTCTAGTCAGGCGCCTTATCTTTCCATATCTCCGAAACAAGATGTGGTACAAACATGGGGTTTGGACAGTAATCCTCAGAAAAAATAGCTCTATAACAGGGTAAAAACAACTAATTCTATTATTAGTATCTTTAGAGGTCGCAAAGAAATTAGCGGCATACTTCGGCAAAGCGAGCCAGTATGTGTGCTTAACTGTACAACGTTGCACGCACCGCATTGGCTAGTAGCCATAGAACAGCCACGCCTAGTCCCACCTTATGTTCATTCCTATTTTGTAGCTACTTTAGTCTGAAAATGTGGTCCATGAAGTGATAAATTACTATTATGTTTTTCAAATGGCAGAAGTTCTGAACTGCGGCAAATGAGATGCAATTGCGCGTTCAGCTTTGCCATCTCGTTTCCACCACACTTTTCCTGTTTCTCTCTCTTGCGCACACTATCCTAGAGCATGCAGGCCTCCTTGGTGTTAGTCTTAAGGCAAACCAAACTGAATTTTCCGAATTCAAATGCTAAAATCAAAATTAGGAAAAGCATATTCGAATAGTTTAAATTCTATCATTGTAATTAGAACTTATGAGTTACATATTTTTTTAATTCAGTGGAACTCCTAGTGGTGCGTGCACATAGCTGTAAATGTCACTTACATCGAGAGGAAATCCCTCATTGTTATTTTCTTCATAGTCTGAATCTTGCAAATTTATTATCATAGGCTCCAAAATCAAGTGCTATTTCTTTAAAAATGTCGTCTTCCTGTAGTTCTTCTGCATGTCTCACGCAGTTTACACTGTATTGTTGTGTTATCCAGTCAATTTCTTCATGAATAAGTCGTACAATGTGTCAGTCAGTTTAAAGGATTGTTTCTGTTTGCAACCCCCGCTTTATTTGAGCCGCTGATAACACTTTTTCATTGTCTTCAAATGGAGGAACTTAATAAAATTGGTTTTAAACCTCTATAGCAAATAAAGAAAGCATTCTTAAATATAAGCATATGTGACTGCTCGCGTTCTGCAGATGCAGAACTATTCGCTGTCTCTCGAATTTAAATTAATTTGCTTCTTCAAACTAATGATTCTTTTAGCATATAATGTCAATAGTTTATATTTCATTTCTGAGTAATTACAAATATACTTACACACATGCATAGCAGCTATAGCATACTGATCATTAGAGTGCTTAGGTCACCATGCATTGATATACTATATTGGCATTTAAGGTATTCTTATTAGAAAACTATTTGAGCTAAAAATAGGATTTGTATAGTTATGTCAGTTACATTAATTCCCACTATCCTTGTGAATCACTTTTTTAAAAATTTGAATTTTTGTCTTAGCACAAATAGTATTTATTACAGATGGATTCGCTTGGCGCTCTCCCACTTACGGGGAATGCAATACGGCAACACAGAAAGACTCCGATTGGTTGCTGGACGAGTAACGTTCAAAGACAAACCCCATTTTGTTTGAAGGTCACAGTAATTACTAGAGTCGGGTTTGTACACTCTCCGTGATGGAATTTACATAACGAATGCAGTTTTTCTCGGCCGTGCTGGAGTTTTAAGTCGTCTAAAAATCTACAGGTTGGGGTGCTAAATCTTCTCTCCTAACCTAGTCATATAATCATGAGTTTGACATTGCACCATAAAGACGTTGGACCTTTTTCAGATCCACCGGGAATGGATGTGTGTAGATTTGAGCCAGCGCACCAGTATATGTAAAACTCTCTATGGGACGGAGAGCGTTAATGAAGTCATTACTTGGTACAGGTCAGGAAGCAAGATGTACTTAAATCGTACAAATTTATGAAAACTGCTGGAGAAGTTTCTCAGTAGACTTGCTGTTTAGAATGCCTTTGATAGTGTTTATTCTACTACATGTGTGATTTGTTAGTTCGACTGACGTGTAATCTAGCTCAATAAATCAATAATTACTTTTGAAATTCTCAAAGAATTTTTCTTCTGTGAAATGCTTTTAAATACCTGAAACACTATATGTAGACAAATGAATCGCAGCTCAATCCCTCTACCTCATAACCACCATTGGTAGTTATAAAATTCCGACTTTAACGTGGAAAATAATTTAGAGCTTTGCCTCTAAGAATAAAGACATTATTACTTTCTTCCCACTTACCTGTTGCATTTAGAGGAAGTAGAAAATTCTATCAAGAATGTGTTTCCATATTTCATTGAAAATGTACATTGTTTACATAACTTAATAAATTAAAAGAAGCATTTTTAAAAAAGGAACCTTACGTAGTTTTGAATGATCAATAGATGCAGTAAGTCACATCATTATAAATTCGATTCTAGTAGAGATGTCAGCATTGAGATTGCAGTGTATGAATATTTTTAAAAATCGACATCCACTTGTGGAAAAACTATCAAACATCCTCTTTCGATATCTTTGTCAATTTGAATAATTACATTGGATATAACCACTTAATGGCAATGATATTAATTTTAATAATACAGGTGGCATATTCGGGATCAGTAACTTTGCAATCAAGTGAATGAGATGAAATGTAGATGGTTGACTCTTAGAGAGAGGGACTTATAAATATTATTTCCAGGCAGTGAAAGCCGGATACCGTTGGGACAGGTTGAACTAACATAGGCAAGGATGTGTTTACTGCACGTAAGCTGTCGTTTAATGTCAATTCAGGGATTGCTCAAGATTCTAACTTAGAACCTTTGCTACTTTTATTTTATAAACGATTTTCCTAGCACTGTAAAAAGTTAATAAATGTTCATGTTTGTTGATGATGTTAAACTATACAAAAGTATCAGCAATATTAAAGACTCTATATGCGTGGAGTAAAACAAACAAAGTCCTATTCAGAATTAGTAAATGTGTAAAAATGTCATTCACCAGAAGTAAATATCCCATTAAATACCTTTGTAATATCAACAGGACACCATTCGTTAAAGTAGTTGAAAATAAAGATCTGGGTTTACAATTCCATATTTTAATCGCTAAAAAAGTAAAACTTAATTTAACTTTACAACTTATTTGTTAGACAAAATTTCGAATATGCATTTATTATTTGTAATTCTAAGACAGTATAATACAAAAGGTAAATTTTAAATTTTAAAAGTACTTCTGTTTAAATTAACCCGAGATTACCCTAGTCACACAAATATGAAAACTTTTTAAAAATATTTTAATTTAAAGCTATAGATTTCAGAAGAGGCATAGTGTGATTAATATTTCTGTGCCGAGTATTAAATTTAATTGTTGATGGTATTAATATTTCAGCAAAAATATTATTTTTGTGTACCCAGGAAAATTAGCAGACTAAGAGGCTCTTTCTCTCACCTCCAGAACAAATATAAAAATCCATAAAAATTCAGCATTGCACAGAATTGTTTATTTATATAGCAAACTTCATTATTTTGATAACTTTTTCAATGTGACACAAAACTAATTCAAAAGTGGCATAATTATTAACTCCTTTTTGGAAAACAGTATAACTACTAAGTTAATAACAATATTATTGTAATTGAAAACAATATTACAATTAGCTACGAATGCAATCTTCATTTCTCTTATTTTCTTTACATAATTACGAATTTCTATTCCTTATTTTTCTCTTTCTATATTATTTTGTATCATTTATGCCTTCCTTGTTTGTCTAGTTTTCAGCTATAGTACACACATTCATGATGAACATTGTAATTAGCTTAGATTGTTTAAGTTCATAAGAATAAGAATAAATAAATAAAATGATGACAATACAGAGCAAGTTACAAATCAAAATTAACAGTTATAAGTAAAACGTAACATCCGAATGCTGGTTTAGTATTGAGGCATCAAATTGTTTAAAAAACAAGTTAGTAACTATCGTGGTATACTTTGTTATATTTCGTCCACCCAGAGAAATTGGTAATTTTATGAGTAGTTAATTTATGAATATTAAATACCTATGGAATTTATTCATGAAATTTTATACGTATACTTTCAAATCAAAATACGTAAATTGTATTTAAAGATTTACATGTCTATTCATAACAGCAATACCAGCTGTTCATTGTGCAATAACTTATGTGGTTTATTGATTCAGTTGCATAATTATTATTAAAGTACACTGCAATGTATATTCTAAAACTTTGAAAAGTAAATGTCCTGCGGTTTTCATTTAAACAATCTCTATATTGGAAAGTGTGCCCGAGGTCACAGATGTGATGAAACGAATACTCAGATGGACTGCTTCCCTTCAAGAGATCCTTGTTTTCTTAATTTTTGGGATATAACCGTTTTTATGTAGAGCTGCAAGGTTCTAAATTGTATTCTCGTTGCAAACTACAGTATACTACTCTAGAACACAGTTAACTAAGTATTTCGTCTCTCTAACATTGGTGTCCGTGATTCGCTGCCAATCACTTTCAGCACCCAAGTGTAAATCTCTTCTGCTTATGAGAATCTACTATTTCCCATACACTTCAAAAAGCCTCAAACTTTCTCTAAATAAGTTCAGTCTGTGCTTTAAAACGCTCTATATTCTATGTCAGCAAGCCACAATGCATATAAATAGAACTCAGAAACATAGTTTTAATCTGCCGGTATATTTCTTATACAATACATATATAATTGCGGTACAGAATCGCGTGATAAAAAGAAATTACATAGAAACCTAACTTTCACCCTTAATGAAATAACCTGCCTGATGTTACAAAAATAGAATAGATCACTGTTGTCTGAAGAAGATTTTATTTATAGCAGACATTTACGTACTTTTATGGGTCAGTCGCCTTGTCTCGCCGCTGAAGATTATGACGAACTGGCGACAGTGTGTGGTCCATTGGTCTCTATGAACAGCTTCCATAGTCACTTTGATTACTCAGTCGTGCAAGCACTCTTCCCTTCAGCAACATGGGTCAAATAGTGAAAAACACGGCTGTGGGGGAAAAATACCTAGCGGCGTTAGTACCACGATATCGAGTGTGATACCGGTATTAGCTAGGTACACATCAAACACACTTGTGACGTCATAAGCCTGCTTCGCCATACGAGATGCGTCAGTCGCCTCCGAGTTTCTGGAACCGTGAACTTATAATTAACCGGCATTAGTGAACGCAAGATTACTCATCTTTTACTCATTATCTCGCCCAGAATTGAATGAAAACATGTTCATAATGAAGAAGAGCTACAATCGTAATCAAAGTCGAGAAGCAACACTTTGTAAATTAAAATCTGAAGTGTTGCAGTACTCGCATATAGAGAGCGTTCTTACAAACACTTATATTCATTACAAAAGTTAATCGCAATAGAAATCCCTAATTATTGCATACATATAGGTGCAATGGGAATAGCAAAATAGGGGTAGTAAACCGAGTAGGGTGGCCCAGTCTGTGGCCCGAATTCGGGAACCCGGGTTCTATTCCCGTGGCCGACTTAACTAACCCATTAGATTATTCGGAGCTTTTCCCGGGTCACCATGTGAATGCTGGATAGGTTACTTACGTCCCCCCGAATTTCCTGCCCCTGCATTTCATCTCCATTTCATTTCACGTCAACTCTCATCTGGTGGTCTCTTAAAGGCAGAGGTGTCGGCGAGTGTCTCGGCGGTGCATGGCAGGATAATATGCTCTGAGGAAACCAATTCCTCCTCCGGTAGGTCAGATGTCGGTCTCCGAAATGGCTTCTGGGACCATTTTCGTTGTCCTGGCCTACTGGGTCAGATTTCCAACTAAGTAAAATGTAGGGACCCTGCCCTCTGTGCTGTCGTCGCTCCTTGGGACGCCCACCCTCTGTCGCTTCCCGCCTCATCCTTCCTCGCGGGGATAACCATCTGGGGGCATAGGTACAATAGATAAGGACTTGCCGCAGTGCCGAACCTCCTCCCTAGTAATCCTAATCCTAAGGGATAGTCAAATCCCTTAAAACCTCCTTGGGTAGATTAGATTGGAGTATCTGCTTCACATTCAAGAGATTCCGTGTTCTAATCTCAGTCAGAATAGTCACCTTGATAAAGTCTTTTCCGGTGTTTGCCCTTATTCGAAAGATGAATATCTAGTAACTGTAAGCACTATGGATCCTGAGCTCATTGAAGCATCATTTCACCCATTTCATTCATTGTGCAATATGGCACACACAAATTGGAATAGATAGTTGTTTAAAAACTGGTTACTATGTGACAGCTTTGAAATTCCTTTTACTTTACACATCTGGAGAGGAAAAATGATTACGACTTCGTATTTGGGAAAAGCGCAACTGTTTGGAAACGCTTTTCTATGACAAGGAATAGTATAGAATATATATATATATATATATATATATATATATATATATAAAACTTTATGCTTCAGCGAGATCCGTATTTTGTATTTAGTAATAGTTTGTTTATCTATTACCATTTAACAGTAATGCAAAATGTATTCATAATGAAGAGGAGTTAAGAGACTATTCCAAAACATTCAAAATATAAATTTAGTTATTACGAAAATGTCTTAAACATGTGGTAAAATAATCATAATGTTACATAAGAAGAAATTTTTAATGGTAGTGTTATTTTATGTTATCGATGTCCAAATACATTCTAAAGGAATGACAATATATGCAAGATAAGAAACCACTTGATTATGTTGGTCGAAAAAGTAGTGGAAAATGATAATTTGAAAGACCATTAATGAATAAAGACCACTTCATCACGCTACACTTATGATTATGGCCCATAATGATTTTAACAACGTTACGATGTCTGCACAGGATTCAAATGGGGTAATTTCATTTTAATGGCAATTGGATTAATTAGAATAGTTTATGTGTTCTAAATATGTAAATGAACTTCATTATGTCAAAGTAGACCGCAATGTGTCTTATTTTCAGCTAAGTATACCAAGTCCTTCGGCTATTCTTAAATTAGTGATTTTAAATTCAATTCAGTTCTTAACCTACACACGGCTAGTGTCGAAGAATGATTAAGTTTCATTAATTAACTTAATAGTGCTAACTATTGTAATGTTGTGGGTTCATAAAATTAAAAGTCAAGTTTGTAAAAATTCAAAATACTCTTTATTTCCATAGAATGACACTGTTTGTACACCCCTTTGCAGCAAGATGACGTAACATAAATCAACACAGTCTCCCGTCATTTCTGCACACGTAAACAAACAAAAGAGTTCACTTTCAAATCACAGCTGCAAGCGCACAATTACGGAGTCTTATTACGACTGTCCCGATAAACTAGCCATGGCTTCCTTTATATCTCCAAAACACTATTCCAGAAATTGATGGAATTTTCTGTAACAATCAAGAAAGCGAACCTTCCAGTCATCTATCTTTATCTGTTTCGGCAAGCTTTTTATCTCACTATCTGTCTCTTTGTGAGCGCTGGCTGCGCTAGTCGCAACAATGCGATCGGCGACACTATAAAGCCTGGAACTTGAGTACTTCTGGCATAGTAAGTCGCTACAAAAGTTGCGTATATGAGGAACTCCTGGGGGTTTACTGGGAAACATACAAGTCAGGTAGTGAATTTAATGACATACTGGAATGTTGGCCCTGGTAAGTCAATGGTTAAGAGTAAAATGACGGAGACCGGGAGATCAGTGGTTTAAATCCCGACTATGGCATAGAATTTTTCAGTTTAACCCTACCTATCGATTTTAACAGTTTAATTTCCAGTCATTTACAGTTTGATATACTTTGACAATCTACAAAATAAACTCTTGAAAAATAATGGTAATTCATCTTTACCTAGGATTGTTATTTACCCTCCCATAGATTCTAGAATTATAAATGTGTGTATGTGTGTGTGTGTGTGTGAGAGAGAGAGAGAGAGAGAGAGAGAGAGAGAGAGAGAGAGAGAGAGAGAGAGAGAGAGAGAGAGAGAGAGAGAGAGAGAGAGAGAGATTTATTCCTGATTTCACCAACAGATGATAAGGCTTAACACGAGTTTAGCAATAGTCATAACAAAAATTAAATTTCACTAACACCTCCGTTCAATCTCTTGTTAAACTAACAATCCAAATTTCTGTTGTTAAGTAGTTAACAACTACAAATAGTTAAACTGGCGGGCGTGAACGCAGCTGTTGATGTCGATTTGCTATATTTAAGACCATCTAAATGGTATACATAATAGAGTACGACCTATGAGGAGAAATGGTTTTTAGGATATATCAGAACAAAATGTTCTACAGAGGTATAGCTGTCGAAACAAGTTGCTCTGAAGGTTACTGCGGAAGTACAAGCATCGTAAGGAATATGCCAATCTCGCCTTTGCTTCAAGTATTAATAACTTTTCGATTTTATAATTCACTGAATTATGTAGATAATACACTGTCCACCTCCCGTCTTGAAATTTTCAAGTCATTTTTCCTTCTTCGCACCTCGTTTTTAATTTACGTAATACAGACGAAGTTGTTTGGAGCTTGTAGTAGTGACACATGCATTTGAATTAAATTCGTTTCCAGTATTTTCCCACGAGATATCTTTCTCTTTTACATTCACCGCATCCGTCCTCTTATTTTCTGCGATATCCTTACACTTCGTCACCAATTCAATTAACCATTCTTTCTCCATTGATGAGAAATTTATCTCACGGCTTTTGTTTACGATTTTGTTCACCGTTATTTTTTCAGCTGTTTGCAGACGAAAATGAAAACAAAAGCGCATCCAGTACGTTCAGATAGCAATAGGACTCTTCTATAGCTGTAATATTTATAAGTTTCTTGGCGTTAACACGTGTTTGTTAACATTTTCAGGACACAGGTTGGTTAAATGCAAGACATTTAGCAGTAGTGTTAGCGCTGTGACAATTGTTACGTTACCTTTGTTAACGTCACTTTTAACATCTGTTTGGTGAAATCGGGCATTAGAGTTTAAACCAGAAGGTTACACGAAATAAAATAAGATAAATAAAAAATAAAGAATAGTTCTTTACAGCGCTTCAGCTATGATGGAGTTGCACATACATCCTTTCTTGTGTCATAAATATTTGACATAAATTGTTCAAAAAGAGTAAATAGTTTGACTTTTTTGGTGTTTAAAGTGGTTTTTCATAAACTTTAGACGGGGATAGTGGAAGCAAAATTAAATTTCTTATACCGTATGCGAGTAAAACGCCTATAACTAGTAGCTATAGGGACTGACAAACTCCTGGTATTGTTTTTAACAAATGTGCACATACGTACCCTACGTTTTAGCAGAAGTTCACCAAAAATAAAAATCGCTTTTAATTTAGTTCTCAAGAACAGCTCGATGGGCGCATTTCCGACTGCGAACAAGCTAGGGCATAAATATCTGCAAAAAGTGACCTCTTTAAGTGAAAGAGCCGTCTTCTTCACCTCTTCCTCTGATTTAGCGATAGCCACGTAGCACTTCCTTCAAGAGCTACAAGAAATAACTGCGTAACTACTCCGCTGTACTGCAGAATTCAGGAAGCTGCGTTAGCTCTTCATTTGCTCTCAGAGAAGCTGGTTTTTCGTTGTAATAAACTTTTAAAATATACACCCGGATAAACATAACTGATTCTTCGTGATTTCAGAAATATTACAATGAAAATATAAATACAAATTTCTGAATTATAATTGTAGTTCAAAAATATATGGGAATTAAAGAAGGTTTACAAATAAATGTATCAAAAGTTCTATGACCCTTAAGTTTCAACGATATACTGCATTTTTATTTTTTCTGTAATGTTCTTACTGTAAGTAATGAAGGTGTTGCATTCCATTCATATTTTTGACACTGAATTTCACGTTTTGAAGTAAATGAAAAGGTATTTCTGAAAAAAAGGTTCCAGTGCATTTGCGCTTGCATAGGTCTGAATGCAAACATAACTCAGAAACAAAAAGTCTTTTGAATAGTAGACTTTGTACTTACTCGTCCAAGGATTCGCCACTAAGATTAAAAAGTTCCCTCATTCCAAACTTCTTTTTATGTAGATGAAAGCTTCTCGAAAAATCGTCATTTTCCCAAAATATGACTAACGAATGAGATTTGGCATATATTGAACATAACTGTATGAAAAAGAAATATTTCTTTCATTTTCTGGTTAGTCGTTGAACCCTCCTTATGAATAACTTTTTAATATGTGGCCTAGAGACCGAGCGGAATGGGTCAGGCGGTTTCGTCTGTGGCCCGAATTTGGAAGGCACGGGTTCGATTCCCGTGGCCGACCTACCTGAACCATGGTTTTTTCGGGGGTTTGTCGGGTCACTAGAGGAATGCTGGGTAGGTTAACTGTATCCTCCGAATTTACTGTCCCTCCATTTCATCTCCATTAGCATCTCACATCTGGTGGTCTCTTTCAGGGTAGAAGTGTCGGCGGGTGTCTCGGCGGTGCATGCGAGATGATATGCTCTGAGGAAAACTACTTCCTCCTCCGGTAGGTCGGTTGCCGGTCTCTGCTCCTCTGCTGGGACCATTTCCTGACCGCCAGCCGGAAGTCTCTATCCCAGTAAACTGTAAGGACCCTGCCCTCTGTACTGTCGTGGCTCCTTGGGTCGGCCGCCTTCTGTCTCCTTCGCCTCATCCTTTCTCCCGGAGGTGCCCCACTTAGGGGCATAGGAACAATGAGCCCAGCATGGTGGGCTACGTACCTAATCCGCTCAGTAATGAAATCATAATCCTATGTGGCCTAGAGTATAAACAACTTTTTGGCGCAGAAATTGTAGATCTTGTTAAAGCAAATAATTAATATTGAACACTTTTTTGCTGTTAACAATTTTGCAGATATTCATTGCAATTTCTCAAGTAGAGTCGTTGGTGTTATCTCTTATTTATATAAACAGAACTAATTTTAACGTCATCGCATAGCGAGCAGCTTAAAGATTTGAGCCTACTGTATTTCTCCCTTACTGTACTCTCTCTTCCCTTTACCTACAGAGAAATTCACAACAAGATAGTTTGTGAGAAACTTTATCCCGATAGACATAAAATAAAATAAGCACTTGTAGGAATAGCTTGTACAAGAGCAGAGAAATTCGTGAGAGTGCAGAATGTGAAATTCTTTTATGTATCAGACAACCACTGACATAAAAGAATTAACTGGACATTTAGCTAAATGCAAAATAGTCTGAACAACAACTTTAAACATTTCGTATGTTAAATAAGGCCTGAAGCTTTCCTGGCGACGAATATGCTCAAGTTGTTCTCGGGAAGCAAGCCAGGTGAAAAGACGATTAGAAATCGGCGTTTCGGAAGTGTGCATCTCTCCCAACATCAGGATATTTATTAAAAGAGAACAACTTGAGCAAATTTTTATGTCATTAAAGGGCTCAAAAATTAACTCGTAACAACCCTTAACCACACGAAAAGATAAAACTCGTTTGAATTTTTCCTCTCGTTATCAACCTTGCATTTTAAACCACCATTTTTAATAAAAAATAAAATGCACATTAAAAGTTGTTAATTGTTAGGACTAGCTTTCAAATGGGAGAGCTCTCCGGTATTGTACGAGTATTCTTTCGGCAGTCCGGGCTTCGGTACCCGTCTACCGCCTATCTGACCTTATTAATTTTTATTATTGTTATCTATTGTGTTAATTAAATGTGTTTACATCTCTTTAGAAATTGCAGTATTAATAAAACTCTTGTGTAATTAAATGAAATGATGTCATTGCATTTTACTAGGAATTATAATTATTACATGTAGGATAATTTTTACTTTATGATTCTATTCTGAACAGAATGTTCAGACGTTATTCATTTTAAGTATACTAGGGAAATCTTCTTATGAAGTTTATGTTTAAAGTTCTGTTGCTGTAAGCATTTCTGTTTGAACATTCAATACTAAATAATCGAGTTAACTCAACATTGGTAATTGGTGGCTTCTATGAACAAATCAGTCCAGGTACTAAACTGCCTCCGAGAGTGATAAGGCATAATGATGTAAGAAAGACACAAGATGACTTATCTGTGAATTTGTGTACTATACTGGGTGATTAAAAAGTATGAAACAATGCCTGTAACCCAGCTCTATGAAGTGACGTTTTTTAGAAAAGCTGTAAGACCTTAATATGCCCTCACATTACTATGATTACAAATAAAGGGTTTTCTTTCGTTGTTGTTAAACGGAAACCTTTCTTTTTTCTGCGCTCATCCAGTTCTCAAGTCTCAGAACGTACAAATACCCTTTCAAACGACCATTTGAATTTATTAGGACCTTACTGCATGTGTACTGAGCAAAGGAAAACGCATCGTTACCTCATATTAAGTAGGTTTTTGAATTAAACAATTCAGTAGGCTACTTTAATATGTGGCTTTGAATTGAACAAATACAGACGAAAGCTAAGTTAATAATGACAACAATGATTACTTCGTTGCAAAATTTTCCTGAAAGTAATTACCCTAGGCACAACTTACAGAAAGACAGTGAATTGAAGGACTAAAGATGTGGTGATAGGAGGAGGTCTTGTTTAATGAAATGCGTCCATTCTGTACATTCCGAGGACCAGAAAAAATGACACAAAATGCTGTCATTAAGAAAAGGTATCTCCCTATTCACAATAGGGAGTAACGTGAAGACAGGTTGATATCTTACAGCTTTCCTAAAACTACCACGTCACAAAACATAAAAACAAAGTTGCAAGCATTGTTCCATAGTTTTTACTCACCCCGTACATCGCGATACCTGAATGTTAAGCTCACTTTCTAAATCGAGCACTTTCAATTTGTGAGATCCTGCTTTTTCTATAATATTCAATAACGTAAATACTAGTTATGCGAAAATATAATTACCTACTATCAGTTGTTGAGCATTGTTGTTCAGTAGCAAGATTAACAAATTTAAACTTGGTAGCGCAGTAGTTGATGGTCTTAAAGTAATAACTTTCAGCTCGGACTTAGCTGCAGCATTAATAAATCATAAATAAATATCAAAATACCCTAGAAAGATGTGAGAGTAGTGAAATTAAGTTATATAAATAAAAGGTTAAGTAGATTTAATATAGTACATGCATATACGTGCAGGAAGATAGACAAAGCACACATATTGATAAGATTATCAGCAGTGAAAGTAGAAAATAAGGCTTTAATAAGACGCTACTTCTTGAACCATTCTGCTGTTACGCCGAAAATACAGTGTTATATCGTGTGAGCATGAGGAGATCGTTGATCAAAATAATTGTAGTAGATGAATTTAAATAGTAAGACTTCTGTATTTGTAAACTGTGTTTCTGATTTGGGAACTTGACTCGAGTTTCTGGTGCTTACCTACTCGGAGTTCTAAGTTGCTTTTATTCAGAGCATTTACTTGGCTCTACAAGGCTGGTGAAGTAGTTCTTTGAAAGCTCAGGAAGAAAGAAAAATCAGAACGGGAGATACGCACGTCACAAGAGTTTGTTGTTGTCACCGTGTCACGCTATATAAGCACGAAATGCGTCAAACACCGCACACGGCTGCCTCGGTCAAACCAGTTAGGGAAAACTAACACATCATGAGGATAAAATCTTATTCAGTCTTTCAAGCTGCCTCCGAGAGGTTTATTTAATTACTCTTGCTGAAGAAAGATATTTTTGGCATTAATAAAGCAGCCCTTCAACAGGACTGTCGAATACGCGTGGTAAACTTTCGATTAACTGCGCTTTTTGCGAACAGGTTTTGGGTTTCATTGACACAAATATTGCACTCACTATAATAATGTAGCGTGGAGAAGCTTGAATGAATTATATTTGATAATTTATTCATATTTTATATGTGAGGTGGTAAAGCTGGTGCTACTCCTAATGAGACACAAATACCAACTCGATGCTCTTGATAACACATCTTCAATATGAAACGGTCTTCTAAGAAAAGCTCTACGAAAGTTTTACAGCTTGCCTTCTCTTATTCGGTATGGAATTCCATCACCGCTACGACCCTTTTATCCTTGGACCTTATTGTACCTATACCCCCTGTATCATTTTATAGACATACAAAATGTTCTGATTGTAATAACATTTTCCAAAATTAATGATATATTTTCTGTGTGCAAGGGAATCACAAGAGCATAAAAGTAGATACTCAGCTTTTTGTTTTATTCATAAACAATGTGCAATTTGCGTTACTCTGAAACACTCCTATCAGATTTTTATGCTTTTTCACAGGAACATATTCTGTGATAAATGCAGTAATAGTTCACAAATGAAATCATTTATATTTAAGTAAACTTTCAACTCTTTATGCATGGTTTTTAATAAATAGTTTACTGTGTTGTTTCTTGCAATTTTACACCAGGTTAAGTTGAATATTTGCAACTGTAGTTTGTGAATTAATGTTTACATTCAGTCAGTACACGGAGTTCTATTCATTAGTGATTTTTATACTGCATACTTTAGTAAGTAAATGTAATTTTATAATTATTTATTAAGATTTGCTACCCTCAAATACTCTGTTTCTACAAACATCTGCAGTTTTTCCCCGAGCCATGCTATCAGTTTGTCCGACATGCATATATACGTCGGTACCTTTGGTGTACCAGAACTTCAAAGGTTAAACGTAAGTTAGGTTTTGTGAACAGGTAGAGTTAGACTGAAAAATTCAATGCCATAGCAAGGATTTGAACCACGGATCTCTCGGTTTCCGTCCAGTTTCTTTTAACCATTAAGCTACCTTAGCAATATGACAGCATGGCATTAAATTCTCCAACTGACTCTTATATTCAAGGTGATCCACTAGGGGATCTCGTATACAGTGAGATACATACCTTTTGTGATGGCTAAGGCATTGCATTTTTCGATCTGACTCTACCTATTCAAACCTTGCACTATGGAATAACAGTGTGGAAAAACAATTAAATTATAAGTTTGTTAACTAATCTTCAGACCTCTAAATTGTTATCAAATATAGATTCCAGCGAACATCAGGAAAACAATTGGTCACTCCAGCACATGGAAAGAAGAGCGTTAATTATCTTACAAATACGTTATTGAAATTTACTTTGATTTAGTCTCACTACCATCTATCCTCCTTTAACATCTTGTTTCCCTTTAACTTCACAATAGCAATACACGCCAAGTTAAAACATATGTTTCAAACATACGTAGACCATGCTTAACAGGATACATGATTGTGGATTCTACACCTTCAGATATTACGTACAAATTTATTGTTCTATACTAAACCCAGACATCACTAATTAATTGAATATTCTTTCTTAAACTGGTATTTTCAAAGTTACTGAAGTCTGTAGGGGTTCATGCGAAAGAAGTTTAGGTGGATGTGGCTTCAAAATAACCAGACACAAAGCAGACTTTTCATTTGATGATCAAGTCATAAACGTTGACGATTCAAGTCTGGTAAGGATGGACTGGTCATGGTGATTCTATACCATGGTTCGCTTGATTATCGGACATACTACAAAACCAATTAACTTTATTTTCCGAAATAATTTGAAGTATAATTTATCAGACCATAAGCCAGTCTTCTTTAGATAAGTTTACTCTGATGTTGCAGTCGCTAAAGATTTATGCCAATCTGCTTAAACGGCAGAGCGTATCCATTATACGTCGCTGTACACCCTATAGTAATTATGATGGAGGATATTTTGAGTATACATTTATTTATTGTAAAGTATTGGAATAGTTGAGATATAGCTAAGGTCCACATAAAACAACAACTGTCAAAAACGTCCCTCATCTACCTCCGAAAGTATACCGGTAGAGTACATATCTACTCTGCATATTTATACCTATGGAGTTTTATTGTTTGCAAACCTCCCATATTTTTCCACTAAGTGATGACTAAACGAATAATTAGCTAGAGGTAACCGTAATTGCCTCTGGTAGGATGACAATGAGATTGGCGATGGTACGAGGAACCTGCAGCTTTCTACTTTATACTCCGAATAAGTCCATAACTACTAATCAAACCACAGACGTTCATTACGGAAGTTATAAATGAAATTGGTGAATTACGTCATCACCCATGCTATTCTTGTACATTATAATACATACGTTCCATTTATAAATTCCATATAATATCCAAGTTACTGATTAAAGTCGACCAACGTTGTATCATGATTGAAAGTATATTAAAATCTCAATTATCGTGTCTTTTTTACATAATCTATATCCCTAATGTTTACTACTTGGGTTTTCAAAATGATGAATATCTAAGAGATATAGACGGGGAGATCATTGCTCAAATATTTTCTAAGTCGCAGAACACCTCAACTATTCTGCTCGCAACTGTACATGAAAATTCAAACCTTCAAGAATCACTCTTAAAATATTTTGATTTTATCTCAAACACTTCTTGTATTTGACAGTGTTACACAATACGCCTTTTTAGGTATACATAATGCTGTTCACATTTTTGTATCGAATATTTCATAAGTTTTCCCGGAGAAATTAACACTTGATAGCTAAAGGACTTGATGCATATAGGATCTAAATGATAGATATGAAGTTATATCTCAAGTCAGGTTTTGTTATAAATGAGACCATATGGGAAAATGTAACAATTACATCAATGCAGATTATATAACTATCACTAACAGCAAAAAGTTCAAGAAACTCTCCAAACTAAACAGTTCTTGAAATGCAAATTACCCATTAATGTTTTCTAAATTTGCTCAAAATTGATTAAATTAGTATCTATCTTAGAAATCATCTAAAGCTTTCTGCATATATTTCCTAAATTCTTCTTTATTACAATCAAATTTTATCATATCATTCAAGTAAATGTAGACATTTTTAATAAATACAATTAAGTAATGATGCTTGTTGCATTATCTCTTTCAAAAATAATAACTACTGCAAAGGGATTTGTAAACGAGAGCTATCTAATAATAATTATTGACCTGAAATTAAACATTTGTCATTTTATCAACCTATAAATGGTAGATTTAGAAAATACTACTATTTTTGGAATATAATTTTAAGATTCTTGAAACATTTTATTGACCTGTGATGCAAGAGCAATGCGAGTCCATATATTTTGGAGTATTATCCCTTTTAAGGGACACTAGGTGGTATACATTGTCAAAAATTTAATCTAAAATGGTATAGCCTGTGACATTTTATACCAACTGTGAATTCTATGCAACTTTATTGTAAAGAAGTCGTTACTGGTAAATTAGGAGGTAAACTTAACTACGACATATTTTTCGGGCCGAAAAAGGACTAATTTTTGGCGTGAATAAATTAGCCCTTCAGCGGAATGCGGAAAACATTCGATTAATTGCACTTTATACGAACAGCCTTTGGTTTCATGGATACAAATATTATTCTCTTTAATAACGCAGCAAGGGAGCCATAATTAATTATTATTCTGTCATTTATTCTCATTTTATTGAGTACAATCAGTTGTTCCCTTTTAGTTACACGCCTAGTTTTCAATGATTAAAGGGAAGTATTTTGGACATCATATGAATGCTGAATGAGTGGTTGTTAGCGTTTTTGGAAGTCATCTACTATGGACTGCTTTTTTTCTACGAGCTAGCTCCCCTCCCACGTTTTCCTCTTTTTTTAGCCCCCTCTCCTTCCGGAGTGGCATAACGGGTTTGTCCACAACTCACGTATAGCTTTGCACGACATTACCTCACACTCGTGCTTGCCTTATCTCGCAGGTCACTTTGTTATTTGCTTGCATAAAGTACCTAGATTGTTGTATATCCACCAAAGTTATGGTGACTTAACCCCACTTTCGGCCAGTTTTATTATTTCTCCTTAAACGCCACCTTCTGTAAGCAGAAAGCAATTCGTGACTGCTGGAGCTAACATGGAGTCCTGGTTCATGCAAACCCCTTCCTGCTCATGAAACAAGCAGCTTATAACAGTAATTATTTCTTGGAAGTAACTGATTTGTTTATTTCACACGATTTTACTACAGCCTCTTGTCATTCTTACAGAAAACTGGGATTCTATTTCTTATCGAAATAAACATTTACAAAAAGTGTATTTTATTGCATGGTTCTTTTTATTTATTTTGTTTATTTTTTGAAAATACAATGGAAATAGAAGAACGTTAGTAGAAATTAATCCTCCAGGAGTGAGTCTCTATGTAATCGTCTTGAAATTGCGTTCTCTTTGTAGTTATCCCTAAGAAAATTAACAGCAAATTTGAAAAATTAAAACACTTCTATTTGAGAAAATTATAAGCGTTTTAAGTGCAAATAAATAACAAAAAATGTATTGGAAATGTTATACTCTGCATAAAAATGCATTGAGATAAACTGTATTCTTTATTAATATCCACATTAATTGAGTGGTAAGACTTTGTATTTTACGGTAGCAAAAGAATGATAACTTCGGAGGCAACCACTAGAACATGCAACATATGCATATAACTAATCACGAAAATATATTTAACCCACATTTTCAATATAAATCTTAATATATTCTTGATAAAATAAAAAGTATGGAATAAACTTCCATCTAAAGGTGTTCTGGTGTGGGAGGATTTTCTTTGAAAGATAAAAGCCAAGTCTTTACAAATTTTAATTTTCATAAACATTCACACAGATCTTACTTTTAGGATGAGTTTTTTAATCAAGCAATCTGAAAACACATTTCTAGTAAACCCTCAACTTTGGTAGATTGCAATACCATCCCTACTTACTACTCCAAGTAGAGAAATTAAAAAATGCAATGGCAATATAGCATTCCAAAAAATATAAAACGCTTGAAATTTCTAACCAATAACGTTCATACCAGGAACAACATTTGCAAGTAGAGTGGTTGCCTCACATTGAGAACGTCCCAAGATTGAATTTCAATTGTTTTTCTTATCCTGAATAGACGTTTATTTATCGTAATGTATGACCTATACGGTTACATAATCTTAAAACTAAAGAAAATAAAACATAATATGTGATTTTTAGCAAGTTTATGTCTAGCTCTAACAGTTTCATGATATTATAACATTTACAAAGGTCATTCAAATAAAGATTTATGGCCTATAGGGTTTATTTATTGTCTGAATATTTCAATCATATTGCGTTTTCTTAAAAAATGTTATACCAATTTTGAGAATAAGAATAGTAGGAACAATTATCGGTGTAAAGAGTAGTTTTGTAATGGGAACTTTCTTGTTTAAGTAAGCTTAGGCGATATCTGTTCAAAGTGTGACAATACAATTAATCAAAAGATAATCTAATAAAATCTGCTGCTTTTGCCTTCGAAGAAAATACGATTATTCTGGAGATAAATGTTGTTATGGGTATTTTTGGCGGAATGCAGCAATTTCTAATATCTTCTTGGCCATAGAGAAATTCAAGAATCTTTTTTAAAGTTAGCAGAAGTGAAGCTCTATATACTGGAGCTTAGATCACAAGTAGGCCAGTTTAGGCCATGGTGACCCGATGAGCAACGAGAATCGGGCGGGGATTCTAGTGATTCCAGAACACTCAACTCTCCATCTTCAACCAGGTCATGAAACGAACGGACCCGTCAGGAAAGGGCACCTACTGTCCATTCGAGTTACACACAGTCCACCGCCACGCCGCAACGGACAAATAGCCGCCGTATTTTTTGTGTAATTGTATGTCCTCCAACGTTAAATCATGTCGGACGGTGAATGAAAAGGGTGAAATGATGCTCAAATGTGCCCAGGGTCCTTGGAACTCAGAGCTACCTGACATTCGTCTTTAAGGATAAGGGAAACCCCGGGAAAATACCTTATCCAGGTAACTCACCCTGGTCGAGATTCGAACTCGAGACCTCTTGAACGTGAGGCTACCATCTACGCTACCGAGGCGGGCACCACCGTCTGGTTCTACAAAATTTTAATATAACAAGATGACACTCTTGAAAGGAAATAATGGCAAAAGGGTATTCAGAGGAGAAACTACCTCACCATTCGTCTAGTTACCTGGGGCCGCATGTCAGAGAGCTTACGAATTAAACCCGGGATATTCCGAATTAGAACCTCACCCCTTAACATGGAGCCATTTTGCTCGGGAATTTTTACATTATTTTTAAGAAATGCCACGTAATAAATTTTATTTATAGTTCTACACAAGGCAACCTACCCTTAACAATGCTGTTCACCAATTTTTGAAAGAGTTATTTGTCGGATATTTATAAAACCGATGAAAATAATCAATTTGTTCCAGTAATGATATGAAGTAATTAGCACTGGGGGAGAAAATAAAATGCTTGTTTTAAAACACAACTCCAGCGTTTCGATTTGCATGAGGATGAAATTTCACGTGCTAAGTGTATGTACAGTTTTCCCTCTATTTGGTAATTCCCATGCATGACCTGGAACATTCCACTAGGCGCAGGTGGGGAATGGAAGCCTTTTGCCGCATATTAAATGGCAACAGAATTGCGTGCACTTTGCCTCCGCTCCGAAGAAACAACTACTTTTATTTTTGCAGGACAAACTCATGATTATCGCCGCAATGCTCTCTGCAATTAATTACCAAGAATTTTGTTCATTTACCATTTTGCCGCAGCCCGTGACGCTGTGCGTGACTTCGAACACCTGCGACGTTAGCTGCGGAGAAATTTTACTTACCTTTGTAAATAACATAGCAGAGGGAATACTCAACGGTGGTCTCAGTACTAGCATGTTGACCTGGCTGTCTCGAACCGTTATTAAATTCCTTATTACGTAAATAAGTATTCCAGCCAAACATTTTATTTCGATATTTCACCGGTAAATCAAGATTTTCAGACCATTTGAACCCTAAGAAAGAATTTTTTGAAAGGGATGTATGAATATGTATGTGAACAACTAAGCGGAATGGCACAAGTTTCCTCTGAAGCCCACATTCGGGACGTCTGGGTTCGATTCCCGCGGCCAACCTACCTGACCCATGGGTTTTTCAGTGGTTTTCCCTGGGCGCTAGGCGATTGCTGGGTAAGTTAATTATATTCCCGGAATTTTCTGTCTCTCCATTTCATCTCCGTTATCATTTCATGTCATCTCTCATCTGGCGGCCTCTTTCAGGGCAGATGTGTCAGAGGGAGCCTGGGCGGTGCATGTCGGGATGATATGTTCTGAGGAACACTTTCTGCTACGGCAGGACAAATTCCGTCTTCGAGCCAGCCTAGTGGGCCCATTGAGGAATGCGGCAGACAGGATACCGGTTGTGCAGCTGCCTGGAGTCTTGCTCTGAGGGGAGGGGATTGACGGCGGCCTCCGATGTCCGAATCGGCCTCGTGAATGTTTCGGGGCCACGGAAAGTGCGATGGCGATTGTCCTAAACCCACCGCTCGGGAGTTTCTATCTGGTAAAGTGTAGGGACTTCGCCCTCTGTACTGTAGGGACTCCTTGGATTCGACCGCCCTCTGTATACTTTCACCTTGTTCTCGCTCCCGGGGATGTTCACTTGAGGCATAGGTACAAAAGACTAGTCTGATCAGGTACCGGAGCGCCTCCGAACAATCCAATTCAACCCAATCCAATGTGCGTGAACAACACTAACAAGTAAAGCGTCAGGTGTAGGTATGTTCAGTCTCCTGAATCACTAAGATATTCGGCAAAATCCCCCACGCAGTCTAATCTTCACATACAAACATATGTACAAACATTCTCAAAAATGGCTCCTAATAGTTCGCCTATATTTTGAAGTTTCTAGGAGTAGCCTTCGGATCTTCTTTCATCGTGAATGTATTTTTATAACTGGTATACAGTAAGAGAAAACGAAATATACCACACCAAAAATATATATCTCGTAAAAGCATACATTTTTTAAAATAATCTTTTCTGTGATATCCTCGTGTTTGGTTTGAATTTTAAAATACATTTACTTTTCTCAAATAAGAAGTTTTTAGTCTCCTGTTTACATATATACCTATGTTTATGCTTCTATTATGCAAAGAGAATGGAATGTCAGGGTCACCACGTATGTTTATATCGTAACATAAAGTATATATAGGAATAAAATATTTTTAGAAATAATTTGTACAAAAGTGAGTTTTGAAAACAAGTGAGAGCATGGTTGTTTTTATATTTCTTCTTCAAACTGTTTTATAAGAGCTTATTTTATATGTAACTCCAGTAATTCGAGAAATGCTCAAATATTTTCATTATGTATTTTTATGTAAATACAATGGAACTTAGGTATTACTCAAATTCCATAAATATTACATTCTATATATGTTTAGCCTCTTCTAAAGTTGCAAGACGAAAGCTTAAACGTCTCACACCTCAAATTATCCTTTAGGAATAACTAATAATTTTTTTGTAATTTACGTCCTCCAAAGTTGTCATATCGGACAGTGAATAAATTGGGTGAAATGATGCTCAAATTAGTCCAGAGTCCATGGAGCTTTCAGTAACCCGACATTTGTCTTGAAGGATAAGGGAAAACCCCGGAAAAACCTTATCCAGGTAACACAACCTGACCGAGATTCGAACTTGGGACCTCTTGAACGTGAGGCAGACACGCTACCATATACGCTACCGAGGCGGGCTAGTACGTATTTGACGTCAATTCCACAATGGAAGGGAGCAGGACAAGGTGCAATGTATATGCACACAGACTGTCCAGGTAGTCGGGGTAAGCGTGAAATCTCTGACGTCACTGCCTAAAGTCCAGTTGCAGCTCAACCTAATTTCCGTTCATTCTGGCGTTAGTGCTAACAAAATCTTCAGCCTTCTTTTACCTTATCTTGGGCAATCTAAAGGTGTTGCAGAAAAGTATCGCAATTTTTATGTCCCACTTCCGGATGAATTGCAAACTAAGTAATGGAATATTTTTAATAAACAAAGGGGTAACAAGAAATAAACTCGAGTAAGAGCCATTAGAGGTGAACACAGACCACTTACGCATAAACCTTTATCTTTAAGCTTTCCTTGCAATTCGCCCGTTTAACTCGTGTGTACTCACAAACCACTTTACGCGTTACAGATCCATCTATTTTCTAAATTCCTCGCAAACTTAAGCTGTAAGTTTTAGACCACTTATAGAAGTGTATTACTTTCTACTACCTAGTGTAATAGATGCAGTATGGAATAGAATATTTGTACCGAACATTGCACAAAAGGTTTAGATAAATATGTAAAATCTTAGTTACTTATTAATATAAATTGAATTCTACTTCTCTTTCTTTTAAGGGCACCTCTTACCCATATAATGGCACTTTGGATTTTGTTTAACCATCATTGTTTTGCCACTTTCTACTTCTCAAACGTTTTTGTCTTTCTGCTGCTTTCCCCCTGCTGTGTTTTTCCATTTCTTAACCACTTTTCCTTGATATTCCTTGAAATCTCGCCCACTGTCTTGATTCTGTTTACCCTCTGTTTAATATTTTATAGCTACCATTTCCTCGTATATTTTGTCCCACATTGAATCCCAGACATCCTGCCACCACTTCTCTCTCTAAATTCTGTCAAGTAATGTATTTTACATACAATAAGGCATGTCTCAGGTTCTTTCCCTCTTATCCCTCTTAAGAAGATTACCCCTCTCACCCCTCTCTTTTCCCGCCTGTTATATGTATCGTCAACTTTCTCTCCGCAGTCTCTTTTAATTTTGCATAAACATAAGGCACATTTGATTTTCAGTGCTTCCCCAGAAGTTTTCGTTTTCTAATTACAGCAAATAATGTACCCCGTGCAATAATTCAATATGGTTATTTCTTTGAATTACACCTTTTAAAATACTCTGAATAAAATTATACATTTTAAGAAAAGTTCTGCCTATATACTCAGCATGGTTCAAAACATAAACTTTCGTTGAAAACCAAATTTGGTGTTTATATTCAGCGACGCAAGAAAATTCATTCTTTCCCCAAACTAACCCTTATTGCAGAGTATATTTCTTATTTTTGATTCTCTCAAAAATGGTCACGATTTTTATTAAACGCCATCTACTTAAAATGTTTACAAGGCAAGTAAAACTTATACTTTGACTTTTATCGATCAACGTTTTGACAAAACTGCAATATACACATAAACTTTATTTAAAATAAAATTGTTGTTGCATCAGCCATTTTTCACTTACGTTTGTTATATACTTTTAATACTTTGTCATTTCTAAAGAGCTATTTTTGCTGCGTGTCATAGAAAATTCATAAAATTTATAATCAGAGTACTTTTTCTTTTTCTTTTTAACAGTTTTTTATTGTTTCCGTTTTTATTACTGTCTGTTTCTATAGTTTCACACATATACAGTATATAAACACCCATGCCCAAGGCAGGGCTCGAACCCGCGACCCTCTACGCGGCGGAATGTTAGACATGCACTCTAGCACCATGGCTATGAGGGCCAGCAACGTATAGCAATAAATGTTTAAACATGTTTATTACTATTCGGTTTTGCACCTAAGCTAAGTTGTAGGAACAAACTGATAAATTGTTTATCTCAGTTATAGCTGTTGCTACAATAGTTCATAACAGCTGTATATAAATAACAATTAAAGCTTGGTAGAGGCATAGGAATTTCCAATCATTAATATCAGAATGGAAGGAGTTTAGGTTAAACTGTTACGGAGTAGATCCTATGATGTCATATACTATATGGGTCAGCTGCCCCTATTTATTCTTATCTATGCAACCCGCTATTAATAGTATAATGTGGAAACATTGATCCTTTTAGCACAAAAGCTGTTATTGCAGCTCTGCTTTTGTATTCGGTAATATACGCACCCAGTATAATGAGGCCAAAAGGTTCCGAAAAGCTTAATTAAGCGATGATTTTTCATGCATATAATACTAGAAAGATTATAACAAATGTTCTACTGAAGAGCGACATAGAATACGTGGCAACTGGTCGAGTAGGTTAGTTGCTGGAATATGGTGATGCAAAGATTACGTTCGAAACGACATCACATTGTTTTGCTTTTCTTCTTTTTCCCCTCCTAGACTTTACTGTCCGCACTTTAGCTTTTAATTAATACTGACAAAGGAGCTGTGAACATGTTAAGTTCTCGGTTAAACATAAAAGTAAATTATCAATTAGTGTAGATTTCATCAATGCAGTAATTGTTCAAAATGACGACCTCCCACAGTATTTGAAAGGTTTCAGCATCTAATGAATGCCTAGATAATGAAGCGTTCATTCACGCCAAGCAATGACGCAGGCACAACTAGGTAAACCCACTTTACATTTGTGAAATGTTTGAAACTTGTTTGAATGGATCACGCACAATACCGACCATAATTAATATCTATCTTCCGGTGGAAAACATGAAGATTATTGTATTTTATAAACACTTATAATGATATAAAATGTTATTTTTATCATAATATCAAATTATAGGCCACAAGAGGTAAAATAAACGTAATAAAATTCCTCATCTGAACACGAAGGATTTGAACACAACTTGCAGTAGCAGAGTGGCGAAGTAACCTGTATGATACCATTTGGCCAACGCTAACTTGCGAGCAGAGATTTCTATATGAAATAAGTAGCCGCAGACCTCAGCTCCCAGCTCGGATCTTTACACGCTCTTTACAGCTTCATATAGTGTTTAGAGCCCGTTTTGATAGTTTTAACGTATATAAATTTACTGCAACCGCTATTACAATTACTGTATGAGCTAAACGCTGCCTAAATTTGTGACAGAAGCCAAAACAAAATACCTAATTCTTAGCATTGTTTGCCATGGCTGTACAACGAAAACATGGGCTGGCTGAAGATGTCAATCCAATTGGTGCCACTGTATAGATATGCTATTCTGTGTTCCAATGTAATTGTCAGCTGATAGGTCATTCCTTCAGGGGCGTGTTTTAATGTGTGTGTGTGTGTGAGAGAGAGAGAAAGAGAGAGAGAATTTATGCTATCTGTGTCTGCCTATCATCTTCTTGGAATTCACATGCATAGTGATTGCTTTCTCTCCCACACAACACCTATACACTGCGTTGTCTATCCCTCCTTTATAATTTGTCCTGCAAGTCATCCATCACAAGGCATTCAAGAAAGGCATAAGTCACATATATCGCTTAGCACGTTGCATAAATCAAAAAGTAAATAGGGGCAGGTGACTCACCTGGTGGAACAAACCACGCGTATGCAGCCAATCAAAGGGCCACGTTTCACCTTGTACATGACTCCTAACTCTTGTGTACATTTCGTCTAGTGATCACAGTTTGAGTGTAGCTAGATGTATTGAGAATTGCTTACCTTGGTGATGAAAGTACAACACATTGCATTTTGGAGACTCATGTAAGCACTTCCAGCGAAATTTGGGTGACAAATGAGAAAGAAAAAGTCCATGGTTGTTGTACTATGGAATCAGTTTAACTTGTACACGTCTCATAAGAAATAAACCATATCCGATTTTTATCATCTGTTAGGGTGTTAATAGGGCCTGTCTTAAGCATCCGCTGGTGCTTTCTTCACACTTAGAACAGGGAAAAAGGGGTGGAGAGGTAGCTTACTTGCTTTAATAACATGTGATTCAGGCTAATTTCTATTAATTTTTCTATTGAGAGACGTAGTCACCTATATCTATTCGTAATTAGCCAATGAGTTCACAGAGCCAACAAACAAACACAGTACAAGGCGTGATAGCACCAGCCAATAAAATGAAGGTATGACGTCATGAAATGTGGTAAGAAATAGTGTGGGTAGGGAAGCCGTGTTGACTTCTTCCTGTCGTTTCTATACCATATAGTTTCCAATTCGTCAGAACACCAAACAATGGAATATTAATGGAAAGCAACTGTATACTGCGGTAGCCAGTTTCATAATTGCCAGAAGACACAAAGGAAATAAAAACAAGAGAATGTAAATGAAAGAGACGTCCCAGCGGAAGTAAGTGCGGCAGGAGGTCGATGAGTCCAAGGAACCTGTCGCAAGGGGAGGTAAGTAGGCACACGGCCCTTCACCTCTACGTGACTCTTTGCAGCCTCTTTTGTTCCTTGTTTACACCAGATGGCCTGCCTGCCTGCATAATTTTATTGTTGACAGGAAAATAGGTCACCTTCCCGTCATCAAATTTTAACGCAACGCCCTTCTTTTGTTTTCTTTGCACTATGAGCCGCGTGGACGCAATTAGATGCTCTCCCTCCTGAGAACATGGATGCTAAAACAACAGAAAACAAAACCAATACTTTAGGCATTGAAATTAAACACTATATATAGAACCACATGGTTGCTATAAGGACTATACATATCTTATTACTAAAGGCCGGAGAGATGTGCGCTCGATTGCGATACAAGTTATCTGGATATAGAGTGTGAATGACGTCAAATGTACAGCATGGCCAACAAATTTGCATACCTACCTCGAAAACGATATAAAGAAGTCTGCGAACTAGTGAAGCTTTACTAGTTGAAGTATATTCCGGGCTTGTAGGCCGTGGTCTACTGGGTTCTTTCTTCTTCTTCTTCTTCTTCTTCTTCTTCTTCTTCTTCTTCTTCTTCTTCTTCTTCTTCTTCTTCTTCTTCTTCTTCTTCTTCTTCTTCTTCTTCTTCTTCTTCTTCTTCTTCTTCTTCTTCTTCTTCTTCTTCTTCTTCTTCTTCTTCTTCTTCTTCTTCTTCTTCTTCTTCTTCTTCTTCTTCTTCTTCTTCTTCTTCTTCTTCTTCTTCTTCTTCTTCTTCTTCTTCTTCCCAGACGTCTGGGAAGAAAAAGAAAGAGCCCAGTAGACCACGGCCTACAAGCCCGGAATATACTTCAACTAGTATTGACACCGGCCGTGAAAGCCTTAGAACCTTGATAGTGAAGCTTTGTCTTTCAGGTGTGTGCATAAGCAAGGTCAAGGTGTAGTACAATGCGACTGTTCTGTTCCCTCTAGCTGTGAGGCGGTTGTCATGGTCAGGCTGTACCTACCTGCCTTTGTTTACATGTGCGACCGATAATGGTACAGTCCATGTGCGATATTCGTATGGAAAAATGCACACACCTCCGGCCTTTACTTATTTCGTATTCCATATCAACATTTCGTTGAATTTTAATTGGCCTGAACCGAGCGGGATGGCTCAGGTGGTTTCGTCTGTGGCCCGCATTCGGGAGGTCCGGGTTCGATTCCCGCGGCCGACCTATCAGACGCATTGTTTTTGGCGGGTTTCCCGAGTGGCCATGCGAATGCTGGGTATGTTAATTATATCCCCCGCATTCCCTGTCCCTCCATTATCCCCGTGGGAATCGGGTACGTCTTCGGACGGGGTTAAGGGAAGCCATTAATTCTCCCGGGTACTAGCCTGCAAAGCTAGATCACCAGGCGGCCCCACCGAGGTTTTTCGGTAGTCTTCACCTTTGGGTTGGCGCGCGTAAGTGGCGTATCCACTTCCATCCCGTCTTGAGTCCATAGGATCAGATGGGGGGGGGGCTTGTTAGGAAACAAGGTCTTGCCCTATGGAAAGCCCCACGGAGGACGCCGAGCGCCCTTTGGGTCAGCTCGGATAACTCCCTGGTTGAAAGAGGCCCGGGTCCTTGGTCCTACGGGTCCAGGACTAATGTGAGTAGATCCTCTGCACTCAATGTCCCTGCATTATCATTTCACATTATCTCTCATCTGGTAGTCTCGTTCAGGGTAGAAGTGTCGGCGGAAGTCTCTGCGGTGCATGGCAGGATGAAGAACCACTTCCTCCTCCGATAGATAAGTTTGCTGGTCTCCGAAACGGCTGCTGGACCGCTTGCGAACCACAGTAGGGGGCCCACCTCGGTAGCGTATATGGTGGCGTGTCTGCTTCATGTTCAAGAGGTCCCGAGTTTAAATCTCGGTCAGGGCGAGTTACTTGGATAAGGTTTTATCGGGGTTTTACCTTATTCTTCAAGATGAATTTTGGGTAGCTCTAAGCTCTATTGACCCTGGACTCATTTGAGCATCATTTCACCCAACTCATTCACCGTCCGATATGACTTAAAGTTGGAGGACGTAAAATTAAAAAAAAAGCAGTAGGGGCAATGTCCATTTTCCTGGCCCAGCGGGGGAGGTTTTCATCTAAGTCAAATGTTGGAGCCATACCCTCTGCACTGACGTGGTTCCTTGGAATGGCCACACTTTTGTCTGCTCTCGCCTCATCCTTCCTCCCGGGGATGCCCTACTTTGGGGAATAGTACAATAGATCAAGACTGGTCGCAGTGCAGATCCCCCTTCATAGTAATCCTAATGCTAATCCTAACTCTCCTGAACTCAATGTATGTGCATGATTGTTGATGAAAATAACGTAATTCATTATAAATAAAATAATTCTGACATATTTTGAGCACAGGAGATTCTCTGATGATCTTCTAGCTTTTGTACACGGTGTTCCATAATCTCGGTACACTTCTTGAAGTTATATCTGGCCACTACGCACGCACGAAGATAATGTTCGTAGTATGATGCAGGAGTTTCAGGCAATGCACAGATTATGGTTCGTTTGTGCTTTGTATATACATGTACATCTAAATATAGATACTGCCACATAATTAATGTCACATTTTAAGAAAAAGAATTATTTGAAATATGTTGTGACAAGCAATTAATTAATTAATTTTCAAACTATAGGCCTTAGATTCTATGGTCTTGTGCCATTGTTAAGCAAGGTTTATTATCCCACGATGGTACAAGTCTCTGGTTTTTCATGCGAAGAACTTAGTGTTATTCACTTGCACTGCTTCATTGCTGTCAAAATTTCTTCCACGTAGAAAATGAGCCATAGATCAACATAGATCGAGATCAGGGCCGTATGCTGGATGTGGTAGCAGTTCAATGCCTCTCAATTCCTGAATTATTTCCATGGTTGTTCGTGCAGTATGGGGTGTTGCATTGTCCTGTCTCAATAGAACTCTATTTTGGTTAACTAATGCTTGGCATCATCTCAAAATTTCATAAAGTCGTTCCAGTTGTTGAGAATAAAGATCAGTATCAATCGCCCGCCCGTTTAGATCAAACTTCCAGCTTTTTTTTCGTAATTTACGTCCTCCATTCATATAGGAATATGAATTAAATGGGTGAAATGATGCTCAAATGAGTCCGGGGCCCATGGAGCTTAGAGTTACCCGACATTCGTCTTGCAGGGTAAGGGAAAACCACGGAAAAAGCCTTATACAGGTAACTCACCCTGACCGAAATTCGAACTCGGGACCTGTTGAACGTGAGGCAGAAACGCTACTCCCAGTGAATCAAACCTTCAAAATTCCACCAGACACACACTACTTTGGGACCGGGCTGGTTTCTTTTTTTTTAACAATGACTTTGAGCAACAATGGCCTTGGCAGGTAGCGGGTATCAAGCTACTGTTTCGAGGCATCAGGTTTCGATAATATACCCATTTTTCATCACAAGTGACAGTTCTCCCGACAAATCTATCATCCATCTATCATCTGGCATTCAGCTGATGTTCAGCCTGTTGAGGTGACAGTTCATGAGGTACAGATCTACAGCTTCTGTATGATTTTCGAAGTGTCTTACAAGTTCTTCTTAAAGCCTACGTGTACTTTTTGCGGATTCTCTCGCAATATCCTCAATATTCCATACCTTAAGTCTTCCAGAACTTGGTAAATATTTAGTGTTTTCGTCTCCTTTGTTGAAACGCTGGAACCATCCCTCTGCCTATACACTCACTAACGACACCTTCTCCTTCAACTTCACATAATCTTCGAGATGTGGCAGCGACTTTATAATCTTGTCTCCAGTAGTGTTTTAGAACAGTTGCTCGCTTTCCGGCGAGAGGGAAGGTCACACACGGCTGCTGCTAAGCGTGTTTACGTCAGCATACGTGTTGCCTAGTGAATAGTGATACGTATTGTTTGTGTTCGTCGAATACTGCTAGTAATAGTAGTCTCGTTGTATATTGACATTTACTACTACATACGACAGAAATAATAATGGAAAACCGACCAACGACTTTAGTTGTTAGCTTTGTTGAACGTGACATAATTCGACCGACTGCATATGAAATTCATGAGTGGATTTTTGACACACTAAAATTGGATGAAACTGACGTCACAGGTTTGCAGGTAAATGGAATTTCTAGACAAATTTTTATTAAATGCACAACGCCAGAGCTCGTCACAAGAGTACTGACACAGTCAAATGGGGAAGCTAGTTTTGTACTGTCAAACGGGCAGCGCACTAAGGTGATTATTGATGTAGCTGGATTTGGACGACGGCTGGTGAAAGTGTACAATTTACCCTTGAATTTTGACAATAGGAAGTTGATGGGAGCTTTGGAGCCATACGGTGCTGTGTTACAGGTGAAGGAAGATGTTTGGAATGAAACATTTCGCTATAAGGTTTCTAATGGCGTTCGTTCCGTTACTATGCTCCTAAAAAAGCATATTCCTTCGTTTTTGAATATTGATGGTTACTCCGCATTAGTGAGTTACCCTGACCAACCCATCAGTTGTGCCATTTGTCATGCCGCTGGTCATTTACGTAATCAGTGTCCCCGCAGATTCGTTCCTAGAACACCGACTACTGCTTCGGAGCCGACTACATGGGCCAAGCTGGTAACGGGGAATTTGCCAACATCACGAATACCGCTGACCTCAGGGGAACAGACAATTAATAATGACCGCCAATTACCGACAATTGTGGCAAAAGACTTTCCACCCCTCAGACAGTCCGAAGAAGAGAAGTGTAGTCCGGAAGTGTCTGCTGTAACCTTGGAACACTCTGAGTCAGTGTCTACTCTAGTCTCTCCAACCAGTGTGAAGTCACCCCTGATTACCAAGGGGATAGGGGAGGAATGTGCAGTGCCCGAGTTGGAGAACGAAGAAACTGTGGAGGTCCAAATGCAAACCATAGATCCTGCTTCACGAACAACTGACATACCACCGTCTCCGACGATTTCGGAAGAGGAAATGGACTCTGAGGATTTAGTGTGTGAACGTGGATTGGAGTCCAGGGGTACGTTACGTAGTGGCGGAGTGAGTAGACGTGACCCGCGATTGGAAAAACGAAAAAAGACTGCAACAGAGCGTAAGGCAAAAAAGACTCATACATCTGTGGAACAGTGATTGGATGGTTGAGTACGTGGTGAAACACTGCTTCCTTCAGTGTTCCTCCTTATGGTAGTGATTCTTCGGACATTTGCGACGGTGAATGTAAATTGTTTACGTAGTAGAACTAAACAAGCGCTGGTACGGGATTTTACATTTGAGCACGACCTTGATTTTTTGTTTTTGCAAGAGAACAATGAACCCCACTTAAACTTTTTTGGCCCGAGGTATAATTTTGTTTCCAATGTGGGTGAGGAGCAACGGGGCACCGCCATAGTTTATCGCTCGTCTCTGGGGGTGCAGTTGACGGAAAAACATGCGAGTGGCCGAATTACTTCCTTATTAACGGAAAATAATCTTTTACTGGTTAACGTATATTTACCTTCAGGTTCCAACAGACGTAAGGAAAGGGAAGACTTTCTTGCCAAAGAGTTGCCTTTCTTTTTGCGCCATCGGTATGACAAATTGGTTTTCGGAGGGGATTTTAAATGTGTGCTTAGTGCAAAAGACCAAACTGGACATTACCAACCGTCCCCTATGTTAGACCGTATTTGTAAATCCTTGGAGCTGCAGGACGCCTGGGAATATCTCTATGACACTTATGTTGAATATACCTTTCACCGAAACACTACGGCTTCCAGAATCGACAGAATTTATGTTAGTACAACCATGAAGCAGCAGATCCGCAGCGTGAGAGTGCGACCTGTACCTTTTAGTGACCACCATTCGCTGATGATGACGCTGGTGCATACCACCCGGACACCGACAATGGGCAGAAGTTATTGGAAACTAAACAGTGAGCTCCTCCAGGATGAGTCAATCCGAGAAAAGTTTCGACTGTTGTGGACGAGGTGGCAGCGTACTGCTAAAAACAGGACTCCTAGTTTGCTGAAACAATGGTTATATACGTTCAAACCAGCCATCCGTAATTTTTATAAAGGTGAAGGTATTGAGAGGGTAAAGGTGCGACGTCAACGGTTGAATTATTACTATGACCTGCTAAATGACTTGTATCAGCAACAGTGTGATGGCCGAAACGTGACGCAACATATTGTTGCCGTCCGAAAAAGGCTTTGTTGTTTACATGAGGAACTTTGCCGGGGAGCACAGATCCGAGCGGGCGACCGCTCGGTGCAGGACGAGGAGAGAACTTCCCTGTATCATTTAACGTCCGAAAAGCACTCAGGGACACGAAAATATATTTCCAAGTTACGTTCGTTGGGAGGAAACTTACTGACGACCTCACGAGAAATCTTAACGGAGGTTCAGGATACATTTACCCACAGATTTGCTGCAGTGGATGTCAACAGAGCAGCACAGGAATATGTCTATACGCTAATTGAACCACTTGTAACGCTGGAGATGAACGTGGCCTTGACTGAGGACATAAGGGAAGAAGAATTGCGCACGGCATTAGCGTCGGCCAGTATGACTTCTGCACCAGGACCCGACGGTATTGGGTATCAGTTCTACCGTGACAATTGGAGTATAATAAAAGATACTTTGCTTGGTGTAATGTTGGAGTTACAGCGAGGTCCGGAAATCATGTCTGGATTTAATGAAGGCGTCATTGTGCTCATTGCCAAACATGCGGCAGCACTAGATGTGAAGGATTATCGCCCAATGACGCTTTTAAATTCAGATTACAAATTATATACCAAGATTATCGCCAACAGGATGAAGAGATACCTGCCGGACATTATTGGGAAAGGACAGACCTGTGGAATCCCAGATAGGACGATTACGCATATTCTAAGAACGTTGCGAGATACCATTATTGAATGTGAGCGCACACCTGATGAACCGGTAGCAATCTTGGCGTTGGATTTTACTACAGCATTTGACAGAATTCATCACGGATATCTATGGGGTGTGCTACGACGCTTTGGATTCTCTCCCTCATTTTTGAATGTCATACAACGGCTCTATGCAACGGCATATTCCAGAATCCAAGTAAATGGATTTTTTACGCAGCCAGTGCTTATAGAACAGTCCATCCGTCAGGGATGTCCACTGTCGATGATCCTATATACGATGTGTGTAGAACCCTTAATAAGAGGCATAGTCTCCGTACTCTATAGGAGAAAAAACCTCTTGAATCTTGAGAGAGTATTTGCGTATGCGGATGACATTAAACTGGTGCTCACGGATTCTGGTGACCTCACAGCAATTGAACCAACGTTACTACAATATCAGAGTGCGTCAGGGGCTTTGATCAATTACAGTAAATCACATCTCCTGGCCTTGAATAACTGGACAATGGAGGACGCTCGGTTTACACATCAATCCGAAATTAAGGTCCTAGGTCTGTTGCTAACACCCCGCCTGGAGGACCTGATCGCAGTAAACTGGAGAAGAATTGTTAACCACTGCATATATAAATTGACCTCACAGTTGACGAGGAATTTAAATTTTGTGCAGAAAATTTGGCACGTGAATACCTTTGTGCTTGCGAAGCTGTGGTACGTGGCACAGGTGCTTCCGATGCCCCATCAGTTCTCACAACGGTTAGAACGGGCAATAGGCTATTACATTTGGAAGAATCAGTACTACAAAGTTGCCCGACCACAGTTGCGGCGGGACATAAATAGCGGCGGATGGAATTTGGTGGATGTGCAAGTGAAGTGTCGTGCCCTGTTATTGCGTTCTATCCTGACAGCCATCAATGGCCAAAGTAGCCAACAGGATATACAGTTCAGCAAACAAGTGATCGGCGCACATATGGTAGCTCCTGCAGCCTTTCGACAGGTGCGAAGGGATTATGAGAGAGTTTTGCCTTTAATTGCAAGGAAAACAAAGACGTTGACATCCAAAATTATATATAAGGAGTTATTAAAGGATTTCTTGGCAGTGCCGGCGATTGTTCTCAAATATCCAAATACTCCCTGGAAAAATATATGGAAACTCTTCGGCTATCGTTTTGTACCATTGGACTGGAAAGTAACCTTGTATCAGTTTGTAAATGAAATCATTCCCACGGAAGCTAAGAAACATAAACACAATATAGTGCCGGCGCCGTGGTGTAAACATTGTGGAGACGTAGATACGCAACTTCATAGAATAACCAGCTGCGTAATGGTACGCGACATTTGGAAATGGACCAAGAAGCAGACGGGACACATGATTGGGGTAACGTCGGAAAATTCTGTAACTTCAGTTTTGTTAGCGTGGAACTTCCAGAAGGGAGCAACAGAGCACCCACAGATATGGTTGACTTTTGGTTTCTACCACTACTGCCTGAGTTCCGAGCAACCATCTTTAATAGAGTTTAAATCATGGCTAAAGGCGGAAAGATATAGGATGAGACGATACCCTAACATATGGAATCTCCTGAATAAGCACCTGGACTTTAATTTATGAGACTTACCAAAAAAAAAAAAAAAAATCAGAGCCCATCCTTCTTCCCAATCACACTTAGTACATAAATAGACTTTTTTCCTTTTCCCTTTTCCTTTAAAAACAAAAACAGATGTTTTTTTTTAATTAGAAAAAAATTGATAAAAAATAAAAAAAAAGAAGGACTCGTGATTATTTATTTACAATTGAAGACTGATATACACTCACAATGTATACAAGCCATGGCTTCCTCTAAACTACCAAACCAAAGAAACCCAATAAATTTTCCAAAACACCAAAATAAAAAACTGACATAACTTCTGAGACAATGTAATAGTATAATGCAAGAGTTTCAGCCATGCCACTGATTATGGTTCTGTTGTATTTTATATATGAATGCACGCATAAGTATATTTTAGAAATAACTTTGCAGTGGGGAGTGGATTTTAAGTCGGAGCCTTTTTGTTTGAATCCTTTTGCCCTAACCAAGTTGGTGGTATTTATTTGCACAGTTTATTGATAGTGCTAATTAAATGTATTATAATTATTAACTTAAACATTATTTCATAAGTGGAGCTAGCTATCTCTAAGCTTCAGATGTTTCTATTGTTTCTACGGTATACTACACTAATTCATATTACAAAGCTGCAATAATGTACTAAATAAACAATTAATAATATACAAAATTTATCGGATACCTCATAGCAAATACATTTACCCCGTATGCGGTAACATTATTTACTACAGCAATTTTATATAAATTAAGTGAAACAGAAGCAAGTACCAAAGTAATAAAACGGCATAGGAATTTTCGAGCTTTAATACAGAATCAATTCTGACTGTAACTATCTCTGCCTAAGCCATTCGAAAATGGGGACTGTGCTATTCTATAACCAAAGGAAAGAATCCGTTTCTGAATGACTTAAAGGAAATGCTTGTTTTAATGTTTTATTATAATTTCACATGAATATAACCATACCGCTTACCAACGCGACGGCTCTGGCGGTAGCGTCTGAAGTCTAAAAGTTCTCGGGTCGGTTTTGAGTTCTTTCATGATTTTTCCAAGTACGTAAGGAATGCTGGGAATATTTTTTCTATTGTTACGTCCTCCAACGTTAATCATGTCGGACGATGAATGAAATAGGTGAAATGGTGCCCAAATGTGCCCAGGATTTGTAGAGATTATATTTACCTTATCTTTCAGGATAAGTTAAATCCCCGGAAATGGTCTTATCCAGGTAATCCACGATAAGAGATGCAACTCTGGAAATCTTTGTCATTGGTCTATTGGTTCATTACTAATTTTGATAAACTAATATAAACAGGAGCTTAACCCTAAATGTAATAATAATAATAATAATAATAATAATAATAATAATAATAATAATAATAATAATAATAATAATAATAATAATAATAATAATAATAATAATAATAATAATAATAATAATAATAATAATAATAATAATAATAATAAGACATCGGATCCCGTACACCTTAGCAATCAATGTAGGCGCACAGGTACTATACAAGGTCAGACACGACATCAACAAACGTCTGTGTCAACAAGTATACCGAAGCGCTGTGTTTGTACACTCCGGTATGGATACAAAGTGTAACCTACGTTACAATAATATGCCATCCTCCTTATTGCTTTCGGTTTGGGAATTACACTGAAAACTATGTTCATTCGTAAATTGTGAATGTAAATTTTCTGCGTCTCTCACTGAAACAATATAAAAATGTTGGGAGAAAGTTCCTTCAATGTCACATGACGTTAATGGTGCTAATGAGTAGTACAAATCATTTTCATGTTTTTTCCGAGACTTAGTTTATTTCTTATATTACGCAGCACTGAAGTTCCAGTATTTTTGTGTTGAATACTGGATAAGTCATTTTTGTTCATTTGGTTGGTGGTGCATTCTCTATATTGTTAATTTTTGCAGACACCCCTTAGACTGCTTTTAGACAGCTCGAAAGTACCTTATTCAAGCTGTTTAATGGTTGTTATTAATACCCAAAACTTTTGATTTATAAAATGGTGATTGCATTCCCTGAAAGACAGATCTACCTGCATGGGGAGCAATAGTTGTAATGAAACTAAAGCTACGTGTACGTGAACCGGACTATCCCTGCGTGTTGTCCCCGGGACTGACGTCAGCAGTTATATACTGCGAGACTCGTAAACTTCATATCCCTTTAAAGGTGTACGGACTTCGATGTCTGATGATAATGATAATAAAACATGGAACATTTCAAACATTAAAAGCAGAATGAAAAAAAAAACAGTCGGGTTGACACTGTGACGTCGTAGAAAATCATTTCCCATGTCTCGAACGCTACATATGTATGTTGGATTTACAGTGCGAGATAAATATTAATAGAATATAAAAGGTACAGAAACACATTACGCAACTAAGACTGTGCGACTTCTGTAAACTGAAAGAGCAGCAAACAAAATATCAACAAATAAATGGTACAGGAAGGCGAATACAATCCTAAAACATCTATTTTAACCATTGATAACCTAGTAACTAGCAATAAATAACCAAAATATAACCCTGTAGAAGCAGATGATGACGTTGCAGATGACGATAGAAGGCTGCATCTTTACTTTTGTGTTGATTGTGAATATACAGATAGTTTAATCTCGACCTCAGAAATATGTAGAAAGAAGCACCAACAAGAGAGTGGTAATGATAAGCCTGGCTAAATATAACCCTTGAGCAGCTCTTGCATGACAAAGAGTGAGAGGCAGTGGAAAAAGTTGGATGTCTGTAAAGACGCAAACAAGGGACCGACTGGATTCAGTCTAGACAGACTGGCCTGGCGCCATTGGTTCTCTACACATAGCTCCCAGAGGACCACAACTTCTGTCTTTATTATCATCATTTCTTTTATGTACAAAATTATTCATTCCTCCTTTTCCACTTCATTATCTTGTCACTTGTCGCCGCTGCATGTATCAAACTCCAGCGCGGTAGGAAGCTCCGAAAGAGTCCGAACTGATGTTGCATGGATTTCATTTTAAACTTCAATACACGATTAAATTCATTATTTACTTCTTTCTTTAGTGTTTATGAAAATAATACAATGTATATTGAGCTACAGTACCTGTGTAAGAAATATATAGTAGATACTGTGTAGTATTAAATCTTATTTTGTTTATAAACGCATTTCAGAAGCTTTTGTCTACGCATTAGAGCCTCTGAAAGTGGGATAACTGTGGGCAAACAAACCGTTGACTCCACAACAAGCAGTGAATGTCCCATTCATTACTTAGGAGTTGTTTACCATACTACGTCAGCAGTTACGTGACACACAGCAGTCCTTCACTATGCCTATAGCCAACAATAAGGTTTAGGTATTACTTGGTTTAGCAGTTTCCTGCTGTTTATTCTTGTGGCCGTCGTTAAATCGAAAAGGAGTTATGATGGCCTTGTACACAAATATATGGAATGTATGGAGAATGTACGAGGACGCAAGTAGGATTGTAAGAGGGGATTTTGAATTTATCAGCAACATTAACCCAACAGATGTCTCTGTGCCCAAACTGAGATTCAGGAGCTAACAAATATCCACGTGTATATCCACAAGTGCACAATAACAACAGTTTCAACTCTTCCCGGCAGTTCATCATATGCAAGCCGTAAACACGTGTAAACAAATCATAACATCGTATCTAGTGACTAAGTCGGTTGAATGGCACACAATAATTGTCTGTGTGTGATAGTTTCAAAATAAGGTATCTCGTGAACCACTGGCAATAGAATCCTGCGGAAAATACCACTGACATTCTAATTTACCGTACTTTTGATTTTTATGTAATTAGGCATCGTGCATTTAAAAGTGTATTTGCTCAAAAAACACATTCTTCTAACTTTTATTCAAATCATTTATGTGCTAGACCTACGAGCACCTAACTACCAAATGCTGTGAAAACCGCACATCAATGACGCCTTCCATTTCGGAAACATTGGCGGAGCAAGTTTTAGTTGATTCACCCTATATAAACACAGCGTTTGTCTAATAACTTTTTCTGCTGCTTACACTTACAATGAGTAAAATTAACATATTTCACCCAAAAATTCGTTAGTGACATTTTAAGAGAAATACATACCAATATTTTGGATTTCGTGAATCAAAAAGTTATTTCAGAATTCAAAAAGCGAAACTGATTATATACAAAATTCAGTATTTATGTTCAGTACCTTTCAAGAATACAACACGAAAATATTCAAGTTAACCCTCGCCCCTGAAAATTACTAGTTCGCTGGAAAAATGTTCGAAAATGTTGATTTCCTCAAAACCGGCACAGACAATTATGATTAAAATGCCATATGTTTAACATATTTTAATGAGAAATGAACTGTATATATTGTATTTTCTGGGAAAAGCCTCTGAGGCAGACTTCATTCTGAATGATCATTAAAATACATAAAATCTTACTAAAGTGTGAATCTCGTTAAAACACACAATTTGTCATTTTTGTGGAGCTAGCATTCTTAGGTAATCCTTAATATTGATTTTAATTCTTAAATAGGAAGTCATTTTTTATATCTTGGACATTCACAGAGAACGAAATATCAAGATAACCATATAGCGATCAGCTCTTAAAATGTTTGGCTATCAGTTGTTTCCCTAAAACAACCCAACAACAGCTTCCGGTCACAAGAATCAACAGTTCACTGCATTGTTTCAGTGGTCATAAGTATGCTTCCTTTCACTTCGTAACATTCTCTTTCACTTCTTTTTTTATCTTCAATTACTTTTTCGGCCATCTTTTCTCAACTCCAAACTTTCATTACCTCACTCCCGGTTCATCTCCTTCTTTTTCTTCAGGTTTTTCTATCTATTTTTCTTCTTTTTCTTCTCTCCACTACCTCAATTCTACCATAGATATCAAGTAACATCTTTTATTTTTGCATCTCTTATCTCCCTCATCTTCCCCTTCTTAATGTAGCTTCAATCATGTAATTTCTCAGTTTCAAACCTATCCCTTATTCTCGTCTGTTTCTCAATCCAGTTTCCCTTTCTCCTGCTTTTCTATCGATCCCTCTCTAGTAATTCAGCTCTTTCGCCATTTATTAAAAATGTCCTTAAATAGTACATAATCCCATTCCATCAGTGCAGTCAGCGATAATGACAATTTAATTTAGTTTTTGCCACATTCAATAGATAACCTTCAAGTGCCGTGTTGAATCACGAACGCCCACCAAGCGGTGGTCGTTTTAACCCCGTAATCTATCACCGGAATAAATGCGAACGTCATCAGCAACACCCACATCAGGAAATCGCCAGCATGCTGCTGGAATCCGGTATACAATATCTTCCTGGGTACATCACTTCTTTATCCAAGTTCTTTGGAACCTGTTTACTAAGATCGTGAGTGATGGCTCAGCACAACTTAACAAATGTTGTGGAAGGAAGAAGTCTCGCCTAGGAAAGGTCAAAACACCTTCAACTTTCCTTGAGCTGGTGAAAACAGAATTGCTGGTCGCAAATCTATGCAAATATTATCAAATCCATTTCTTCTGTTACTCCTTATTCTTGAACCAAAACAATCAGCGTAATAATTAAGCAACTTGGGGAGGTCAAGGACGCCTCCAAAATGCATCTTAGTATGACGAAATACAGAACTTTTTATATATTTAATAACTTTTACATTTTAATAAAACAATATAATAATTACTAAAATAATTAATAATAAATTCCACCTTTTTGAACGAAATTTAAACCAAAAATAAATGTACTTATATTAAATTCTCTTATTACTCAAGGGGAAAATACACAAGTCCACCTCCATGGTGCAGAGGTAGCCTATAGGACTCGCATTCAAGAGATCGTAAATTAGAATTCTGGTTGGTATAAATATCTATTTCCCAGGGTTTTTCCTTATCCTCAGAATACGAGTAACATATAACACATGGACCTGGCCTCCTCTTAACATCATTTCTCTCCCCCCCCCCCTCTCTCTCTACCTCTCCCTCTGTCTCACTCACGCACACACAATAATCAGGCATAGGAACTTCCAAGCAGTAAAACCAGTACACAAGGAAATGGGCTAAACAGTTATTGAATTTAACGCTGCACCTCCTTGATAATTTGGCCTATATTGTTTGTTGTTTTATTGACGTGTGCAGACAATCACAAGACTGCGTTTTATCTGTAGTAAGTGATTAATGGTCATTGTTGTGATCTTCTATGTACTGTGATTTGAGCGCAACTAAATTGAAGCAAACTGCTTGAGAAGTCCTATGACTTCTAGGTGTGTAGGCCCTAGATTTAAAGGGGGAATCAGGATTGAAAAAACTGCTAGCATGGCAAGAACTGAACTACGAATCTCTGACTCTCCATGTCACGGTCTTGCCTTTTCAACTACCATTGCGAGGTACCCGTCAGTTCATTAAACTTTATCCGACTCAGTCCAATTAAGAGCTGAGTAGAAACTTATTACAAGAAAAGTACGAAGGACATGCAGCCATACCTACTGGAGGCCGGAGGCATGTGCGTTTCTCCATAGGTATACTGCACTTGGACTGTACTGTTATAGCTCACGCATGTAAACAACTGCAAGCAGTAGAGCCTAATAGACAACCGCCACACTACAAGAGAAAACAAAACAGTAGCTTTATAGTACACCTAGTCCTTGTGCCTGCATACACTGCAAGGCAATGCTTCACTAGTTCGCAGAGTAGTGCGTTTCGCTGTTTTCGACGTTTGCACATTTGTTCGTCGTGCTGTACATCTGACGTCATTCATACCCTCTATCGAGCTAACTTGTATCGCATGCGAGTGCACATCCTTCCGGTATTTAATACCTATGTATTGGTAGCATTTTAAGACTTCTTTTCACCTTTGCTGTTTAGTCTCTATTTTATCTGGTCTCTGTTTTCTCCACATATAGTATACAATGCATACCATAGCCGAGATTGGAACTCAAAACCACAAACCCCTGTGCCACGAAACACCAAAGCTAGGCACTTCAGTGAGCGCAGACATGGGTGCCGGCAGCATTGAAAACTAAAATATTCACTACTAATTAGTTCTCCTTTTGTTTTAATTTTCCGGATTGGAGTTTTCTTTGAAGCAGTAAACTGTATATCTGCTATATCTTCTCGAAAGATCTCATCAGTGACCAAAAATGTCGAGCTATAAATAGTTCATCATTGCATTGTATATTATACACAAAGCTTATATTATCTAATTGAAAGAATATGCCAGTAGATGTTTATCGTTATTAATACATTGTTACATAAAGTAACAATAAGACAGGTCAAACTTTGAGGATGAATTCACTCTCTTGTAGAAGAAAAATGTTTATAGGGACGTGGTTCCAGAAAATAGTTATCTATGGGACTTGCAAGGTAAGTTGGTGTCTATTAGGGAGTGAAAAAATTTAATTCCGAGAGCATTAATTCCAAGAGCTTAAATTTCAAGAGCATGATAAACATTAAACCTCGTTAGTCGCATACGTAATTTTCAGGCTACATGGCAAAGCGAGAAGGCGTATCGGAAAAAGTTCGCAACACAGATATGTTTACCTGAGCTTATCGCACATACACGGCGAGTCCAGTGTGTATAATCTGTTCAGATATAATCATGTCTTCTGGACACCAAAAGGCGCGAGAAAACATATCATATAGACACACGCAGCTTCCAATCGCACTGTTCGTGTTTCGTAACTTATTGTACATCGAACTACTAATATTTCACTCTTCTAATCGACCAGACAAGACCTGATATGGAACGATCGCAGCGATGTTCACCTGAAGGTCAATACGCCTCAACGCTCTGTCGAGTAATAATTAAGAAAAATCTACTTGAATAATGAGTTATACAAGTATTAATTACATTGTAGATGTAGGTCTGTTTCTTGTTTTTCAAATAACTAAAGAAAAAATGAACGTCAGAATAAATCATCTACGAGGTAAAAGTCAAAGAGATTATATATCTTTTACTCTATATTAGATTAGGCGTACTTGAAGAAAAATATGTTTCTGTCTCGAGAATTTTAAAGTTGTTTTTCTGCTTGACCTGATATATTAACTCTGATGGAGATAATTAGACTCTTTGTAGAGATTATTCGTGTCTAAAACTAAAATGTCTACTTTTAGTAACAAAAGTAATACGCAATGGTGTTTTTCTTATGGTAGGGGATAAAAATTATTTGTAATGTATGATTAACCTGCAGTTGTTCATATTGCATTAATTATAGAAAACACACAGGAGCAGAACATATGAGCGTAGCAGCTAAGACACTTTCCTCTATGAAATGTTAAGTGACCTCTTATATCAGTGATGCACGCCACAATCCGCCATCGCATTTAATCTCGAATGCGCTGATGTATCCCTAGAGAATTGCATAATGTTTTGCGTCTCTCACAATACGGGTATAAAGTCCGCGTATCCTGAACCGTGGTCACAAGAGCTTTCAAAAGTCCTTGGAGTATCCCGACACAGCCGATGAACTTACAACTATTGTTGTTTTCAAATCCTAGGATTTGGCAATGAAGACATTAGCTCTCTTGCTCTCCAATATTTCTGTGTAGTGGGTATTTCCTCTGCTTCACAGAGGACAATTTGGACTTGTATAAATTCCTATTCTGTGTAAGTGTTTGGCCAAATAATCATGTTCCGTAAGTAATCTAAAATTTGCTACTGCAGCTTTACGTGGGATTTCTGGAATAATTTCTAGATTTTTAATTAAAATGTTCCATCTTTTATCTTTGGCTTTGTTAGATATTGATTGGTTTTGTTTGTTTTTATATTTGATTTTGATTAATCTTTTTATGGATGTAAAGGGTAAGTTTTTACTTTTGTTCTGAATTAAATTTGCACCTCTTTTGGAAATAAAATCAGCTGATTCTTTTCCAGCAGCTCCACAATGTGCAGGTATCCACAGTAATATAATTCTTTTTTGTAGTTTTGGAAGTTGTTGGATCATTTTGTGACATTCTTTAATTTGAATTGACCTCATTCTATATGAACTTATTGCACATAATGTTGCTTTAGAATCAGAAAGTATGACAGAATTTTTTAATTTATCTATTCTGTATAGAAGGTGTTGGAGTGAAATATGAATAGCCGTTACTTCTGCATCAAAATTTGTTGTGTGGTAGCCTGCTGGTTGTTAGAATGAGAACAGTGCACACCTAATTCCTGCTCTGAACTTCTTAATTCCTGAACTTACAACTTAATTAGACAACCAATTTTTGGCATTTGGAATATTTCATGTGAGAACAAGATATATCATTCCTTATGGTTTACCAGTTATATGAAAGTTATTCTGAATGAGGATTCAAAAATGCCGAAATAACATTAGATTTCCTAATTAACTCTTTTTTTTCGATAAGGCACAAGGCGTTTGCAAATTCATTTTGATATAAATATCTTCAATGTCATTTTACAGTATCATAAGCACCTTTCGTTTAAATAAACGATACGCAAGTCAAAGATCAGTAGTTCAAATCCAGTTTCTTTTGGCCTTTTTCATTTTGAGCCTACATGACACTTGTAAAATAATTTTATCTTTTAGATTTCTCAGGTTAAACCGTAAGATAGTATCGAAGCGTGTTCGAATACATTCTTTTTCTCCTTCAATTGGCTACGGTTATTAGACAAAACTGACTTTGTTATGAAATTGTGAATATCACAGAGAATAAAAGCCATGCTGTTAAAGTCTCAGGCTATGGAGTATTCACCCCTTATGAAAGAAAATTACTCCAAAACGGAGTGGGTAATTTCCCCCACGTGCTTACTCTCACTGCATTGATCACGGTCTAGTAATAGAAAGCAGTTGTTAAAAAGTCAACCAGAAAAATAGAGTTGTTAGATTGAGGTGGTAAAATATTGCGAGAAACAACTATCGAGCGCACGTTGCTGTATAAAGATTTTTAGCGCAGCGCGGCGACTGTGCTTCGCTATGAAAGATTGAGGAGGCTTGCTCTATCGATCTGAGCCCCCTGACGTCACGAGCCAACATGGCTGCCACCATCATGACGTCAGGCAGAGGGATTGATCCCAGTGCCGCCTGCTCGGCCGAACGTTCTCAACTAATCCGATAACTGTCAACGCTTCATCGCTTTCCGGTTTTCCAAATTTGTTTTTGCATATTTATATATAAGACAGGCTGCCCATTTTATTGTGACGCCTGAAGCTTGTTATTCCATGTGTCCGGCTGATAATGTAATCTCTGCAGTCTGGGGCAGACTTTGTCCACTGCTTTTTGAAGGAAGGTTCGGGTTATTGCGTTATGTACATGTAAATTATTACGATTCAAGATAAAAATAGTATATCACTATATGCCTATGTCTGGGAAAGGAGATAGAAAACCTTAACCAAAATAGCAAATTTACCATGGCGTTAATTTGTTATTATTTTGTTGAAATGGTCTGCTTGAATTATTAAAATGTTCTGATGTGAAGCTTTATTTAAATAATTAAAATATATTTGTCACCTTGTTATAATTATTTATTTTCATTGATTTTCTATAAATTAAATGCAACATATTTCCCTACGTACTTGCTTAAATTACTTACGTTAATTACAGTATAAAATCAACAAGAACAATAATAATAATAATAATAATAATAATAATAATAATAATAATAATAATAATAATAATAATAATAATAATAATAATAATAATAATAATAATAATAATAATAATAATAATATGTAATATTATTTAATCAAACACACATAGGAGGTTTCTAAAAACAATTTTATCCCACACGGCAAGGACTGTACCGGGTGGTAAAAAGGATTAACGACCTGGTCTACCGCATCCAGAATGTGCCCTGAGGAAAAATGTTGGTGGTAGACATGGATCGTCTGGCCCGTTACGATGGTGCTGTTCGGGACGACCAGCCTTGAGGAAGGAGCAGTGTCGCGACACTCACTTTTTCGACAGGCGGCCGGAGCACACAAAGGGACAGATAGAACAGCGCGGAGATAAGGGACAGATAATGCAGCGTGGAGTTGAAAGGCTGCCGAAACAGAGGAATTTTATAACGTTCTTTCTCCTAGAATTCTTTAAAAGATACTGGACATAGATACGAAGTTTGGCTGCAATCGAGTCAGTCTGATGTCAGTTGGACCAGCTGGAAAACCGTACGCAATCTGCCCTCTACTCGTTCTTGACTCCTGACTCGACCGCTCTCTGTCCCCTCTCCTCATCGCTTCATCTCGGGAGAGCTGTTAGACGGCAAAAGTATAAATATGTACTGCAGGTCGTGCTGCTAAGTGCATCCCTCCACACTTGTTATACTTAATAGGTTACTCAAACCATAGAGGAAAATAGATACTGATTCGTACTTTCTATAAAAATTTCCCCCGGTTTCGGAGTATTTTCTGTGAAATCTGGATTGTTTTACTCTAACGGTAGTAAAGCAGAAGAGTAAATTGTACAAAAAGTAGAGCATACTGTTCTCCCTCCATTGTCAGTCTGTTTTTTCAATGACAGCTAGTCGAGTAGCTTTTGAAAATAAACTGTATTTGTTTTCAAGCAGTAAAAGCGTTTCAGGTAGAAAAGTGTTGCCCTCTATACTACATAGGTTTGTATAGGTAGATTAGTTTGTCAAATAGGAATATCCATAAGGAAAAAACAATTCTCGGATACTTGTTCTATTTCGTAGATTTTTCCTTCTCGCGGAAAGTCTTGTATGTTGCTGCCTCCCCAATATAAAGGTTGAGCCCCTCATGCACGCTTCATTCGTGCATCTCTCCTGGTGTCTTAGTTGTGGAAGATAGAATAAAATCATCTGACCTATAATTCCACAATAATACGGTAATGACAGCCACGTGGCGATGCACGGTGCGTAGGTAGACGTCTCTCACTGCTGACCCTACTGGTGAGTTAGCTGACAGATAGGGAAAAATTTCCCCCACTGTGGGGTGAAAACAACGCGATACAATCGAACAACCTTCTGCACCCATTCACTGAAATCCGAAGCTCAGAGCAATGCATTCAGATACCACAATCAATGTACATTATACGGAATTTTTGCAAGGCAGAAAAAAGAACAAAAAAATTCAAACACTTTTAACTCTTCAGTCAGTTGGTGTAATCTTTTGGAAATTATTCATAGGTGAGATACCTTTAAAGACTAGAATAATTTCGTGCAAATATTAATGTAATAACATTGAAATTTACTGCAATGCACATTATTTTGGAAGGCCATGATACACGTAACGTTTAGATAGAAAATAACTTTTCCTCTGCCTGCAATAGGCAAACGTTAGATAAATTAAGATACTTTTAATGGAAATTAATCGTTCTTTCACACTAGCCGTGTGTAGGACGCGCTATGAAAGGGTAGTGCCAGACTGAAAAAAATTCAATGCCATAGCCGAGATTTGAACCACGAATCTTCTGGATTCCGTCCAGTCACTCTAACCCATTGAGCTACCATGGTCAACGTGCCGTCCTGACATTAAATTCTTCATTTGACTCGTATATTCCCCCGGTAGACCACTAGTGGCTCTCGCATCCGAGATACACCGTTTGTGGCGTTTTACTATCATAAGTACTTGAGTTCATCATTTAACTCTTATTATTTTAATTAAAGAACACAAAACTTCAAACACTTTTAACTCTTAAGTCCGGGCCCAAATGACCTTGTTGTCGACGGGCCCTAAAACACCACACACTCACTCACTCACTCACTCACTCAATCACTCACTCACTCACTCTTAAGTCAGTTGGTGTAATATTTTGGAAATTATAGTGAAACAACGTGACCTAATTTCCAAATTGTTAACAGTACCAAAGAGGTTATTTGATAAATGCTGGATACTTTTAATTTACTCTAAAAATTTTCTGAAATTAATCATTTCTTCACACTAGCCGTATATATGCTAATGTTTTTGATGGATAGAGTCAACATAAGAAATTCAATGTCATGGCCGAGATTTGAACCACGGATCTTCTGGTTTCCGTCCAGCCACTCTAACCATTTGAGCTAATATGGCCAACGTGCCAACATGACATTGGCCGTGGTTCAAATCCCGGCTATGGCATTGAATTTTTCAGTCTGGCTTTAAAGTACTTTTGTTTTAAATGCTTTTATCACGAATAAGGTTATAAAAACCTTATTATATTATTGTATCATAGTATTATAATCTTATTATATTGATATTATATTATTGTATCATAGTATTATAATCTTATTATATTGATATTATAATTATCGTGTCAGATTTTCTTAAAACCTTTTTCATTTTTGTCATATTGGATAGAACATTTTGTTAGAAGGGAACGTTTCGTTATTCTTTCCTGAAACAAAAATAAGAATAAATTAGAAGTTCGTTATTATTTTAGTTTACTAATCTGTTTGTTGCACTTTAATATCATTTTATTCAGGTGTTTTATACAACAATGCTGCAATCTGTTTTGTACATATACAATAAAAGATGTAACAAAGGCAAATAGTTTCCATTATTATATACAAAATATAACAATTTGTAACTTAAAACTTCACTTATCTTATAAGAAACGATGGTAATTCTTATAAATTCTCCGGAATTGCGATTTCATGTAAACTTGTACATCTTCAGCTGGAAACAATACAGCTGTCGCAATCGTTACGAACGCTAGTTCATATGTTCTCGTTAATAAGGCCACGCCGTGGCTCAGTGGTTAGACCGCTTGGCTCTCACCAAGGCAGCCCGGGTTCGATCCCAGGCAACCGCAAAGTGAGATTTGTGGTGGACAACATGGCGCTGGGGTGGGTTTTCTCCGGGACCTCCGGTTTCCCCCGCCATCTCATTCCACCGGTGCTCCATCTTCATCTCATGCATCATCAGTGTCACTGCCTGCGGTGCCGTATGTAGTAAAAGCGGGCGTTAAACACTACACATTTCTCGTTAGTACTACATCTAGCGTTCGTAACGATGGCGACAGCTGAAGATGTGTATACGTTTACATGAAATCGCGATCCCGGAGAATTTATAAGAATTATCATTTCTTATAAGTGCAATTTTAAGTTACAAATTGTTATATTTCTATATATTTGTTTGCTTCACTGTTAATAGCTTCATATTTTACGTATTTATTTGTCTCCATTATTACTTTAAGAATTTCATTCAGCATGACTTATAACTAAGAATGTGCCCAAACATTACATTCTGTTGTTTAAATTGAAAAACTCAATTGCTTCAACGCTTTTCTTCAATACACAAAGCTGTTTCAAAACAGACAGGAGTAGCTAAGCAACGTAACTGTCCATTTTTGATTACGACTTTATAACAACACAGGTGTAATTGTATGATCATTCTATTCAGTCACACTTAGTTCATAAATTAAGATATTTTATCTTCTTTTCCTCCTACTTTCAGCGTTTAGAGGTAGATATTTCTGCATCCCAAAGGTTTTATATTCCAGTTATTTTGTCCTCTTTCTAAAACGCTGCACTACCCTAATAGGAATACATTGAAGTGAACAAGAGAAGAACACCGGCTTTAAAAGCCTTACGTCTAAGAGTGAAATCAACTTCGTGTTTATTCCGTAGCTCTAGCCCACTCCGGTCCGCAGCAGTAGTTTACAACCGCCTTACTAAAAACCTGCAACGAATAATTTGGCTAATTAGATAAGTTCTTAATCATGTGTTTCATTTACTAAAGAGTATCCCTAAAATTTTGAAAAAAGTGAATTATATAAACAATTATACATTAACTAGATTGTTTGTACAATTCTGTTTTAAACAGTAGTTCTGTTATTTGAAATCCCAATTTATATTATTTTAAAAAGTTATAATACAGCACGATGTTAATTTTTAATACGACTTGCCTGATTTCAAAACGAACGTCATTAAAATGTTGAAATAGGGAGAAAAAATTACACATTAGCAAGAAATGCATACAGATTTTACCGCAGACATGTGTATAGCGACCAAAAGAAACTAGTATCTGATAATGATTGTATAAAAGAGTTCGGTACTTCCAGGAAATAGTCGTTTCTTAGGAAAAAGTAAATAAAACACGTAGTTTTTCTAAAATGTTACTCTGAGTGGTTGCTACCGAAGGCATTGATCCATGGTGAGTGACGTAGCTATTTGTGTAATAGTCCAAATACTGCCTCACAACGTCACGCGCTCTCGCTTTCACTGTCTCGCAGGTTGCATAATGCACACATGATGGACGTAAGGTTAACTGTGTCAACCCCTGCACTCCGTCTAGTACATTTTGTAAGTAGACTGACATCGCAACTAGCACTAAAGCAAATCTAGCTCCTATAATGCATTTTACTCCACGTGGGGAAGATGTCCGGATGTCTCTTATTGGTTAAAGTTAATATGAATCGATTTCTAATGGATGGACACGAATTCTACTCCAGCTAATAAAAGATGTGACCGCGGTGTCAGGCCAATTATAAAATGAACTATAGCTTCAGAATTTTCTGCCATTCTGTTATGAGCTCATTAATACCTTTTAGTTATGACTCTCTACTACTTAGGTAGACGAAGTATTGGATTCCACGCTAAAATTGGATATACATATACTAATTGGGACCCTATGGATCTAAGAACAGCAGTTTTAGAAAAATATCGGTGTTTGTGTCCGTGACAGAGAGCGTGAGAGAGAGGGGGAAGAGAGAGAGAGAGCAAATAGTAGAATAATTAAAAATATTCCAATACCAAACATGCTATTTAAATTAAACGTCTTCCAAAGATATGGCATCCAAGATTTACAGGAGAATTTCACTCATCCCAGACTACTCTTTACATGTAAACCTTTTCAAAAATTTTGATTTGTCATTAAAATACTGTAACCGGGCGGGGTGGCTCAGGCGGTTTCTTCTGTGTCCCTATTCCTATTTTGATTCCCGTGGTCGGCACAGCTGACCCATGGATTTTCCCGGATTTTCCGGCGAATGCTGTGCAGGTTAATTACACCTCCTAATTTTATGTCCCTCCATTGCATCTCCATTATCATTTCATATCATCTCTCATCCGATGGTCTCTTTCAGGGTAGAAGTATCAGAGGGAGTCTTGGCGCTGCATGGCAGGATGATATTCTCGTGGTAAATATTTCCTCTTCCACTAGGACGGTCCGATCTCCAGGCAACCTAGTGGATAGTTTCAGGACCACGGTGTGTGGAATACCGGTTATACGGCTTGCCGGGGAGCTTCCAACTGGTCAATTGTAGGGACTCTCTGCACTGTCGTGACTCCTTGTGGGGCCTCAGACTTCCTCCCTGGGATGACCCACTTGGAGCATAAGCATAATAAATCAAGTCTGGTCAGAGCCCAAAACCTCTAATCCAGACGTGTTCCTAAGGATCACTTTTGCATAATTTGGAAGCCGTAAGGAACAGACAAAGTCTAACTACAGAAAAATGCAGATATCCTCAAAACAAACAATTTATGTCCATCCGTTTTAGTGAATATTTTTTGGGGTTCTTTGATATTTGTCTTGGTTTTACATTACTTACTTTTCACAATTTGGAATTCATTCATTTTTTGTTTCTTGGTCAAGTAAACACGACGGATTTCAGTTCCTCACATAAAGACCAGCTTTAAAACATTTGACTATTGGAAATTGTTATTTCACACTGGCCGTGTGTAGGCTAAATTGTGGAAACGTAGAGTCAGACTGAAAAATTCAATGCCATAGCCGGGATTTGAACCACGGATCTTCTGGTCTCCTTCCAGTCACTCTAACCATTGAGCTACTACGGCCAACGTGCCGACATGACATTAAATTCTCCAACTGACTCGTATTTTTCCCGGTAAACCACTTAGGAGTTCTCATAAACACATGAGACAACTACCTTAATGGCGACTTACAACATGTATGTACTTTAAGGCCCGGGCTTTATAGTTAACCACTATTAGGTCAATTAATAAAGTTGAATAGTAAGAGTTAAATGATGAAGCCTGTGACTCAAGTACTTACGACGGTAAGTCGCCACAAACGGTCTATCTCGGATGCGAGAGCCCCTAGTGGTCTTCCGGGGAAATATACGAGTCAAATGGAGAATTTACCTTGTCGTGACGGCAAGTTGGGCATGGTGGATCAATGGGCTAGAGCGACTGGATGGAAACCAGGAGATCCGTGTTTCAAATCCCGGACGTGGCATTGAATTTTTCATGTTGACTTTATTATAATCTCCATTGTTTGTAGTGACATTCTGTCTCATTTATTCTCTTATTATCGCCTCATTTTCCGAACAATGAATGCCAAACATTATTTCTACTTCCATCTTTTACTTACTCTACAACCTGCTTATGTTTTTTTTTCCTTCAATTATACCCCGCCTTTAACTCCAATGGTCATTATAGGGCGGCCGTTCTCTTTGGAGCATATCGATGGTGTTAACTCGTATACGTTGGGTTCTAATCATTAGAAAAACTTCATGAAGAATTTAAATTATTAATTGGCAAGAAAAAAATTAATAAAGGATCAACATTTATTTTTATTTCAACTTTCTCAAATTCACACTCTCATTCATACTTCCAGACTCTGGGGAAGATGAGGAATTATCTTGGTCGGAGAAAAATCCCCACCCCTACCCCAACCACCGGAATTCGAACCCGAGACCCCTAGCACGGCAGGCAGGTGCTCTACCGATTGAGTATGTGGCCAGCCTTATGTATTTTATTCCACACACAAAGTTCCATACAGAGATTCGTTGGAAGTTCACGTTTTGAGGTTTCAAGAATAAAAAGTAAATGTGTATCTTACGTGAATATTATGACCCTTTAAACTGAAAAGCTGAATCAATACCAAACTTGGTATTTTACGAGTATTTTGTATTTATTTATTTAGAATAAAATTCTCCTATTTAATTTGCTTTACGTAGAAAAATTGTTATCTTTAATTTACTTAAATTTGGTTGATTTTTATTAATACATTTGTTTCCACAAACGTATATTGAACAAATATAAGAACATTTACATTACTAAAAGCTGTACGCCTTGAAGTTTTATGCGAACAGCCGTTAGAAGACCTCTATAATAACATAGTCCAAAACCTTACTTGATCTATTTCAATAAATTATATGTCATGGGCTGTTATCTAGCTATTCTTGTCAACAGCTTGAAGTTTTTAATTTTCTTTTCACCATTTAGTTGTTTCTTCCTGTGCTATGGAAAGAATATGCAAATTCAACCCCAGCATATGACTTCAGCTTACTTTGTACCTACGATGAAAGTACTTCTCTAAATATTTGTTCCAATTAACAAACAGTTTGAAAAATAAGCTTTTGAAAATATGTTTCGTAAAAGAGAAATTAATGTTAAAGTAATATATTAGATGTTTCCTCTAAGTTTATGATACCCATTTTGTTCAATTTTATAAATGGGTTTTATAATGAGGGTGCTGTATTTTTTAGCATAAAGAGTTCCACGTAATTTGTAGCAACATCGATCTAGGTAATGAAAATTATTCAAACTCCTGAGCGAAGTTTACATGCCTCGTGGTGCATGCATGACGGAGCTCCTGTTCATTTTACTCTTGTTGCTATAAACGTTACACGCGAATGGGCCCATAACAAAGAAAGAGATCTCAGGGGACTTGTATCTCAAGCTGTTTTCCCTTGATTTTTACTTATGGGACTCGTTAGACAACGAGTACAAAAAAGGTTGTAAAGATGCATCAATCCACGAGGATGTTTTAAAGAAATGGTGTAGTATATGACTTGTGATCAAGTGATTTTGTTGATTAGTTCGAAATTTCTGTTAAATGCATTTAACACAATATGGAAGTTTACCGGGGAAATATACGAGTCAAGTGGAGAATTTAATGTCATGACGGCAAGTTGGCAATGGTAGCTCAATGGGTAAGAGCGACTGGACGGAAACCAGGAGATCCGTGGTTCAAATCCCGGCCATGGCGTTGAATTTTTCATTTTGATTCTATCAAAAACCTTAGCCTATATGCGGCTAGTGTGAAGAAATGATTAATTCCCATCAATTAACTAAACTAATGAGTTAAATGATGAAGCCTGGGACTGAAGTACTTACAATAGCAAGTCACCACAAACGGTGTGTCTCTAATATGAGAGCTCCTAGTGGTCTACCGGGGAAATATATGAGTCAAATGGAAAATTTAATGTCGTGACGGACAGTTGGCCATGGTAGCTCAATGAGTAAGAGCAACTGGACGGAAACCAGGAGATCCGTGGTTAACATCCCGGCCGCGGCATTGAATTTTTCAGTTGACTCTATCTAACAATAAGGGAGTGTTATTTACACACACATACACACACAAACACACACGCACGCACGCACACACACACTGATTATTAAAAAAATACTCACACCACGATAAAAGGAAAAGGATATTTTATTAACAAAATGACTATATTTGCATTATTCCATGCCTTTTTTATCATTCCTTGAATACGCAATTAATTCTACGTATTGTGACAAAAGTCACACTTAGTTGTTTCATAGATGTAACCATGAATTTATTTTGGCTATCGAATATTTCTTGTAATAAATTATGACTATTCTATGTGTATTAAGCCATACACTTTGATCAGTAAATTTGGAGAAATAAAGGCAGTATACGTAGCTATTATTAATATTTTCAGAAAACGCTCAGGTTAAATTTTTAACTGGGGTTTATATGTCACGTCCGCCTCGACAGCGTAGGTGGTAGTGTGTCTGCCTCACGTTAAATAGGTTCCGAGTTGGAATGTAGGCCAGGGTGAAAAACAAATGTTGGGTAATTCTAAGCTCTATAAAACTTGGACTCATTTGAGCATAGTTTTGTCCATTCTATCTATCGTCCTATATGACTTAACGTTGGAGGACGTAAACTTACAACAAAAAAGTTTATATTTCCCTATTTTATTTTCCCTAATAGCAGTTCTGCATATATTTTTTAGACTTTACTTTGAATTTATGAAGTTATATTCTACTCTGTATCCTATATATTAGCTTACTCTATATGTAAAGTACTGGCATTAAAACCTATCTAGGTATAATATAGTTAGTTAGTTACTAACACTCCCCACATGGCAACCTTGGCCTTCGGGGTAACCTCACCCCACCAAGTGATGACCAGACCCATTTCTCAGGTGGAGGCACCCAGAGGGCGGTGTCCATTACCTCCGATGATAGGGTGATAGTGAAGATGGCGGTGAGGTGAGAGGACCTACAGTTTTTACCGTGGACTCCGAACCACGTTGGGCATAGGGGATACTTCACATGTGCTAGACAGAGGTGAAGGCGTGGATAGGGCCGACTTAAAATCGCCAACCCCAGAGCCGGGAATCGAACTCGGGACCCATAGAACGGGAGCCGCGAACGAAACCACCGCGCTACCCCGGCGCCCTCTAGGTATAATATTAAAATCACCATTTAAAACCCTTACTGACCAATCAGGGCAGTATTACTCACCTAATAACCTAGTATTTTGTCCCTGAATGCCAATTTAATGATTATATACTTAGTAAATGGTAATTTTGAAAATGCAGTCTATCCTTGTAATTAATTGGGCATGCAAAGTTAAATTATATGCATCACAATTGAATACACGTGAATATGAATGCCCTAAAACTCTATTTAGAAAACAACACATGTTATCCAAGGGGATATACCTTGTCTAACTGAACCTGAGGTTCTTCTTGCGTTATTGCGTTTAAATATTGAAATCCAAATAATATACTTAATAGTGAATAAACCTGTAGCTCTTCTTTACGTTTTGTAATGGGTTCTGAACTATAACTTTGATTATAACTATAGTAATAAGTTGTTATTAACATCCTAAATGTCCGCCTTACAAGATTAGAAAATACGATTTATTAGAGCCAAAATTCTTAAAAAATTTATACCGTCTAACATTCTTTTTAAAGAATCCCTATGATAAGTTTTAGTAAAAGCTAAGACATGTTGGATACAATCTATCATTCTTGTGTGGAGAGGTGACATATTCGCACACATATACAATAAAATAATATAACTGTCAGTTCTGGCTTCAGGTTAGCCCATTGTATACTCATTACGTACATGTACAAACCGTTCAATTATATTAGCTAACGAATGTTTTTGCTTGCTCACTTCTTTTTTACTTTAGTATTAGGTAACTGAGCGAGGTGATGTAACGTGTGCAACTCGCAACCGTGGCCGATTTCCTGGACCGTGGATCTTTTGAGGGTTTTCGAATCGCTAAACGGCTGCCTATATGGTTAATTAAGGCTTCTAAATTTTTTTAACTCCATTTCAGTGTTTTTATTTTAATTTTACTTTTATTCTGCTTGACAGGCACAAAATATGTTCCATAGTTTGGGGGTGCTAATTCCTCCACTCCGAAACCTTTCATGTACATATATAAAGCAGTTGACATTAGAAACAGTATAGTTCATGACTATAAAAGAACATGCTAAGTTTATGTGCAACCTATCCCTTTGTTTACATTTTAATTAGTATTCATGTCGCAGAAAGAAAGGTTTATCATGGATTTTCAAATCATCACCTGCACACAAAGGGAGAAAATGGTGCAGATGATGACTGGCAATGAAATTAAGAGATAGGGAAAGGAAATAGAGTATTAGAAAGAGAGAGGAATGCAGAAGAGGCAAAGATTACATGGTTTAGGGAGAGAAAGGGAGAAAAAAGTAAGCCATGGAAACGTTAAGAGAATAAAGTGAAAGAGATAATAGAAGATGTGGAGAGGGATGCAGAAGAAGAGGGAGAGAAGTGGGATGAAGCAAAACGGAATGGAAACACAGTAAGCGAGCAAGAATTAAGAGAGTAATAGGGGAACGGGAGAGGAATAAGTGGTTTAGATAGGAGGAGAAGGAAGAGGGATAAGAAAGGAAATCTCCCCTTAGTTAAAGTAACAACGAGAGCGGAGCTGCAGAGTGGATAGTAACATTTGAGCAAAATGCGTACATAAGAGAGATAACATCAACTGACACTTGGAGCACAATCGTCGTCCCTCTGCCCCACTCTCGGCGAGTGCTAGAGGATAAGGGTGACGACAGAACAGCTGGTAAGGGGGAAACCAAGTCCTGCCCTATTGCCACAAATTCCACCCTCGGTCACATGGATGTCAGTAGACCATACCTGTAATTGGGTGTAACCGCGTAGCAAAACTTCCGGGCCACAAGAGGATTCAGGGATGTTCGGTTTGGAGCTGATTTACAGCTTGATCTTTCGATATGTAAACAATGGGTTTGTTTAGTGGAACTTATATAAGATAAAATGACACTAAAAATGTGAATGGAGGGAGAAAGTACTAGAAATATTACATTCATGTGACATTTTCTACCACTCTTCTACAAATTATGTTTAGAAAACTTTATTTTTGTATAGCATATAAATAGAGATACTAGAGATAATATATACATAGTAATATACATTTTATGTCATAGGTGCACCTTAAAAGTATTTTACTTTAATCAAAATCAATAGATAGTTTTCATCAATGTAAAATGGAAAAAAATGTTTCTATCTAAAGCGATGTTGGGTTTATATTTTCTTGAAAAGTCTTTCTTTTTCCTGCATTCTTGCAAGAAACTGAACTTCAGTACTTGAATTGGAATTAAGATTTCACACACATACACACACGCACGCACGCACGCAAACATCCATTTTTTCTGCAAATTGATTTCTCCCTGGTTCTGGTCACCTGCCTTTAAAAATGTTTTCCTGGTTCTATTTAAATGTATTGATTTTTGGTCAAATACAAAAATGAATCTACTAGAGAAATTAAAATGATTCATAGCTTATAAGGCTTTCTTTACCCTTAAGAAAGCATTGCTATGAAAAGTCTTCTATCTACATTTTTGCTGCATAAATTGCTTTTTGCAAATGTCGTTATTCAAAGGGAATACGGTTGGCTAAGACGATAGCAAATATTTAGAAAGTGGGTTCCTACATGATGCTTTTGAAATTCCTTTGTTTACGCAACGATCAGAAAATTGTGAATGGTGACCTAGAATTTGAAGAATGCATAAAGTTTTCGAAAATTTAAACCACTACAAGCAATATAATGGCAATACTGAATAATAAAATTTTAGTAGATACACGTCGTACTTTTAAAAGATTTAAACTGTTTGTGTATTAAGTTATATATCCGTTATAGTTTAACAGTTATTCAGAAATTTAAAATGCAGAGAACTTAAAATATGTATATAGAATTTTCTGCAAATAGACTTAGAATAAGCAAGCTGTAAAGGATATAAGAATACTTTTATTGAGGAAGATGTCTGAAACATGTTTTGTTTACAATCTATTTTCACTCTCTTTCCAGAACTTCAGCAATATCAGTATCAAATGTATTATAATTTTAGAAGAAGAATTTATCATTATTTATAATTCGTAATGTTTTTAAATATAGGTACCATTCCTACAGTTACTTCTAAGTAAATGTTTGATAGTTTGATTCAGAATGTTCCTGACTTTCTGCATTATCTACCAGTCTAATTAGTTCATAGATGATCTCAATTGCAATATTGCCTACTTGCATCACTTTTTGCTGCTATTGTTAATCGAAGGTGAGCTTGTATAGTCATGGGTATCTTTTTCATTGGCACGTCTCCTTAATGCATGATAGATGAGTGAAAGCAAAGAAGTAAATACTTCTTGCCAATACCTGCCTTGAAATTAAGCTAACGGTAGTTACTTTTAATGGAAAAGCTGTATGGAAAAAGTTAATAGCATTACTTCAATAGGTTCATTGAAATATATATATATATATATATGGCCGCGCCGTAGCTCAGTGGTTAGACCGCTTGGCTCTCACCAAGGCGGCCCGGGTTCGATCTCAGGCGACCGCAAAGTGAGATTTGTGGTGGACAACACGGCGCTGGGGCGGGTTTTCTCCGGGACCTCCGGTTTCCGCCGCCATCTCATTCCACCGGTGCTCCATCTTCATCTCATGTATCATCAGTGTCACCGCCTGCGGTGCCGTATGTAGTAAAAGCGGGCGTTAAACACTACAATTTCACATTTCATATATATATGGGAATGGTTATGCTGAATTCGTATAATATAGGTTCTGTATACAGAAGCCAACGAGAGTGCAAAGCACTCATAATAATGTAAGAATGCATGGTAACATAAGGGATAAGTGATATAGCACTTCAGAAAATTTGGAATAACATAACAACTGTCAACTAACAAGGCTTTTGAGGAAACTGCCCACTAATTCTTTCTTTGTTTACCCTCTCTGTATGGATGACTCACGCCCTCGGGAGCAGACAGTCCTTGGAAGACAGAGTAACCCGAAATCTGGTATGAGAGTGAGACAGAATGTAACACGACATGGGGACGAAATGGGTGACTGAAAAGATAGTGATGGAGAAGTTGGTGGAATGAATGTTAGAAGAAACGCACCGCTTTATCCACCACAAATACCCCTGGTGAACAATCTAAGTACTCGACTACAGCGCTACCTATTTCAAGAAACCAGCGATTGAAATGATCTTTTGGAGGGTTGTGAAGAAATATTTTGAAGGAAGGCTGTAGCAGCAATCCTCAAGACAACAGTCAAGGAGAACCTCAATGCTTTCCTTTATACGCATACTTGTTTTCCTTTTTGAAGTTACCTTTTACAATATCGCAAGGAATTTCAAGTTCCTTTTCCAATGAAAGGGCGGTATTAGAACAGATCAATGCGAATAAAGCTTACTGTGCTACCTTTATCGCATGAAAAAAATGCCGATGTATCTTAATAGAGTAAAGTAAATTTAGACATGCAACATTAAACTGCAAATTAAAGTCAATTCTAAGTGAGAAGTGAAAGGTAACAAAAGGAAGCTTTACCATGAATGGTGGGAAGGCGCTGCATTGTAATAGCTGTCCTCTAAAGTTTTTGACATTTATTACTTCAGTAGGTGAACTTGGGAAGCATTTTAAAAGAAATTTACAGCTGCAGAGCAATGATATGTATCCCATAACCTAATATCTATAAACCTTTACTGAATAAGATTTTCACATTATTACAAAATTAAATATAGTACTAAGTATGACTATAGGTAAACATTTCAGCTTGAGCATTTCATTGGATGATGACTTTGTTATTAAGGCTATTTTCCCACAATTATTCCATTGCGGTTCAAAAATTTAAATTGTCTTATATACAATTTGTTACATTTTTTTAACTTGCCCATTTATACCTCACTTTTTACTCCAATGGTCATATAGGTGGCCGTTCTCCTTTGGAACATATCGAAGGTGTTAACTCTATTTGTTGGGTTTCAATCATTAGATCCCGCACACATTCGCACTCTCATTCATACTTCCAGACTCTGGGAAGATGAAGAATTATCTTGGTCGGAGAAAAATCCCCACCCCCCACCGCCGGGAATCGAACCCGGGACCCTCCAGCACGGCAGGCATGTGTTCTATCGACTGAGCTACAGGGTCAGCCAGTTTATTACATATTTTTTAATTCAAAATTAATTTTAAAAATAACATTTCGATCATTTTCTTTCTCTATTTTATTGAAATAGTATGTACGCACCTCAACTTTTATAATCCACTTCTTTGTAAGGTTTATGTTGCACTAAAATTAACCCAGCCAAATATTTATTCGGTTTCATCTCAAAGAGACATATTTCCCGACCACTGTTTTTGAAAACAAAACTTCTACGGTGTAAGATGGACATGGCAATCGTTCCTAGTACTCGGGTAGAAGTAACAGGCTGCAAAGCCGCATATAGGTTTCTCTTCTTATTACGTCACTATTTTAGGTTTCCTATCTTTTAAATCGAGTGTGTTCCAGTAAATTAAAATAAATTAGAACTATGTTATAGATAAAACAACGCATTCCGACCTGCAGCTTTCTCTCTGCGTCAACAACAAAGGTGTTTTCACTTACACCTACGCAAGTCAGATACTCGCGGGCCGCGCCGTGGCTCAGTGGTTAGACCGCTTGGCTCTCACCAAGGCGGCCCGGGTTCGATCCCAGGCGACCGCAAAGTGAGATTTGTGGTGGTCAACACGGCGCTGGGGCGGGTTTTCTCCGGGATCTCCGGTTTCCCCCGCCATCTCATTCCAACGGTGCTCCATCTTCATCTCATGTGTCATCAGTGTCATCGCCTACGATGCCGTATGTAGTAAAAGCGGGCGTTAAACACTACACATTTCATTTCATTTCAGATACTCGCTACTGCAATAATAAGGGTTTCATACTGCACGACGAGATTAAGTATTTGCTTTTATTGTTATTTTGCGAAACACAGAACATATGATTATTACCCGGGGCACTTAAGAGGATACTTCGCAGTGGAGGCGCTGTTATCTGCTTACACCGCACGGCTGGCTATCAGAGGGGAGGAAAAGTAAACAGCATGTCACAAAAATATGTACATTATTGAAGGCTGAAAATGTAGTAAGCTAAGGAGTAGAACAAAATTGACTTATTTAATTTTGATGTGAAGATTCCGATTCCTAGATATCCATTTCACTTGTTATTTCTATAGGTCATCCAAAGAGATGACATCAGCTGTGATGTCTGCATCACTTGCTGAGGTGATCCAATTTTATATCAACATTTATTTTGATTTTTTTGGTCATCCCGAAGTTTACATTTTAATTTTACCAGGATTTGGTATAATTTCTCATGTTATTTCATGAGTATTTTTGGTACCCAAAGAACCAACTAAGGTATTTGCTTCCTCTTCATCATTGCTATCCAAACCCACTTCGTCTTCTATGAAGACATCTCGATGGCGGTATCCTTATTCTATGGACTTAATTTTGATGTATGCATTTTTCGCATCCTGTTTAGTGTTGTTTAAACATTGCCTAGTTAGTCCTTTATGTCCGTTTAAAGTAATAGAACACACATTTTCAGCTATTTTTTTGCTTCATGATATTTCATGTCAATTCTATGGGGTTTAAATCGCAGTGATAAGGTGGCAATATATATCCTGGCATTCCACTAAAATGTGCTACATATTTTTACATTTTTAAAACTAAATCAAATTTCCCTTAATATTCACAAAAGCGTTTTCTGTCCACCACTGAAATTAATTTTTTCATTCACTTCATAGAATAACTTCTTCACTGTTGGAACTTCTTTACGCACTTCAATACTCTAAAAAATTGTGCGAACGATGCACATATCCAAATCATCCATTTGAAACTTCTTTTACCGATTACGTTGTTTTTCTTGAGTAGCAGCTCGTGTATCTGAAATATTAACTTTTTGAAATTCTTTAAGGATTGCTTTCAGTTTTTCCTATTGTTGTAGTCATTCCTTCCACTGCCTTTTACAAAGGAAGAACTAGAGTGTTTTGCTTTTCCTCCGTGCAGAACCGGAAAACATTCTGAATCACTCTAAATAATCCTTCTGCTTTGGGAGTTTACAACCCTCGGAGGTAACTTTTTCCTTTTTTAATGTTTCCACGTTTGAAAATTATTATTAGAAACAACTACTTTGTGATAAGACACTACTTTGTACTGCGGTACTCATGCGTCACACAACAGTTAACAACTAGAGTAACAACTTAATATTCAGCCTATATCTAGGCATCATAACATACTTAATTCCCTCTACCGTCACACATATACAAAGCTGAAGCTTTATGAATAAACTGCAACACGTTTAGCAACACACTTCACTAATTATCTGTTTGTAAAATCCTCCGGGCCGTTTCGTAACGCATTCGTTACATCTTCAACTTGACTTCAGTGCGTTGCTGTGTCGCAGTTTATTCATTATAGTTAGTTTGCTTCACTATCAGTAGCTTCAAATTTTACAAAAAGGTCAAGCTATTTGTCCTGGGTAACATATTATAATACACGTATTTTTAAAGCCAATGAGACCCTGTTATATAGCTATTTTCTAAGATAACTACCGCAAACAAAGAGACCGGTAATCAACACAAAGGAATTTCTAAAGCCAGGAGGGTGATTTAATATTCCATTACCAACATAAGTCACTGTTTATTATGGCAGCATCTTTTCTTGCACTCGGATTTAGACGAACGCAGAGATTGAAGTACGGTGGTAACATCTTGTGGGAGTTCCGCCGCTCTTGACGAGATGGGGTAACGAGGTTAAGCCACTCGGGATGAGATTTTTACGGGTAGTTAGTGCTACAGTTTACAAGATCATATGCAAGAAGACAGAGGGTTCGACACGGCAGCTAACAAGATAACATAGAAAATTGGATTCAGTTCACAAGAAGAGAATGTTAAGCCAAGCGAATGTATTGCTCAAATAAAGAAAAGATAGACGCCTCAGAATGTACAGAGTCTCTGCTTTATGCACACTCAGTTGTTTTATTGCTTTCTCCTTTGACTCCGCAGTGTTCCGTCTTTGACATGGAATACATTCCTAGTGTTAAAATTCCAGATTAATTCCTGAAAAGCGCTTAAGTAAATATCAAATAGAAAGATATTATTTGAAACTTTTCAAATGAGCATATTAACATCAATTGCTAGTACATCATTACTTTATTTACCGCTTACATATGTTGGATGTCGGAGGTAGAGGCTACTGCAGAAGAAATATAAACCTTCAACTTCGTGTAAACTAAAGCAATTTAAGGTAACTTAGCTTGATTTTTACTGGTTTGTAGAGGAAGTCTTGAAGCGTACTTTGTGAACTTCCAAATGTTGAATATGGGCTGCTCTAGTCACACGATACACATTAAGAGAATAATCAAGTTCATTCCAACCCCTATGTAATATATCTGCATCAAGAGTTGCCTGCCATCTGATACCTTATTTTAACTCGTCTAAATTAAGAGCAAATGAGGGACGAAAGCTCTTTGCTTTCACAAGTACCTATAGAAAAATGCCATCCTTGGTGGCCAACGTGCAAAGGTATCATTACCGTCAGTACAAGGCCAATCCAAATATATGGTAGGAGTTCATCTAGGTACAGTACGGTGCACGGAAACTTACCGATATATGGAACAGCTGTTTAGGTTGGTAGGTGAATGGCACCACGCCCCCAGTTAAAACCCCTGTCAGCGGTAGGAAGGCATGGGCCTGCCCTTTGTTTCGCGATGGCGGAGGTAAACCAAAAGCCCAGACAGTTTGTTACATTGAAACATATAATTCAGAATGTGTCTCATCGGACTTTGATTATTTTATCAGTGGTTATTGAGGACAAGAGCAGATTGCCCATCCTTTTCTAATAATGTACCTTCACAGGTTTGTGCAGTTTTCTTGGGAAGGGAATGAGGGATTGGCCATATTTATCTGTTTTATTATGCGTATATGCTTGAACTGCACATTGCGCAAATTTATTTCGAATCAACTCATTTAATTAAAATAATTTAAAGCTGTTACTTATCTCTACCTACACCAAATATACCGAGCATACTAAAGCATAGTTTCGTCACGTAGACAAACATAAGGGGAAGACACAAAGACGATAATGTTCTAGCAGTTAATCCACGAACCCCTATTCCTTATAACGCACCCCTTGTCCTTCCACCCGGTTCCCGAGTTATGACATCAAACCAATGAACGGCGGACACAGGAAGGTGATGTTGACAATCGTTCCACTAAGGTTACATTCCTTCTTACCCCTCCCCTTGCACTACGCACCTCGGCTACGTGCCTTGTTCATCGGTCATTCCTTGTGTTATTGGATTTCAATATAAACCAATAAGAGATTGGCACAGCCAGGACTGGTGTATAACACGAATGCTGAAACGTTTATGCCAACATTATATAAAGTAACACACCAAAAGATACCAACAGCATCGGAACATTTCCGTGCACCGGACTGTACATAAACTTTAACATCTGTGTGCCAGTGAGGCGGTACTCCAGCTTGTTGGAAGATAAAGTTGCCCTGTTCCTCATTCATTTGGGACATCTACCAGATCTCTAACACGTCAAGATACCTAGGGTCCGTTACTGTTTGCTCTGTAAAGGAAAAGGAGCCATCCATTTTCGTGTGAGATACAGCACAAAATATATTAACTTCAGATGAGTCCTGTACATGTTCCACCAAACAGCCCTAGGAGGTTCACTTCCCCATATTCGGACATTTTGTTTAGTCACTTTTCTACTCGGGTGTAAAGTTGACTCATCACTGAAAATGACGCGCTGATGCAAAAGTTTTGCCCTGTGACCTCATTTTGGTGTCGCTTCCGCAAGATTTTTCACGCAGTTTGCTGGGAATTTGTAGCTGCATGTTTGTCCTTGTTGTCTGTTTCTGTGAGCTTCTTATGTAGGCAGCACCAACACGTTCAACGTTTTTTTCTGAAACACATGGTCTTCCCTAACTCTTTCCGGTGTCTCCTATTTTATATACCAATCATTGATTGAGTGTCTAATTGGTGGTGTGTTTTGGAAACGTGTTTTAAAATGTCGTTGGACAACTGTTTCTGATTGCATTTTAGCCAATTCCAACACGCAGTATACCTTTTCCACAGGTTTTTTCGCCATGTTAGCTTCTGCAACAACTAACACACAAAGCATTATCAACAACTATCAAAATATTCATTTTGTCATCCATTAACGCTCATTAACATTCATTTTAGAAACAGGATTTTAGTGTGTGTGTAACAGACAGAGAAAGAGAACGATAGAGGGAAGATAGAAAAATGGGTAGACAGAGGAGAGGAACATAACTGTTAAACGAAATATAGCATAACTACCAAAATTGGTTTACAAGATCAATATTAAACTATTTTCCGTCTCTGAACATGTGATCACATCGCAATAGATCCGTTCTTGAGGCTCAGTGTGTGACGGTCAGTTAGCTTTCTTGGTCTCGTTCCTAAGCCATAGTATTTTATCACGTGTCCACAGAGACCTTAATGCTATGCAACTGTTTCTGCTTCTAAAAGTATCAAGCAAACAGTGTTATAGTGCCGTCAGTCTACATGCTATCTGTGGATAGATGGCAGAGTATTCGCTATTACCCTCTACTTTCGCTTTTACTTTTAGACTTAAGCTAGAGTAGTGATATCAAATATCCAATCCGGTGTTACCTTGGCAATCGAGGTAAACTACCGAAAAAAGGAAAAAAGGAAAACTAGATCAGATAGGTCGGCTTACCAAATTTGAACCCAGCCTATTTCATTTTCTCAAAAATGGATCTAAAATGTTTTTAAAACGTTGACATGAAAAATAAATATAGGCATACCATACATTTACACTTTTTGTACTTGGCAAACCATAAGGTTACACTAAAACCTACTACACAAAGATATAGATCTTGTTAAAAGGACACAATTTAAGTAAGTCAAGATTTTTTTTCACAGTTTATTACTGGCTTCAGTTTTCATCGGCCCACTTTATAAATATTTGACTTTCGTTTTAGCTTCCTATATATCCCTGTACCTTCACAAAATGTGCAATAAAACGATTTTTCTGTAAACTCTTACCATAAATTAGCATGAGGCAGGCAAAAGATAAGTTTTTAAATGAAAATTTTTTAAAAGTTGGAAGAGAATTCATGTCAAAGCATCACGATTATTATTTTTGGAATCCTAAAACATATATTTCAGGTACAATTGTAATATTTTTGGATCCGTTTCAATGCTTGTTCCATCTTAGAACAAGGGGTAGAGAAAGCAATAAAAGGGAAAAGAATTGCTCAAAAGTTGCCAAGAATCCAATTTGTTTGTACGACTGCAATGGCAACAGTAACCACCAGAGCAATGATGAAGGTATCGTTGTAAATAAAGAGGTAGAGGTACGGGACGCCAGCCTCCAGCACGCCCCTGGGGCCCAGCTAAGAAATATGGGTAATGAAGAATTCAAATGGGCAAGCTGTTACATCAAGATGGAGAAGCAGAAGCCATTAAAGTTGCCTGCGTGTCGGACAAGATTCAAGATAAAACATCAATAGAGTCTGCAGCTTTGCAGTATACCTGCCTGCGCTATGTTTATCTTCCTTTTATTTCTCACTTCTTTCTTTACCTTTTTTTCGTCTTTTTTCAACTCTTTTTCTTCCCTCAGGTTTCGTCTTTTTGCTTACGTACACGGTTCTTTCATTTTATCTCTGCATGTTTTGTCAAGTAGGTTAAAGTTTTAGAAATCCTACAGTTACGAAAGTACAAACTCTTAACACCAGGATATACTCAGAAACTTCATAATGAAATGACACTTTAAACATCACATAAACATTAGATGGGTATTTTAATGATTGTGTGTCTCAAATAAAATGTGACGGCATGTTATATTTGTCTATATACGTAATGGCATACAATTCTGTTTATGTAGAATGACACCACGGATTAAAAATTAGCATCCCTGTTTAAGGAGTCCAACAATCGTTTACATTGTCATGTGTGTAGCAGGATTTTAAGAAAAACATGCGCAATGATGGTAGACGACGACGGTGTACTAAATGTCCCACGTTGTGGCGATCATTTTGTAGCAGGACTTTAACTGGGATGATGGAGGAAGCTAATGAATTTCTCACCTTTGGTGACGATCTAAAAGATATCTAGAAGTTTCCCCTGCAACTCTTGGTGTGGGTGGGCGCATCAGTAACTCTGAAGCGATGCGTTATTTTTCCCAGGGTCGTAGTCTCGGAGTTTAAGTTAAAATTACTATTGCTGAAGAATGGACAAATAATTCTTTCCTTGTTCAAATATGTCGATTTAATTCTTCCGAAAAATTTTCAAAATTCGATACAAATTTAAATAATTTATATGTTGTTCTTTAACAAACGATGACTGGTGTATTGATTAACTATTACTATATTACACACACGCTATTTGTGCATCTTGCATGCATACTCAAAAATAATTCTGTACAACCTCGGAGAGACACAAATGTACGTCTTTCTCCTACGACGTTCTTAAGCAGAACAACTTCTTCTCATATCAGGTTGTCATGTTTACGCCATTACCTACCTTACATTTTGTCTATTTCATTAAACATTACAATTTTCTTTTTTCTATTTTCTTTTGTTTACAAAACATGAAATATCTAAAATAACTGCTTCATGTGTGAAACTAAAATGTCGTATGAATATTACTCTATAATTTCACCATCTTCGGAGGATATTAAACAAGAATTTTTCATAAAATTCCCCTACCTCTGTATATTCTTCGTAAAGTTTTGGTAATTTTTATTTTAGCAAATGCCTCTAAGAGTTTTATAAAACATCGGTTTAAAAGATATCTCCATGAATAATAAATTTATATATTTTATAATATTTAATAAATTGTCTTTACGTTCTGAATAATTTTTATAACTGAAAACGTAAGATATTTTATAGGTTTCGGATCAACTTAAATTTATAGAATTGATAAATTCGAAGTATAATTTGAAGTTCAGACATGGGACTTCAAGTTTGCACACTCTTGCATTCATTTCCTGGAAGCTCGCATTGCAGAAACAGACCTTGTGATTTCTTGGAGATCATCCTTTCCCATAGAACACGTGGAGTCAGCTTAGTTGACGTGTGCTAACCAATCATCCAGTCCGCTGCCAAGGTCAGCGATTATTTTATATTTAATGCCAACGAATTATGACTTAGTGGAGACACGCATGTACTAAGAGTAATCTGCGACTCGCTAAAGGTGATTTTGACTTATCTTCAAGGTGGAACTTCGATGTCAGGAATGTCAGTGCATAACAGCTGTCCAATACTGACCACGCCTTCTCCATTCTTACCTTGTGTTGTGGATTAGTAACCTTGAGTAGATTAAACTTTGTTTATATCATAGTGCGTGTCATTTCTTAGGGTTGATCCTTCACCATGCTGCCAGACCCGTTAGGAAGTTTCTTTTCACAGATGTTTATTACTGTAATTCAAGGTTTTCATGATTTTTGCATAGTCCCCTCTTACTTCAATGCACTTTTTATAGCGTCTCTGCCAGTCCTTGAACACGTGCTGCTGACCATTCTTTGTCAGGTCTTTGAGAATCGCCTCATTTTTCTTGAGCACTGCTTCAGAGTTCTCAAATTGAATACCTCTAAAGTTTGCCTTTAGTGCTGGGAGTAAAAAAGTCACAGGGTGCAAGATCGGGGCTATAAGGTGGATATGGTACACAGGTAATTTTGGATCGTGCCAGAAACTATATGACTTGATTTGCAACGTGAGGCCGTGCATTGCCATGATGAAGTCGCCACCCAGTCCCAGAAAGCTCTGGTGCTTCTTTGCAATATGCTTCCTCGGAGTAGCCAATACTGAAGTGTAGTATGCTGTTGTAACAGTAGTGTGAGGGGGAACTGCATGCTCGTAAATCATTCAATTACAGTCAAAAAATGTGATCACCATCACGTTCCCTGCAGATGGAACAACTGTTGCCTTTTTTGGTGTTGGAGAACCTGGCGATTTCTACGTTGTATTGGCTTGTTTTCCTTCAGGATCGTAATTTCCTTCCACTCCAGGTAGGTTACTTTGTGGTGAAGATAGCCAGCATCCATTCACTGTAACAACATGGGCGAAAGCATATAGAGGAAAAAAATTAAATTTCATTACAAGATTGATTTATATCAATAGCATTTGTTGTTTCCAAAATATTCCGTGTTTAAAAGTTTACACTTTTGTCAAGTTTTGGTACACCATTTAACGGAAAGGCTTAAAACTCTAAGATTACATTTATTATTTTCGTTACAAGAGTTTGAAACTATGAATATTTGCTCAGATCTACTTCTGCATGAAGCAAAACATATCTTGAATGGCGTAACGTGGTTTGTCGTTGATAGAGGAAGTTCAGTAAATATCCTACATTAGTTATTTAATTACTTTTATGTGCAGAAAATCATCTAGCATTTACCGAACAAATCAATAAAATTGAACGAATATTATTTAAAATTATAATTTAGGCGTTTTAAATTTATTACTAAATTCAATTCCTTAGCGTTGTTTTCGTAAAAGCGTTTATATTATTGAAGTGGAAATGAGAAAGTTACAAGAGGATTTAAATAATCCGAGCGCAGAACGTGGTTGGTTGTACACTTCTTGGTATTTCATACTAGTACATTTTCATCGCCCACCTCTGTCTTATGCATGTGGGTGTTAGACCAGCAGTCAGATTGGCAGGTCTATGTCCGATTCGGGGAATTATATGAGGGATTATTTTATAAATTTGAATTTCTCTTCTACGTACTCACAGTAATTAGAAGTAGTATTATATTGCATCCAATTATTCAGAAACGAGTTTTCAGCAGAATTAGACATTTTGAGAATTCAGCAATGCCAAGAATAGCATTTTTAGGAAAAGATGTTTTGTGTATGTTTGTGGAACTAAATACATCTAAATTAAATCTTTGAAAATTAAATGGTTTAAAAAATAACGGTTGATAAAATGAAATGGTGTGAAATGAAGTAAAATATATCAATGTTTTGAAGTCAATTAATTTGAAATCAATGCTGGTATCTCGTTTCCCGTCGTTGGTCTTACTTTATTCATCTTACCTTCCTCCAAAATATTATGACGATGGAGATGTTCCCCGAAGTTATCAGGAAAATCCTTAATTATACCTCGGCTAGCCTTTAATATTCTTCTGTTATATTCTAACGTGCAATGAAAGCTCAAAGTTGCAAGCGTGGTAACGAGTGAAGAAATCATTCAGATTTTGAATCTGAATTTCTATTAAAAAAATCAATCTTTTATTTATGTCCTTAATACCAAATTCTTTACAGTTCTTATCACAAAACTTTATACTGTGATCTGAATCAATCTAATAATTCAAATTGAACTAACACTTAAATATGTTCAAGTAATTTAAAAAACGTCCGATCTCTTTGGCGTTCCAGAAATAAAGACGAATTATCTTTCGTTTTCTACACCAAGATTATTTAAACCTTCGTTACTATCGCTACCCATATATTACTTTTATATGATTGGCCGATTTACTAGTACGTCACTACATTACGTAATACAATTATTACTACGGCCAATCACAAAATTATATATATACATATATATGTAAACAATTTATTTGTTTTTCTTTTATAAATTTATAATTTTTTCAAAACAACTGTTACACATTGGCATTAACTTAGTTTTTGAGTTTAACATGTTCCAGTGATGCGACACGACGATTTGAAACAAAATTACTAAGTCTATAATACGCTTTAGGCGTAATATTTTCTAGCCCTTCATTTTTATCAAAAGTTGCTTTAATGAGTTTGATCAAATTAAGAAATATTTAGGATATTTACATCACATGAATATACCTTCTGAATTCTATGGGAATAGCTTCTTAAGTTCGAATGATGTTTATCTTTCTGGTAAACCGTAGCTGAAGACAGACGATTTCTACTCGATCAATATGCATATATCTCGTTAATGCAGACAGCGTACATCCAATAACGTTTCTGGAGTTAACTTAATCTGACATATTTCTCAAATAAGAGGAAGCCATTATTCCTTTTCTCCCTCCTCTCCTGGCCAGGATATCAGGACGGAATTTCAAACCCATTACGGAGCGACCTGCTCTTAACAAATTGACTACTTCTTGAGACTACTCTGCTCCCTATTCACTCCTGCGGGAGAGCAGCCTGCACCGCCGCCACCGAGTTCGCCCGAGCCAAGCACTGCCACCATCATTGCTCGCCCGCCGCAGCAGACAGCCGACACACCTGACCAGCACACCACGGCAGAAGAAGCCTTGCCACCGGCTGAACCCGTGCAACCGCCGCCTCTCAGCTCTACAACGCCGCCGAGCTTTAGCGCGGTTGCACGGGGAGTGTACAGGCAACTGCCTGAGGCACTTATTTTTAACACCGCCAGACTCTACTGGTCTTCATTATTGAGGGTGTCTCGCATCACTACGCACAAGGGACCTTCACCACTAGTGAGACTGGAGTACCTCAACGAGGCGGACTACCATGCTGCGCTCAGAGACGGGCTCCCTGCCTTCGGGCAGGTACTCCCAATTGAGGCCAGCCTGGGGGGCCGTCCTACCCGATGTCGCCACTGCTGCCAATACGGCCACACCGCCGCCACCTGCAGTGAGGAGCCGCGCTGCCATTACTGTGGAGCGGCATGGCTTACTGTAGTCTGCAAGGGACACGTCCTGTCGTACCGTCTCCTCTATTGTGCAACCTGCAACTCCACAGGCCACTTTACGGGACAAACTACGTGCCCACTCAATCCTAAGCAACGCCGATCCTCCAACCGCCAACACCTGCCTCACCAACAACCTCCTCAGCACCAACCTCGCCCTCAAACCTCACACCATATCCCGCAGCAGCCAACACAACGCCGCACCTACGCCGCAGTCACCATACAGCACCAGGAGACACAAACCAGCACAGTCGAGACCACAGAACTTCTGCACACCGTCACAACCGCACTCACAGACATGCAGGCAACCATTGAGAAGCTGACCGCGCGGGTAGCTACATGGGAAGAAGCCCTACTTCAGACATTGGATGATGTGAAGGAAGCTGCCCAAGCTCCACAAAGCGCTCCTCAGGAAGAGGCCAGCACATCTCTGAGGCCTTAAGGTATTGCAAGGCTGAGCTTTTTAAAATCGTGGGATACATCAACGACACCCGAACGCCTAGCAAGAAGCTAGAGGAGGCTCTCCGCTTGCATCAGACCTACATCTCCCAGAGCATCCATGACCTCAGACGATCTCTGGCTCCGGATCACGGGGCACCTCCACCTCACCTTCTGCCTCGCAGAGACTCCCGCGCCCGTTGGACGCCACCGCCACAAGACCTGCCTCCCCGCAATCCTCCCCGGGTACGGGTCTTTGAAGGCCTAGGCCCCTCACCAGAACCATGTCCTTATGATAACTGCACTGATTGCCACTAAGTAACGTGAATAATCACCACAGTTTCCAGATCGTAGTCACGGTCCATTGGATCATCGCTGCTACCTAATCACCACAACGGTTTACCGTAACTACCAAGTTAACTACCAACAAACAGCCGGGTTGCTTCGGCCGTACCGGCCACCACCTTCACCTCAACAACCCAATTTAAATTAGCACCACAATGTCCCAATAAATAGCATCACCTCAGAACAACATCCCTCCCATGCCCCATCCTTCTTCCTACGCACATACCCCTACTTCAGTTCCACACATTACACAAGAAGTAAATTTCTAATCATATTCAAGGTTGTTATTATGGCCCGCCCTCCTAGACATTGTCGTTAGAGCGATGTCTCTAGCGTTCTGTTGCATAGAGGGTCGTGGGTTCGAGTACCGCCTTGAGCATGGGAGCATTGTGTTTGTGTCTGTGTCTTGTGTGTATATGTAGAAATGGAAAAAACATATCCCTTCGATGGCAAAATGAGTTCTTCCTCAAAGGCAAAAAAAGTATTGATAGTGGTCTTAAAATTTCCGCAGGCTCCTCTTCACTCTCATTGTTGGGAAGAACCTACGCGAATAAACTTCCTGTTTTAAAAACAGGTACCATACTTCTTTACACTTCTCTAGCCTCACCTACAAAATGACAGCAGTAACAAAACGTCATGATGTCACGAAGTACCCTGGAAAACTTAAGAAATGTTGTGTGGCCAGGAAAGTCACGTTGATTTCATCTTGCCGTCAGGGTAGATACAAGGAAATATGTAATAAAACCAATTTATACTTGATTGGAGATAGGTAAAAACGTTTTAAGGGCACTTTTACAAGATTAAATGAAGAAGAGCATACAACATATAAGAGCGAAGTGTTACTGTAAAACGTTCTGCGCATATGTTATTCAGTTTCTAAGTTATGTACAGTAAAACATACACTAACAAAGCGTGAGCATGTTATTGATTCTTTCAGCCACGGTGTCCGTATAATGAAAATAAGCATTTTCTTCCTATTTGTAATGATTTTAATGTTTTTCACTGCTGTATTACTGTTATACTGATCTTATCATATCTTGAGATGTTCTGAATACAAACAAATATTGTTTTACAATTTATGTATATTGTAGTGTGTTTTACAAAAAGGAAGTAAAACCCATGCGACTGCTGTAGTCCATCACACCGATTATTTTACGTGAACTCTACCACAGACACATTACAATTACACTGCGGTTGCCGAGACTCGAACTCACAGTGGATTAGCTATTGAAGTCAGTTGCCTGAAGGTGTCGCAGACGGCTATCAAAACCTGTTTCGAACTAGAGGAAGAAGAGTATAAGTAGCAAAATAACTCCTGACTGAAGAGGTTAAGTCAGTTTTTACGTAAAATCTAGAACTTATAGTTGAAAAAAGCTCTCCAAATCAATTAAAGGTGTATTTATTGGGAAACATTTTATAGCTCAACAAAAAGTATAAATATGAAATGCTTAAGAATATTTATCACTTCATCGAAAGAGGTATTTTTAAAGTAATTTAAAGTTGCATAAAAAACATATCGCCCAGGAACAAGAACACATAAATGAACCAATCTATGCAACCATACCTAAATAGAAACAAATTATAATAAGGCATTCAAAACAGCAAGTAAAACATGTTTAATTTTGGAACCTACACCTATCGGTCCTTTTATTTTTTTTTTGCCTATGAATGAAAGTCTCTGTTTTAATTGCGCTTCTTCTTTGCCTTTTATATGTAAAGTATATTTTTACTAGAAGCAAAGAACTAATTATCCACTTTTGTAGAAAATATGGATTAACTTTTTGGCTAAGAATGGGCTCCTTTGCCCTTTTCTCTGTCGTATTAACTAGGTTAAATAGATATTGGGATTTTCTCAATAGTTAAGCCTAAAACACACACAGAACTTTACATGATAGTTTTACTGTTGGATTCTTTATATATAGTCAGGTTAATAATATGTCCGCATGTTGCATGTAAATAGTCCCGTGCGGAATACTGATGACAGAAAAAAGGAATGACCGCAGGTGTGTGTGTGTGTGTGTGTGTGTGTGTGTGTGTGTGTGTGTGTGTGTCTGTGTGTATGTGTATGTGTGTAGCAATGATGCAGATGTAAAGAGCTTAATTGGTGTCATGAAAATAAACTTTAATGTGCATTTCGGCCCAATGCAATAGGTATTCATGTAACAAGTTCAGAAAGCATCACTTTTTTACGAGATGAGAAACTTTTAGAATGAGCCCGGGGGCGGGGAGAAAGTGCTAATACACAGTTTCACACTTATTTTATCCCTTGATTCAATATTTATCAAAAGAAACAAGCTTTTCTCTCTGTTTGCATACTTTGTAGCATTCCTGGGCCATCAACGAACTCGGGTACAGTTACTGTCAGTGTTTAAGGCCTTTTAAAGCTCAATTGTAAATGCTGTAGCCCAGACTGTAAGTGCCTCAACTTATTAGTTACCTATATACCTGGTTGATGCTGAAGCTGTTTGTTATTTACAGATTATAATAATACTCGTTAAGACCACGATCGACGTGAAGACGTTCTACAGAGATCTGCCCATAGTGACCTCATTCGGCCAGTTTAAACTTTGTACACTGTGAGGCGTTTGTAAACAACATTTGCTAATCTGTCACTAATTTCTTCACGAAGAGAAACTTGAAGTATAATATAAATTAAAGTGAGCGCCGAAAGCGATAGAAGAAACATATTCCACGTAGAAATAATATCAGGATATCGTTATTAAAAATATATTTAAAGGAATTCTTCCTTTAAAATAAATAAAGGGAGAACAAAGTAAAAACAGCATAAAGTTAAGTCAGTTCCAGAATTGAAATGAAATTCTTAAGAGCAGTTAGGAATTATAACATACCAAAACAGAAATGAAAAAATTATGTACCAAAAAGGAACATTAAACTGAATAAAAATCATAGGAATACAAAACAAGTGAACAGCATAATTTGATGTATACATATTGTAATTTACGTCCTTTAACTTTTTAAGTCATATCGGACGATGAATGAAATGGGTGAAATGGTGCTCAAATGGGCCCAGCGTCCATGGAGCTTAGAGCTACCCGATATTTTTCGTATAGAATAAGAGAAAACCCCAGAAAAAACCTTATCCAGGTAACTCACCCTGACCGAGAGTCAAATTCGGGACCTCTTTAACGTGAGGCAGACATGCTAACATATACGCTACCGAGGCGGGCCGTGAAAAATTATTACACTTCCTAAGAGAAAGGAGAACTACAGGAAGACCTATTAAAACATGCCTTAAATAAAGATACTTATATAGATTGTAACAAATAGAAGTATGACTGTCCCCGTAGCTCATTCGGTAGAGCACCTGCCTGCCGTGCTAGGGGTCCTGGGTTCCCGGCGGTGTGGGTGGGGATTTTTCTCCGACCAAGATAATTCCCCATCTTCCACAGAGTCTGGAAGTATGAATGAGAGTGTGAATGTGTGCGTGATCTAATAATTAAAAACCAAAGATAACGAGTTAACACCTTCAGTATGTTCCAAAGGAGAACGGCCGCTGATATGACCATAGCAGTTAAAGGCTATGGTCATATATGGAACAAGGAAAAAATAGAAATATATGAAGTATGAAGGAAGGGGTTGATACATATATCAGATATGACAAAGTGTGGACAAAGAATTTTATATTCGAACTGCTTCTCAAAACTTCCACTTTCAATATTAAAAGCTTGTCAAGCCTTTACGGGCTGGCAGAAGAAAAATAATAAATGACAAAGGTGTTCGATAATATTCTGCTTGCTTTCCTGGGAGAACAACCAGAGTCTGTAAATTTGTACACTATAGTGAAAGTACCTCATGGAAAAGTGAAGATCGCACAGAAAATATCGGTTTAGTTTAACAGTAATAATACGAAAATAAATCTACAAGAACTGTTGAATGTGTATAAAGCTAAGTAATAGACTTCTTTGGAGTACAATGTTGTGCACTGCTGCAAAGAAATAAGTGTTGCTAAACGACTAATTTGATTACCACGTCAGATATCTATACTCTCTTTGCCACCACAGCGCAATGTGCAGACGTGAATCTCAGAATGGAATAGATAGAGGAATATGGTTTTGTAATAGTAGTTTATAGAAAAGAGATAAAAATAAGCAATTGTGACAAGATAAATTATCTTTCTTGAAGATGAGTTTTTGAGCATTTCAACAGTTCATTGATGTTCTGCGATTCTTTATCGTCTTAACCTACGACAAATAGATTTCTTAATGGCCTCAGGAATATGGATTAAAAATGAGGGCGCCATTTGACGTCGATGGTGATCATAAAGCTGGGGAATTTCCTTCAAATATGGAACATTATGAAGAAGTGTAAACGGTCAGTGTGTTTTCCCATTTCATAAACTGGGGCAGCTCAATCAATATGAGTGATATTCCTTACTGATGATATCGGCTGTAACGCCGCTGCTCCTTTATGGAGGATGCAGGGCTGACCCCGCCGGCCGTCGCGGCGCCAGGAAGGCGTCGACGCGTGGTTGGTAACATCCAACAGAAAGCAGTATAAATACATACATGGAGCAAAATGAACGCTTGCCAAGTTATAGTCCATCACGAGAGGGGAAAACGCAACGAAACTAACGCACTGCCGTAGTTCTGCAGAGACATCCTCAGCGAGATGAGGATCTCTCCAGTCTTGTAAACATGTCCTCATCTAAGTCTACGTATCTGGTCTCAACCACTGCTCCGTCGTGACGTCTGTGCACCTGTTTACTTCAAAAATGTAAATCCTTCGGTCACATTGAAGCACCAAACAACATCAAGAGGTGTCTTCACAAAATAGTGAAATAATGTGATGTAGTTAGTGAATAGTGATACGCCTGTAGTTGCAGTGTAGTGTTTTGTGACAGAAGCGGAAGAAGAGGAGAATGATGTTTATCTTCGCACGTCGCCAGATCGCCTTCGGCAACAAGGCCAGGCGTTTAAGGTTTCTGAACTTTTCCTTTCTTCTAAATTTAAACCCTCATTTCCAAATGTGTTTATTATTCATAAGCATAAATCCGTATTCTTTGCCTCTTGTATATTTCATTTCATAATACTCTGAGTGAGATTCAAGCATCTCATTGCGTATTCAGCTGCTGACAGCTATTGTCAGTCACAATCAAAATTGTCTTTGCCTCCTTTATTTTTCATTTCGTTCTATAGATTTCTCTTGTTACGTTTCCTTTCGTTCATTCAGCCGTATAGCATACTCCAACGTGTTGACTAGCAGCACTTCCATCATTTCCTTAGATCAGATGTTATTGTACTACTGTTATCAACTGGAATGTTTCTATTTATACAACACAAGTGTGCCCTGAATGTATTTTAAACCACAAAAGGAATGTTTTATTATACAAGGATTTAGAAGCTTTCATATGTGTCAACCTTCTCAATCACGCTTATTAATCTATCTCCAAGTTTCGTGGTAAGAGATGACCATTTTCCATTCTTGGATAATCAGGACAATGATTATCCAAGAATGGTGGATGTTATTTTTAATATTTCCGGAACCTCCATCCACTTTACAAGTACTGGAAATATATAGCCCATAAGTTTAGCTATTAAAATCTTTTGTAAATGGCTAAATAATTTTTAATAATCATATCACATAGAAAATGTAAATGTGTGTAGCTTCTCTTTAATCAAGTAGTCATTAAATGACATAAAGGTTCTAAGTTTCCACAACAACGCAGAAAACACTGAAGTCACCACTCAATAAAACAAGTTTAGAACCGGTAATTAGGAAGACTTGCAGTTACTAGGCCACTACTTTAACATATTAAACAATATTTTAATGTCCCTCTTTCTCTAAATGGTTCAGAACCGTTTTATTAGCGAATGTGTTATGATGTGTTCTGTTTTCTCAATGCTAAATCGTAATTATGTATATAGCCTCCAATGAAATAATCCGGAATTTTATCTTATTTTTTTAATTTATTTTACATTAGTCTTTGAAACGGGAAGGGAAATTACTGTAGGTAAACAAATCGTAGATTGAGAGATAAACAGATGACGTAACCAGTAGTCAAGAGCTGTTTACCATTGATACGGCATCAGCTGTCATGGATGCGCTGCATCCTTCACCACACCTAGTCATAATACTATTGTTTCAGTACTCTCGTTTCTTAAAACAGTTTTTTGTGGTGCTCTCGTCAAATGTAAGTGAATAGTCTTGTACGCAGATTCAGAATTAATTCCTTCATTTACGGAGAATACCAAAATAATGGAAGAGAAGCTTTTTTATCAACAACGTTATCTCAACGTGTCTTATACACCTAAACCATGTTTCCAAGATCAGAGAACCGTTGAATACCAAGATATGAGCAACATAACAAAGCGATGCCCAAAATGCATTGCAGTTGCCAGCAGCGATTTTGACACCTTCAGTAGTTGATTAAAATGTAATGTTTACTTACAGTATTTCATCTTTCGTGATCAGTACCACTTATACTTCCTCCATATTTCAGTAACCTTAAGACGTAAACAGAGTGTTTATGGACATGGGATGTCAACGAAATGTCAAATACTATCCATTTACCTTCCTTTTTCTACCTTATAGATATATCTGTGCTGGAGAAACACCTGCTACTTGTCTCCCGATTTTGTATCTCGTAGTTACAACTCTTTGATAGAATCTTTTATTGCAAAATTGAAATATGAAAATTTAAAATGCATTACTTCAATGAACTAGAAATGTAATGAGACTTATTAATATCTTAGTAGATTCAGAATACCGTTTTCTGTTTGTATTCATGACTATGTCTTTAAAAAACACAGCTCAAGTAGGATAGTATTGGTTGGATTGTCATTTTTTTGCTTTCAAGTTAAGATATTCACTCAGTACATCACAATTAAATGGACACCGCTTTTCAGAAGAATCATTCGATTGTCAAAACAAGCTTTTTGCAATACTTGATTTTAAGTTAATCATTGTTAACACCTACTTGGTTGTGTACACTAAATTTGCAATTCATTTGTCTATTGTCATAGCAATAAGGATTACATAGGTCATTAATACTTACGGTATCTGTAGGAAGTGACTTAACATCCAACAGCATAGTGACCTAAAAATAGGTTATTAATGCTTAGCAAAATATACATGAGAATGATTATTGATTGAATGAAACATTAAATGTGCAATTGGACATGCAGACATTAAAAATAAACTCAATTATTTTTATTTCTTATTGAATGTTGAGGTGGAACCCACATTTTCACATGAATTGTATGATGATTCGCTGGTTAACGTGATGCACGTGCTAGATCCGTATCTTCTTGAATAACAATGTCTGTTCATTTTTATAAAATTTTACTGCCTTATAAAAGCCATCAAAAATTGAAAGATTCAATTCGGCTAAATAAACAAATCGCATAACAAGCAAGGCATGTGTTACTTCAATTAATTCATTAACAAAAGAGTGGATAAGAAGACTTTGTCCATATAATTTAAATGTAGCTTTTCATTTGTTTACATTTCAGATCATCATTTTTTCTTAATGTTCAATAAAGTACGGAAAAACAATTTTGATTTATTATTGCTTTTTAAGGTTTTTTTCAAGTATTACAAAAAGTAATTTTCTAATCACGAACTGTAAGTTACTTATCGACCTCGAATGCTCTCGATAGATAAGTATCACTTACGGTTCTTAGAATGCAATATACTATTTCTGTTTACAGTTAGGTTATGGGTGCTATTTACCCTTTCATCACTTGAATGCGTGCGAATAGATAAAGTTCCATTTAAATACTCGATACCAAAATATCATTGGTACTACACGATGTAGTACCTTCTAAAATAAAAATAAACGTTTTAAGTGAAATGCACATGTATGGGTAACATAAGTCAAAAGATAAAAAGTATTTAAATTCATAAACTTTCCAAGAAAGCAACACGAAGATCGCCAAAAAGGTTTCCTCCCCAAACTATACATGAAAAATACTATAGTTTACAAATATCTAGTTTATTAATGTTTCAAAATCACATGACTTATTCTCTATAGGTTATTAGTCAGCATACAAACTATTCTTGAAAAAGGCTTTAATTTTCCGAAAAATTCATTTCAGTTAAAATAACACTCTGCAGAAAAAGCTCACTCATTTCGTTATGATATAAGGAAAATGCCGATAATGAAATGCTTAGGAACTGGACGCTATGAATGCCATCCATGATTGCTAATGGATGCAGTTTCAGTGGTAAGCAGCTCTTGCCTACTGATTACATCATCTGTTTATCTCTGAGCCTACGATTTGTTTACCTATAATAATTTCATTTTCCCGTTTTAAAGTCTAATGCAAAATAATGGTTATCGTTTTATTAGCGAATGTGTTGTGATGTGTTCTATTTTCTCAGTGCTAAATCGTAATTATGCATTTTCCTCTATCTTATCCAAAGGAAGCACTTTTCGAAAGATAACCGCATTTACGTCCCTAAAAGTTTATCCTGCACCTTTGCAGTTGCCAGAAACAAATTGATATTTAAAGGTTCTAAAACAAGCGACGAGGTATGGAACATTTCAAATAATTAAGTATCTCGTAAAGTGGCTTCTGATACAAAAACTTATTTGGTTAAATTCCTTTGGATTAAGGAATTCTCCAAATCTGAATTTGCAATGAACTCTCAATATCAAATAGCCCAAAACTGTAGCTCTGGGTATAGTAGTAATAATAATAATAATAATAATAATAATAATAATAATAATAATAATAATAATAATAATAATAATAATAATAATAATAATAATAATAATAATAATAATAATAATAATATAAATAATAATATAAATAATAATATAAATAATATAAATAATAATAATATAAATAATAATAATAATAATATAAATAATAATATAAGTAATAATAATATAAATAGTAATAATAGTAATCATAATAAAAATAGTAATAATAATTAATAATAATAATAATAATAATAATAATAATAATAATAATAATAATAATAATAATAATAATAATAATAATAATAATAATAATAATAATAATAATAATAATAATAATAATAATAATAATAATAATAATAATAATAATAATAATAATAATAATAATAATAATAATAATAATAATAATAATAATAATAATAATAATAATAATAATAATAATAATAATAATAATAATAATAATAATAATAATAATAATAATAATAATAATAATAATAATAATAATAATAATAATAATAATAATAATAATAATAATAATAATAATAATAATAATAATAATAATAATAATAATAATAATAATAATAATAATAATAATAATAATAATAATAATAATAATAATAATAATAATAATAATAATAATAATAATAATAATAATAATAATAATAATAATAATAATAATAATAATAATAATAATAATAATAATAATAATAATAATAATAATAATAATAATAATAATAATAATAATAATTAATAATAATAATAATAATAATAATAATAATAATAATTAATAATAATAATAATAATTAATAATAATAATAATAATTAATAATAATAATAATAATTAATAATAATAATTAATAATAATTAATAATAGTAATAATAATAGTAATAATAATAGTAATAATAATAATAGTAATAGTATTAAATATTGATGGTATTGGTGTTAATACTATACTTGGTTTGGAAGTAAAACGTTAGCAGACGTATGCTTTATGGAGTACATTTTTGGGTGCACATTTGTCGGTAGTAGCTTGCATCTTCAGGCATTTGAAGGGCTTCAGTTGGCATGCATGTGACCTCGTGAGAGTTGGGGGAGGGCTTCAGTTAGTTTCACGTCTCATACCCACTCCAACGCCCGCCCTCTCCCGTGTAACTGATTTTAAAACCGAGCCGCAGAAACAATTGCTACAACAAAATGCACTTAGCTGTGATTGATGGTTAGATTTACGGCCACAGTGGAAGCTTTGCATTTCATTGGCTAAATGGTGAATTGAAACAAAAATATAACGGACCGTTGTCGTCACCGCGTTCTTACACAGCTTTTGTTTTGATACAGCGTTTTAATTTAAATAAAGAGTTTTATTCACATTGAATGGGTGATTTTTAAAGTGCTTCCTCGCCACTGTTATTTTGTGTTCGCTAAACATTTCTGTAAAATTATCTAACTTAAATGTTACCTTTTATTGATTTCCAAAAATAAGTAATGAGCATTGCTTCAGAAATTAAAAATTACGAAAAATATGAATTGTTAGAGAAATTATTTCCTGACATCTGAATATTTCATAACAATGTTATGGTTTACAATCACGTAGCTACTTGGACCGACTTTTCTGCAAAATATTCTTACAAAATAAAGCTTACATTTATCCTTTTCAGTATAAAAGTTTGTAGAAGCTGTTTCATGCACATTTATTTATTATTGTTATTTTATTATTTTAGTATTATTTTAGTATTATTTAGTGTTATTTTGTATTATTAGTTTAGTATTATTAAATAATAATAATTTAACGATATTAAACCAGTTAGATTATTTTGGTCCATGAATGAACTGTATGATCAAGTGATTGCAGAGTCCATAGAGCTTAGAATTACGCAACATTCGCCTTTCAGGTTAAGATAAAACCCCAAAAATGCACATTTCGCTAGGATCACAAGAATAATAAATTTAGAAAGCTGAAGGGATACGTTTGTTTTAGTATAATCAAATAAATCTGGTTTTATTTATTGTGCTGCATTTATCAGAGCAGAAATAAAAATAATTAAAATTGAACCTTCTAATATAAGTTTAAATAATCGTTTTCCTAAAATGTACTATTTTCGATTACTGTAAGGCTATGAAAACCTACTAAGATACCATGAGAAACAAATAAATGGTATCTCAGCATTTAAAAACAAAAGCGAAGTTTTGTATAGGTCAAGCTAATAGCAATAAGTATCTCATAGATGTTTAATGAAAAATATATTATTTCTAAGTTGTGTATTTTAACCCCATTTGCGTCTTGTACCCTAGCTTTGGTTTATTTATTAAGGCTCGCGAAATTCATTCAGAATGAAGAGAACTTTCCAATCTTTCATATAGTTCAAATATAAATTTTATTGCCATTAAGATATCTTAAACGTAATATAGTGCGATCCATATAAATCTGAACCATTTCAGTAGGCCCTAACTTTTTATGTAATAATAGGACACACGTGCAACTTTGGGAGAATATAATTCACAATTGGGAGATTACATTACACTATTTACATCTCAGACAAAATGTTGGAAGTGTCCACCACCAGCATCTATATATGTTTGCACTCGTTTCACTATATTCTCTAAAGTCTTACGGAGAGTATCCTCGCCAATGTTACTTAATTTGGTACGAATGGATCCCTTGAGAACATCAATTGTCAGTGGCCTATTCTTGTACACTCAATTTTTAGATATCCCCACAAGAAAAAATTCGGTGAGGTTAGGTCAGGGGATCTGGGAGGCCACAAACCTTTTGAGATTATTCGATTATCAAAGAAACAGGTTACAAGTTCCATGGTGTCATTAGATGTATGGCACGTTGCTCCATCTTGCTGGAAATAACCTTCTCTCAATTCGATATTATCCAGCTGCTCCACAAATGTCTGAAGATACCCATATAAACTTCCAACATTTTCTCTGAGATGTAAATAGTGCAATGTGATTTCCCAATTGTGTATTATATTCTCCCAAAGTTGCACGTGTGTCCTGTTATTAGTTCAAAACTTATGGCCTATTGAAGTGGTTCAGTTTTATATGGATCACACTATAGTTAAGTCAGCATTATTAAAGCTGGTTTTTAGAACAGAACATATAATTTTCCAATAGAGGCTAATTTATGGTGTGTTCCATCTTATAAAAATGTTGTACTCCACATTGGTGTACATCCAGTTTTCAGATTATGAGTTAATGTTGTTAACGACCCCACTCACACTAAGTTTAGTTCACTTTGAAACTTCCCTATGTCGACTATTTTTGTTTTAAAACACCTCCTCTAGTACTTATTCAGAGAAGGCAAAAATATATCTGAATGCGTACTATATTGATTGATAATTTTGAAAACAGATATCACTTTTCAAAACCTTCTTATTGTGTAGTCCATTAATGGTGAAAATTGTTGTTATTCATTAAAATGGACATTACTTCAAATTGTGGACTTAATTCTCTTTGAGTTCTCTTATGTTCATCATTCGCAAACGCATTCAATAAATTCAAAACGTCTTTTAATATTGCTTATAAGTTTTGTTCCTTACAAGATATTATAAGAAACAATACTTCAGACTTAAGCTATGTTTCGTCTTTTTTTCTGTAAACAGCTTATATCGTTTGTCACTTGCAAAACTGTAGACATCGGTGTTGTTCAGAATAAAGTTTAAAAGGTTGTCCTAACAGTCATGTTCTTCCTAATCTTTTAATAAGGGTAGCTTGAAATACAAACGTTTTTATTCTTATGCATACTTAAGGGATTTTAAAATTGAAAACTAATTTAGTTGTATGCTTCAAAATATTCCTTGTATTTCTTCTCTTTGTTTTTATGAAGTTAAACTCATTGCACTGTAAAACCTATGGCCTTGGTTAACCATCCTGGAAGGTCTCAGGCATATACAACCAAGGTAGAGATTGCGTGAACAGTACCATGCTTCCCGAGAAACAGAAACTTGACTTTGGTGACCTATAGACCCATGTCTATCGTAGCTCCTCAAATTACGATACAGAGTGTCAGAGGTCGCTATGCATGGGCTCAAAGATCATAGATATTATATAGGAGGACTCAAACCCACACGCCTCTGGAGGACTCCACTCCATCTATTACGATCCTCGTGGAAATTTGGTTTACTTTACAATGTTTAAAGTGCATTCAATATTGTGTTAAACCAACAGGAAATTTTTAATTTTAAATAACTTTGGAAATAAAGGCAATGGAGGTGGAAGAAGACAGAGGTGGGCTTCAGTAATTATTCATTACCTAGCCAAAATATTCTCTATACTAATTACATGTAGAGTGGATAGTTAATGACCTAAGAGGGAATTCTTTTGGATCCTATTAGCAAAAATGTGTACCTAATTGTTTTATGTGCCATCAAACTGGGTAAAAGTGACAAAAATATAACAAATGCTTTTAATTTATTATGATTTAGTTCACAATCTGTCAACTTCAGTTGTTTTAGCACATCACAGTCGTGTGAGGTAGTATGGTTTTGTTGATGGATAAGAATGTGCAATATTTCTGTCTTACCATAATACAAGAACAAGGTAAAACATGCAACTCCCATTTGCTTCATCTATGCTTCTGATTTCTGCAAACTACCCAAATTTGCCCAAAGCACTTCTTTTTGAACGTATTTTTCATCCTGGCAGCCTGTATTCCCATCGAAGTGATTGTCTTTTGTTTTACTGTCACCTCTTATTTATTAGTTTGTAAATCATCATAATAAAGCTAAAGCCGGTTTACTCCCTGACAATTCAGCGCGTCTTCTTTTTTCCCTCTTTTAGGCGTTGTGAATCTGTTGAGATATAGGTTTTAGAGTTAAAAACTGCTATGTATCCTAAATCCATTGGGAAGAACATTATCAGTTGTGCATGAATTATCAAAATGATTCAGTAATTAAAAATAAAGAACAAGAAAATATCGTCGAACTTGTACTGTATGCCCACGACAAGAAGGGAATGAAGAGCAGAGGAGGTTAAACTGTTTATCTGCTCCGATAATGTATCTGTTTACTAGGAAATGAGTGTATGAGAGTGCATATGAGTCATCCATGCTCCCAGATCTAATATTTATTGTAATAAGTGCAGCAATAGGTATTATGAATGGGTGAGTTATGTGACAACACTTGCGTATTTTAAACGAATCTTCCATCCTTGTCTTACTAGGAAGGTGAGCATAAACAGCGTTCTGACAGCAAACTTGATTACGCTACACATTCCTCTAGCTTGCCTTCTTGTCGTGGGTCTACAGTACACACATACACGTACATACAATTAATTTTCTAACTTTCTAAATTACGTTTCTAATCTTTAACCTGTAGGTCATATCCGACTATGAATGGATGAAATGAGTGAAATGATGCTCAAATCAGTCCGACATTTATCTGTCCATTATAAAGGAAAAAGCTCACGTAGAACTCTTATCCGAAAACTCACCTTTAACGAACTCGGGATCAATTGAAAATAAGTCAGTTTGTAATGTTTGTAAAGATTTATGGGGTAGTCGATAGTGAAATAGGTAATTTGTACAAACTTCAACCAGTTTAGTTTAAATACTGTAACGTGATCCTACAGGATTATTCTAACACAGAATTAACGTATGTATGTAACTTTCTGATACTATTCTCAAAAACTAAAAATTAATTATATATTAGATATTCTCATGCTGAATTGGCGGAAATGTTGACTTTTAGAAAGGTTTCGTCCTCCAACGTAATGTCATATCGAAATAAAAATGAAATGATGCTCAAATGAGTCCAGGGCCTATAGCGCTAAGGATTACCTGAAATTTAGCTTACAGAATATGGGAAAAGCCCGGAAGAAATCTTACTCAGCTAACTTACCCTGACGAGATCCGAACTCGGACCTCTTGAACTTGAGGTAGACACGCACAGGCGGTATACTGATGTTTAGATATGTTTACTACATTTGTCTCGCAGAGATTAAACGAACTGTTACAGAAGTACTTGGACTGTTCTAAAATTAATTATGTATGCGACATTAAACACTAAACAAGTGCCTGATTAAAAAAAAAAATCTTCATTCTTAGTCACGAAAAGTACAGGGTGTATATAAATGCATATCCGTGTTTTAACTCTTTATAATATTTATCACATTCAACTTACAGTTATAAATGATATGTCAATATGTCAAATGAAAAACAACTCAAACAGTTTTACCAAGAATCTTATAAACGTTCAATGTGACTACCCTTTGTCACACGGCACACATCAACTCTATAGCCGAGTTCTTTCCAAACGTTGATAAGTGTGTATTCAGTAATTGTAGCAGTAGCTTCTTCAATCCGGTTTCTTAATTGAGGGAGGTCAGCTGGTAGCGGAGGCACATACACACGATCCCTGATGAAGCCCCAAAGGTAAAAATCGCTTGGCGTTAGGTCAGGAGAACGTGGAGACCATGCATAGCAAGCCCTGTCATTGGGGCCCTTGCAGCCTATCCAGCGCTTGGGTGCAGTGACGTTCAACCAATGACGTACTTCGTTATGCCAGTGAGGTGGCGCACCATCTTGCTGGAAAATGAAGTTCTCTGGCTCATTTTCTTCCAACTGAGGGAAGAGAAATTGCTCTAGTGTTTCAAGGTAAGAAGTGCCAGTTACAGTAGGTTCACTTAAAAAGAAAGGCCGGGATACGGCTCAAAAAACATTCACTTTAGGGGAATCTCGTTGCATTTGTACCATCTCGTGAGGATTTTCTGAGCCCCAGATGCACACATTATAATTCTTAAATGTCCACTAAGGTGAAAGGTCGATTCATCACTGAAGACAACATGATCCATAAAGTCGTCATCGTAATGAAACAACATGTCGTTTGAGAAGTTGACACGTAATCCATGGCTTGTTGGCTTTGGAGCCTGTAATAACTGTAAACGGTTAGGATGTAACCGTAAGCGTTTTCTTACAACTTTCCAAACAGTCGACACAGGGACTTGTAATTCACGACTAGCCTTCCGAACTGATTTCTTTGGGCTAAGAGTGAACGACTCTCTCACTCGCTCAACATTCTCTTCACTTACTCTTGGTCGTCCCGTGCTCTTCCCTTAACAAAGGTAGCCAGTATCTTCAAACTGATGATAGCACCTACGAATGTTATTATCACTAGAAGGATGACAACCGAACTTAATGCGGAACGCACTTTGCACAGTAACTACAGATTCGGTCTTTGCAAACTCCAAAACACAAAACGCTTTCTGTTTCCAGTCCCTATCTTTGGTACTACGCTGTCTAGCGGATTGCGGCAGAAATATTGCACTCACATGCGCACTGATGCCAACAAACAAAAACTGGGTTGCTGTTTCATTTGACATATCATTTATAACTCTAAGTTTAATGTAATAAATATTATAAAGAGGTAAAACCCCGATATTAATTTATATACACCGTGAAGTAGATTAGACAAGAATTGCATCATGAGAAAAATGTTAAAATTGGCAAACATTTTATAAAAATGAATGATTTTTAATATTTTAGGGTTAGTTTTGCGCGCCTGCGCACTTATATTTAAATATCTAATATGAAATTTCAATTGGAAACCCAGTTTTGTCTATGTTTGAGACATTTTTAAAAGTTAACTTTTAGGTGAAATGTAGTCGAAGATTCATTACAGCATGCCGCTGCAGTTTTAAATATACTTCGTTTAAAACGCTGTAGTTCTATTTAGCTTGAAAGTTATCACCTCAGAGATGTAACCGTTGCTCCACTACCGAAAGGGTCGTTATAACATCATTACCTGCCATTGAATACTTGCCGCCTGTATAATAGAGAAGAGCCTGTGCTCTGATAATGGAAAATCTGAGAGCTGCAGTAATTTGTTATTGGGTTGATGGAGCGGCGTCTGCTGTATTAAACTTAACCCTAGATAAAACCTGATGGAGTTGTGTGCTTCCTTCATCTACACACTCTGTTATAGCTCCAATGTATAAAGATCCTGTTACAATAAAAAGGGAACTAACCTGTAGTGCAGTAGTAGAGCAGCGGTACAGAAGCTATTGCATTCCACTCAAGAAATCTGTATTGATATGGAATTACGTACTTTTGGGGCTCCCTGAATTCAAAAAAGTCGTAAGTGTTGCGTTCATATGATTTCTATGCTCACATTTCCACTAATAATTCCTACAAACTCTTGTATTTTTTCTACAGTTAGTTCAGTTCAACATTTGAATCAATTGTCCTCTTTTGTATTTGCTTGTGAATAAGGAGTGCTGATCAGTAAAGAATGGTCATAAGTTTTTTGACAACATTCCTTTACTCAGCCTCATAATTTTTATAATCCTACTTTAAATACTCTTCCATAGATGCAATGGATGTATCCCAGGTTTCTACCAGTCTATAAAGAAAGTATGGAAATTATATTTTGAGATTGTTGCATACCAGGATTGTAAGGGGGATGAAAGACTTACAAACCTAATCTACAACCGGGGGTGTAGCTACTTAAAGGGTAGAGCAAAAGAAACATCTAAGTCAAACTGAACTGAATAACTATATTTCAAAGAGACCTAGTATTTCTACAGGACACTCCCTGGATCTGGAAGAGATCAGGGGCGCTTTGGTAACATTTAAATACATAACATAATGCAACTTTACCTGTGGCGATGTGTTGTTTGTATGGCTTGACTGTAAGGTGTATGATCTGGTCCGCCCTGCTGGCTATCTTACTCGTGGTAGCACTTTGAAATAAACTCGTGTTGATTCTTACAGAGACCGGCAGCAAAGTCCCCTCTGAAATCGCTGTGAAGTCTCTCCCCCGAGGGCTAACTCAACCAAGCTTAAATAGGGGTCCTACCAAAAAGTCAATTCAGCGATTCCCACGCTGCACCACATTGTTTACATCATTGAGAACATGTTTAAACCTGTTACTGACCAACTAAGCATTATTCCCCTTGATCAGCAGGATGTGTGATTCATTGTTTAAAATATGGAGAACAAGTTGAGGCCTGTTACAGGCCATCTGTGAATTATTTCCCTAAGCCAGCAGGATATATGATTCAACAGTCCAAAGTACATGTTTTGCCAGTCAGCAGAATTTACGCTTGATCATATAACTTTTATACACAGCTGTGTCCAGACTCAAGGCATCGAAAATACATGTTACGGAATAATGATTAAAGAAATTTCCAAATCTTGCTCAGCCTATACATGCAACAATATCCTTCAAAATCGCCTCCGCAGGCTTCATTACTGCTTCTAAACTGGACGATGACTCCCATGAAGTTGTTTCTTCACATTGGGGAATACGTTAAATGCAGAGGTTCTCATCCCATTCGTCCTGGACCCGTAGGACCAAGGACCCGGGCCTCTTTCTACCAGGGAGTTGCCGAGCTGTCCCCAAAGGGCGCCCGGTGCCTCCGAGGCTCTTTCCATAGGGCAAGACCTAGAGACTAACAAGCCCCCCCCCCCCCCATCTGGTCCTGTGGACTCAAGACGGGATGGAAGTGGATACGCCACTTAGGCGCGCCAACTCTAAAATGGGAAGGCTACCGATATGACCTCCGTGGGGCCGCCTGGTGATCTAGCACACCTTCTACTAGCGATGCTGGCTTGTACGCGGGAATATTAATGGCTTCGCTCAACCCCGTCCGGAGCCGCACCCGATCTCCCACGGGTATCGGGAACCACTTCCCCGTCGAGTCCAACCCAATCCGATCAACTCCCAATCAGGGAGGGGCTCGAATGTTCGGTCCGAAGTTCCTCTAGTAACGTCAGAGGTACCACGAGTGCTAGGGGTCCGCAGTGCCCGCACCACAGCAGCTGAAGGGGACCGATCCCCTCTCCTACGGGGAGACATTGGGGAATAGGAAAAAGTTATACGGGGCTAACTGCGGACTAATGGAGGGATAAGGGTTTGCAAAATATTCAGCAACAACATTGGCCATATGCGGGCGCACATTATCGTGTTGCAGCATGCAGCCTGTGTCACGGAAATGTTCTTTGTGTCAGAAATGGTCTTCCAATGTATGTCAGTGTATTTGAAAGTCTTCTTAAGGTTATTCGCTGATTTTCTCTCACAATGGCAGCAGTGGTATTGAAGTTTTCGTCCACAAGAAAAATAACTGGAGCGCCAGGTACCCCTTCCTGTGAAATTGATTGTCTCCTCTCTAAACAACTTCAACCACCTTCGAGCTGTGCTGTAGGGAAGAACAGACGCTCCCATAGACCTCCTGTAACAATATATAGGCCTCAGCTGATGATTTGTTGAAACGAAAGCAGAATTTCAAAGCCCCATATTGTTCCTCGCGCATAACCTCCATTATTTCGGTAGACCAGCGGTCACCAAGTGGATCGATTTTGTGTTAAAGCAATTGACGTAGCACTGTGCACTGCCACGAGTGCCGTGCAACTTCAGTGTGAGACAAACAGTGTTGTCTCGTCTCTTGCGGTTTGTCTTCGTAAACATAATGTCGGTTGGAGAATGTAATGTGACACGTAGGATATCTACTCCTGCATTTTTATGCCTTCATTGAAAGAGTGTTTCTTTTTTATAGAAAGTGATGGCATCAGAGCATTCAAAATGAAACTATCCTTATGGGAAAGGCCTTGGCCTCAAAGAACTTGGTAGATTTCCCAAAGCTCTCAACAGCTCAGCAGTCTGTTCAGGTCATGGACTTGTATGAATATGTTTAAATATTAAGAGAGTTGAACCAAGAATTTCAGAAAAGGTTTCAAAACGAGTTGCAATTTAGAGCCAATTTTCCAAATATTTGCTGAGACTTACTCTACAGATGTTGATAATGTTCCAGCTGAATTGCAACTTCAACTTATCGATTTGCAATGCAATCGTCAAGTGAAAAAAAATCCAAAATAGAATTAGTTTGAGTGATTTCTATTCACATTTTCCAATAAATACATTTCCTCGACTACATAGAAATGCCGCTGGTTTTCTGAGTATGTTCGGATATCCACACACACGCACGCGCACGCGCACGCGCACGCACACACACACACACACACACACACACACACACACACACACACACACACAAATTGTACATATATATGCGAACAACTTTTTTTCGCCAATGAAATTAAACAAAAACTGCTGCAGAATTCATCTTTTGGATCAGAACTTAAAATGTCAACTTAGACTAGCTGCTGCACAAACATCGAGACCTAATTTTGAAAAACTGGTGTGTCAAAAGAGACAACAAAAATCTTGAAAACTAGGTTCCACTTCTGAGTAATATGTTGTGCTTATTGCTTTTCTTCTAGCTGTTATTTAATACTGCTGTATTGTAAGTGGATTGTCGATTATTTTCATTTTGTTTAAACTATCAATTTATTGTTCATTTGTCTTTTTATTAAAATAAAGGTTCATATTTGAATGATAATGAAATAAACAATTAAAACAATTTATATAACAATTATATCCTTCATATTACAATTCTATTATTATTGCTGCACAGTCAATTGTGCATTTAAGTTGCAAGATCGGCATTCCGCCATTGCTCTGAAGGCTACGGAGTGCACGGTAGACTATTGCGGCGTGGAACGGATAAACCTGCACGACCTACTGTGCACACTGTGCATTGAGATGCTGGCCACTGCGGTAGGCGATAATGATCACGTCTTTGTTTGCGTGCCTCTCACAGGCGGTAACCAGGAATACCAACAATGAAACTATAGCGGCATACTTTTAACATATTAAGCTAAAAGAAAACTATAATATAAAATTCCAGCACGAGAAATTATGGCTTTAAGGTTTGTCATTCTTTATTGTACAGCTCTCGTAGGAGATTTAAGCAACAATCATATCTTTTAAGAACTGGCCGCTATGTGATGTGTTTGTAATTTTGATCTCTTTACGTAGCCAAGAGATAAAAGAAAAACGAATAATAACTTCCTATTTGACAAAACATATAAGCATTTTAAAATTCAAAAGAATAACAAGGGGTATGTGTAAAATGTTTGGCTAATCAATATATATATATAAAACATTTGTCATAAATTGTGTACTACAACGAGAGTCACATTTTTGGTGTGATATTATTTTATCTATTTCTTATGTTTACCAGATATTCAAAAGTCATTAATAATGAAGAGGACCTCAAAGGCTATTTCCAGAAAATTGAGCATATAGGTACATTTCGTTTGTTTTAAACACTTGTCATTTTAATCAAAGCAGTTAAGAGCCATTTTTGAGAACGTGAAACAACTAAACCTTACCCACCTTTTGCAAGTAAAGGATAATAATCGATTAAATGGTTTTCCTGAAATTTTCCGCCTATATCCTTGGAAGTTGGTGGTAGAGTAATTTAAAAAAAATTGTTAACACCCGATATATGGCTGTCGATTTTACGTAAATTTAAAAGCCTTGTTCTGGCTGCGTCTGAAAGCGTAATCTTCGGATTATAGCCCATCCGCTAACCAATTGAGCCACTCAGACCTACATAATGTGAGTTTTTGGGATTATGTTTGGTCGATAGTGGAAGATGGTGGTGGATATTACATACAATATTTCCTCAGAACCTTTATGTTTTGTTTAATTTCTGTGTCCATAGTAAAAATTCAAATGACATTGCAGATACAAAGTCATTTTTGGGACAGCGTTTTTAAGGAGGTTTTAAATTCTCAGAAAATTTCATTGGCAATGAACTACTCTTCAAAAATCAAATCTTAAGTGAGTTTTGATGTTTATAAAAAGACACTATTTAAATTGGAAAAAAAGCATGTTTATTCATACGAATTTATATTAATATCATCTGAATACCATTTTATTTGCGTATAATTTTATAAGACAAAGCCCCAAGGAAAAATATTGAAACTCACTTATATCGTGTTCAAATACTTAGGCTAATATTTCTCATTTCCTCGTTAAACCCTTGCGGTTGTGCTGTCATTCCACAAAGCTTCTTAGAAACATACTTCTTCTTCCTCACATGTTTACATTATGATCTTTTCCTGTATGTACGTCGGATATAATCTTACTTATTTTGATATTATTGGCATCTAAATTGCTAGCGTTCGTAGGGTGTGGAACAACAATATACGTAAGTAGTAGACTAGAAAAGGAAGACCAGAATAATTATGTTTATATTAGGAACTTGGGATAAAAGATCCAAGCGTACTAAATGGAGCACAACGTGAATATAATTAAGAATTTGACTTCATCTTCATTTGCCAGGAAAAACAAAATGTATCTCATAGGACAGTGTGTACGTACTGTCTCAACGTACTCTCTGATACACAATGAGAAACTAACGCATACCATACTGAGCACAACGGCATTACCGTACCACCCAGGAGGTTTCACATTAGAAACACCTAGTGGCAGTGACTGGCACTAAAGAAGATTAGCCCGCCTCGGTAGTGTAGATGGTAGCGTGTCTGCCTCGCGTTCAAGAAGTCCCCAGTTCGAATCTCGGTTAGGCTGAGTTATGGATAAGGTTATTTCCGAGGTTTTCTCTTAAACTGAAAGACGAATCTCGAGTAACTCTAAGTTCCATGGACCCTGGGCTGATTTGAGCATCATTTCATCCATTCCATTCATCGTCCAATATGACTTAACGTTGAAGTATGCAAATTACACAAAAAAATTACAAGATTACAAGTTTCTGCCATTTGATGTCCTAATTATATAATACCTATGTTTGGTAATCCCTTAACATTGCCCGCCTCGGTAGCGTAGATGGTAGCATATCTGCCTCACGTTCAAGACATCCCGAGCTCGAATCTCGGTCAGGGTGACTTACCTGGAAAACGTTTTTCCGGGGTTTTCCCTTATCCTGAAAGACGAATATCGGGTAGCTCTAAGCTCCATGGACCCTGGACATATTTGAGCATCATTTCACCCATTTCATTCATCGTCTGATAGGACTTAACGTTGGAGGACGTAAACTACAACAACAACTCCCTTAAAATTATACAATTTTCTGCAAAATGTTTTGTTGCACACTGCGTGGGGGGAGGGGATTAAGGTTGTAATGCTTAGAAAAGTCTTTAAGTGTAACGTCTCTCCCTCTCTGTCCCTCTCTCTCCCTCTTTCTATCTAGGATAGGTTGCCAACTAACTGATTTTGTGTTTCCATATTCGTATTGCGCCTGTTTACATTACTCAAAAGACTTATATTTGCATTTTTTCATTTACGCCAATGTTCACATGACCTAATTTTAAAAGTAACCAATCGTAATAAGTTATACATAGAATATATAATGCGAACTTAGCTGTACTATGACTATATGATAGAGGACTGTAGCGGTTTCATCTCTGGCCCGCATTCGGGAGGTCCATGGCCGACTTATCTGACCCATGAGATTTTTCGGGGGTTTTCCCGGGTCACCAGGCGAATGTGGGTATGTTAATTACATCCCCCGAATTTCCTACCCCGCCATTTTATCTCCATTATCATTTCACATCATCTCCTACCTGGTAGTCTCTTTCAGGGTAGAGGTGACGGCGGGTGTCTCGGCGTTGCATGGCAGGATGATATGTTCTTGGTAAAATTTCCTCCTTTGATAGGATGGTCCCCGGTTTCCAAACCCGATCTGATGGGACCGTTTTCGGACCAGAGTAGGTGAGATGCCCTACCGGGAAGTATCCAGCTGGTAAGGTATAGAAACACTGTCCTCTTATCTACCGTAGTACCTTGAGATGGCTGCTCTGTCTCCTCTTCTCTCATTCTTCCTCCCGGGTGTACCTCACTTGGAAGACAATAGACCAAGTTTGGTCCTCCGTGCTGTAGTCCAGTACAGGTAGTAGATAGGAACACCTCGTTCAGCACGACCCTAGTTGCATCTTCTATTCCGCCTAGGAATATGGATAGAATGTAGGTTCCCCAGGCAGGCAGGTCACAGAGGCTTACCGAAGTGCACAAGAATTGCATACTTGACGTCCCGATGTCACTTTCGGGCGGCTTTCCCCTCGTGCGGTTGGGAAGAACTCGACCCACCTTATGCGGTTCATATATCAGGGCCGAAAATAACTTTTCAGTGATCAAGCCTGTGTCCGAAGCCAATTTACACCACAGAAAATCGAAGATTACAGATCGACATGTCAGGGCAGTACAATGCAAAATTATTAGAAAGCTTTAAAGTGCAAACAATATTTCTAACTTTACAACTTTTCTTCATTTGGTTGGAATTGTGTACTGCATAATAACATTATCTTATCTAAGATAAAAACTGAAATCTCTACAATTATTGGTTCTTATGAAAGTGGCATATTCTGTGGATTAAATAGAAATTCATTGTTGTTACATACTAGCCGTGTGTAGGACGCACTATGAAAGGGTAGAGCCAGACTGAAAAATTCAATGCCATAGCCGGGATATGAACCACGGATCTTCTGGTTTTTGTCCAGTCGCTCTAAAGCATTGAGCTACTATGGCCAACGTGCCAACATGACATTAAATTCTCCAACTGACTCGTGGTTTAACTGGAAAAACAAGAGTCAGTTGGAGAATTTAATGTCTTGTTGGCACGTTGGCCATAGTAGCTCAATAGTTTAGAGCGGCTGAACGGAAACCTGAAGATTCGTGCTTCAAATCCCGGCTATGGCACTGAATTTTTCAGTCTGGCCTTACCCTTTCATTTTTTTTTAAATATTCCACACAGAAGGTTATTTTTAGATTAAACTTACTCTATCCCTGTTCAAAAAATAAGCCTATATAAATTCATATGTACCATTATTAATTACATTGCAGATATAAAAGTGATTTTTTTTAGTTTTACGCTCCTGGTTTTTCTCGTTAGCGATACATTATGTAAACTAGTGTATCCATTATTGCTAAAGCACCGGTTTTACATAATAGTAGTATGAATTAGTTTCATTCTTCAGAGAAATGTTTGCCTCAATAAACATTTGAAGTAGAAAACAACTAGCATTAATGACGTTAAGCAATTTTGAATGCAAATCCTTATAATAACTTAACATGGAAATCTCAATATATTTGTTTTCCCCGAAACATTAAATGAGTGGGAATTAGGGAACTGGAAATTCATGGTAGAACAGAGTCACTCCATCTTTCAGCTAGCAATCCCAGGAAAGCACTAAATAAGCTGACAGGAATCAAACCCATAATCTCTATGAGTCTCACACCTTACTCTGAAGTAATCCTGATCGGTTATACATATTAAGTCGTGAAATGTGTGTCCGCCTTGTATTTAAATAGTTTTCCGGAAATATAGTGCATCTGAAGAAGGTACTTAGCTTTATAAAGTTAAAGCAGTTAACTCTGAAATGATTTCCATTCAATAGAAACTTATTAATAGCTTAATAATGTAATTATATGAAACCATGTTTTATGCAACAGAAAGGTGCATTTAAAATAGTAAACGTAAGCATGAACACGGCTGGTAGTATTGCATCAGTCATTCTGCATGTAACTGTTATTTTTTGTTTCAAATAAACGAATAAATATAATATTGATTCTGGTTACTGCATTCACTTAAGGGCATAAGTATAGTTAGGCGAATTTATATTCAATGACTTTAAAAATATTTGCGGGTCATAAATTCGAAATGTTTTCTGAACTTTTATATCACAAATAGTTATATTTATATGATGTACGTCTGCGAAAGTGTTTCTTCCTCAAACTGTGCGTGAAGCTGCCTCAAATTTTCCAATGGTTTGGTACCCTTTTTGCAAGAAACCCCATGATTATGCATTGCGCAACAGAGGTGTGCACACCGTACTCACGCACGCCTTTCTCCACGGTGCGTGCGCGTGCAATATCCCCTCTCGGGATACTCCCACCAACATACCGACAAAGTCTCTCCTCAAAATTATTTTCAACAGCAGCGTTATATTAAAATTTCTGTTTATATTTGATATTCCCTCGCAAATTGACCGAAAGCATTAGGAAGAAATATTTTGAGTATAACATCTCTTTAAATGTTAATTTCTGGATGAAATATTTTGAGGAATTAATTGCTTAGAAGTTCCAAAACATTTCTTCTAACCCAAAGCATGAGGTGAGGGTTATTATTTCATGTAAAACCTATATATGGTTACCTTATCACCTATTCAGTTTCTGCTCTGGTTCATTTGTATGTCTCTCCCTCTTAACTTCAGACACATGCTGTTTCGGAATGCTAAATCCTAATTTATGTACAGTAAGTTAAATATATATATATATATAATGTGCATTAAGGTATTTTGGCTTTGATGAAACTGAAAGCTGCATATTTCCCACACTGTGACCTACATATCCAGATTTATTGTGGAAAGGATAATGCAAAGGAACTATGGGAGGCTACAGGCCGCAATTAAATAGACCACGTGGAAAATTTCAAACTTGAAGACCCACCGCATTATCAGGACTGTTTAGAGAGAAGAATGAAGGTTATGTTGACCAAGTAGCCCTCTAGTGTGCAGGGAATTACTCTTTAATTTGAGCAAGCACCCGTGTCACCTGTCTGGTGCTTCATATGCTATAACACCTAGAATCATACCTGAAAAATTAGATGCAAATTGAATGAAAGAAAAATTTTACTAAATAAAAAATCACTGCATAACTTCTTCATTTCGAGGAAACCGAAATTAATTTATTTACAATATGAAATTATAATATTCCCTGCTAAAAGAAATAACGTATGGTCTCAGGTATTTCATTTTCAAAATATTCTAGCTAATGATAGAGGTGATGCAGTGTAAACCGTTATCAAATAAGCTCGAAAACAAAAGTCTGCATTTGTTTTGAAGGTATGTTTTTGTTGCAGACTCGTCTTATCAAGACATTCGTTTTGAGTACAACTTGCAGCTACTAGGGAAATGCTAGTAAACTCCTTTGTTTTGAATATCATAATTCTCATAGTAGCCGAGGTAATTCAAATAATTAATCTGCTCTATTATTTTTCCTTCCAAGATAATTTTAGTTGAAAATTTAAAGTTGAAGTATATAAAACCTTAAACAGTTACATTGCTGTGTATTCCAATGATTTCTGGAAAAAGATCGCTACATTTTCTGTAAAAACAGGAGCAGGATTAATTCTTCAATGTTATAAAAACCCATTTAAGTCTCTTAATTTGAAATTATAATGAATTATTGAAAACACTCTACCAAGTAAAAATTATCTTCGGCACCAGACCGTAAAAGAACTTAAGCTAATTTGAAAACCATTGATATTTTATTTTCTGCTGCTGCCCACGTAGTTTATTCATTAGTGAAATGATTCGTCCTGCGAAAACAAGACGCGAGAAATAATCTTGAAGCTCTGAAGTGGACAGCAAATTCGAAATATGACTTTAGAATGTATCTCTCGGAGAGAAACTTAAGGTTGTCACCTAAGACTTTCTGTACTAATGAACGTTATTTTCTAGGAAATATCGATAGAGAAGCGCCCTTTAAATAACGTCGTTACTATTGAACAAAAATTAATATCATTACGCCCGTTCGTAACAGATCGCTAAAAACTCTGTGTCCAGAGTTGAGATTTTGAATTTAGAGTATTGTAAGAAAGTGTTTGGAACATTTTAATTTTCGTTTATACTTGTTATTAAGGAATATGACCTAAAATTGTAATACCCTTCCTTTTTCATGTGGTATAGGTATGTTACACATAAAGGGGGATAACCATTCACACCACATGTGACCTGCGCCACTGCTGGATGAACGACCTGAGGGTTTCGTCTAGGCTTGTCATTTCCGTTTCAGATTCGGAGGCACTTCGTGAGTAACACAATCGTGTCGCTATAGATTGTACAAGTGACATAAGATGCATAATATCCTGGGCATTGTTAAAGACATATACAAAGTGTTTCGAAACGACACCGAACGTCAGCTTCTATGTGACACATACAGATAGTTCTTACAGCCAAAAGAGCCGTATAAAAACGGTACAGAATGAGTGTGGGTTAGGCAGTTACAGGATCAAAGCCGTGTGCCTCACGCTATTGAAGTGTGCAGGTAGGTGACACACCGTGTCGCATGCTGTACCTGTTTTAAACATACCGACATACTCCACGGTAGCTTGCTACTATTAATAATTTCTTTGGCTTATGAAACCGCAGAAAAGAAGCTATTCTGCAGTTATTTGTTATATTTGTTTAACGTGTTACAACATTCCTTTATAACAGTCTTTGGTGGAAAATAAGCTGGTGGACATATGCAACTTAAACCTTTCAGAGGGAAGTTAATGTTAGTGAGATTTAGGATGGAAGCATTAAATGATAAAAAGAACCGAAAGCAATATCAAGGAATTGTAGATAAAGTGAAACTAAATGTCTTATGCTCTGAGACAAGCATTTTATTTCACTGTGTTTAATAATACTAAATAAAGCATTTGTAACTGAAAAGGAAGCTGTTGGTTTTTCAGTAACTTCGATTCTGTCTCTCTATCGGTCCTTAAGATGCTATCCTTATTCATAACACATATGGTTTCAAATAGTTTCAGTGGTCCTAAAAGCACATTCCCAAAAGCAGCATGTATTTACATATCACTGCAAATAAAATCTGCTGGATTTTTTCAGCTCTATCCTGAATAGTTTGGAAAGAGTTAAGTTAAAACACTCCCATTGTGTTAAGATGCTTTCTCACAGGAACATGTCCTCTAAGAAATACAGTTATTGTTCTCAGCTACAGTCTGATATATATGTTTATATTTTAGTTCTTTTCTTTCGTAATTACCTGATGAATACTTACCAAGTTTGTTTCATGGAGTTCTAATGCAATTTTTATGATGTGCTTTGGATAGCTTCTCGAGATGCTCTGGTTCAATAAAGTGTGAAGTTGCTCCTTTCCTTGCATTTTTCATTCCACTCAGTCACTATGACCTGGTACCCAAATGAGTTGAATTTCATTATGTTCAGCTAAACCATCCACAGGGAGAACCCTTTACTTTCAGTAAAGAGCCTGGCACCCACACACGTCACGAATACTAGAAGTGCGAAAGATGAGAACCACTCCAGTTCGTCTACTATTAAGTGAACTATTACTGTGTTCACACCGCTACGCACCTGAAAATTAGACGATATAATATCTGCTCTATATAAACCATGTTCACAAAAAAAATCTGTAACGAGTAGAACTGCAACGCCTGGAAAGTGCCGCATGCGTCTAGTTAAAAGTAGCTGCTGGGCATCCCTTAGCGCTCCTAACGTATGCCAGTGCATACCGATGCCTACAGGGTTAAACAATCTCTCCTGTACAAAGTAGTGTTATTATGCCTATAACTTCCTACGCATTCTGGACTTATTTTCGAGTACTTTCAGATGCCCCCGCACCCAATTTATGGCCAACAGGCTCCACATAGAGCAGAGATGAGGCCATCAAACTTTCAAGAGAATAAATGTATGAGCATAGTGTTAGTTTCCTTTTAAGTAAGCAAAACTACGAATAACCTAAGGTCAGGGAATAGGCCTGCTGAAGAAAATGTAACCCAGAAGCTCCCGAAAGCGGGTCTCACACCTTCCTTATCACGGTATAGATGAAATATTACATCACTGCTATAATAGAAGTTTTGAACCTGTTAAAAGTGAAAGAATTGTGTTATTTTCACATTCCTTTCTCTTCTTTCTTATTGCTTAATTTTACATAACCTCTATAAGTCATCATTATAAATGAATATTTTGTGTACTTAGTGTTATTTGACATTAAACTTTGCAGAAATAGTCGCACTACACATTTTGTTAAGGGTACATAGGAGACAAGGGAAAGCGAATCAACAATAAGATGTTTAAAATCGGGTCATTTTATGCTATATTTATACTCTTCTCTTCAGATCGCGAAAACTACTTGAACAGCGGCAGCATTATGGGAGAGTTCAAAACTTCTACAAATCACGAAATAGCGATGTCACAAAAATTTTTGTCTAATATATTTTATGTCTTAAGGGGTTCAATACATTGGTCTATCTCTAAGAATTTAGAACAAACTTTCCTAAATTTAAGAGGATTTCACTGGGCTATCAGAATTAAAATACAAGGTATAAATTTTATTTCTCATATAAATAATTAAAATATATAGTATTTTAATTAAAATAGAGCCTTTTTGTGGGAATTTAAGATACCTATAGAAATTTTTCAGTGTAAAGGGTTGGTTTTGGCTGAGGAAGAATTTGCTTAAAAAAATTCGTCTCGAAATTTTGGACTTAAGTACCAAGTTTATTTATAGGTATAGGTTTTCATTCTTATCTTACAGACACGCGCGCGCGCGCACACACACATACACACACCACTACTACTACTACTAATACTACTACTACTACTACTACTACTACTACTACTACTACTACTACTACTACTGCTGCCACCACCACACCTTAGGGACGATTTTCTAAATCCTTATTCAGGCGTACCGAATTTGTAAACTTCTTTATATCGATAGGCAAGTTTTGAGTGAACTCAGTAGCTCCTCCATCTTCAGTCGTGTGGTAGAGGAAGTGAAATAAAAGATCCGGTTGTCATTTGTTTCGCTCTGTCTTGCATTTTCTCATTAAATAAGGAAATAAATTAGGTAGAACATCTTCAAGGAATATCTATGTATATTGCTTGGGATTACATATAACCACGTTTTGCCTTTACGTGGATTGTTTGTCGAATAATAACTTGGAAAAGCCAGACGCAATTTACTAATGCAAGCATATTGTTACGACTCTGCCGGCTGACGCATGAATGCACCGGTAGTACCAGCATATTAATTTGCGACAGTGAATGAAAGAAATGATGAAATAATGCTGCTATACGATGCAATATGTACACCACCTATAAAAGCTGTTTTTTTTTTCACTTCACATCGACTGCCACAAAGCACAGACTACAATTGTGACAGCGCAGAACTCATCACGCAGTTCAGCAACGTTTCCTCAAGCAAATATCTAGCAAACGTAAAATAAGCAATTGAATTATGGAACAATATATCAATTTAAGGTACTCTCGTAGGTGGCTTTATGTTTCCACACACGCGAACTATCGCCCACACTATTTTTCTGACTAGTGGTTGTCGGCACTAAACAAAATGCACGGAAAACAGAATAAATCATTTTGACTCCACATCCACAGAATAACAGGATGTTCATTTAATTCATGGTGCATCACTTTTTGTTATATACTTACGTGCATATCAGGAACAGGTCCTCCCATTTCAGTTTTTCCTTGTCTACTGGCATTAATGTAGAAAACGGGATACAATTATAAAAATGTCTTTATTAGTCAAATAAGAAATAGTACATCACAGTACTCTCATTCTCAAGTGCTGTTTAGTATTTACAGCGGAAGCAATTTTCCCTTTGAATTGTCTGCTGCACAATTCAGGTAACGTTAGAAAAGATTATGTATGAACAATAATAAATGATGAATGTGACATAAAAACACTGCTTTATGCTTTTATACTGCACACACTTACATTTGCGATAAAAGGCTTATCTCTTATTTTTCAAAAAGGTATATTATTAGGTGTTTCAAATGGGATGATATTTGTCCTTGAGTGCTACTAGGTGATCAACCAATCGGACAGTTGCTGTCTGACAGCGGAGCAGGTAACATCGCCACACCGTGACGACTTGTTTATCTTTCCGGCGCGAGAGGCGGCGTTAGTAGAACGGGGCAAATTGCCGGCCTAATTCTACATCAAATTTCTTTGTGTTTTCACGTGCGTATTTTCTACTCGTGAAGTGTTAATATTTAGTGTACTATGGCTGACCCCCCTGATACGGGGCAGCTAATCTACTCCGCAATGCAGACATGTTACCAGCAAGAAGAACAACTCTCTGCTTCCACTTCTCTGCAGCAATCTCTACCGACTCTTCACTGTGAACCAGTCCAAACTTCACTCCGTCCTACGACTTCTGCTACTAGTGAAAATGACGAACGTGCTTCTAAGCGGCAGCGGACTTCAGGAGAATCCGTTGCGCCATTAGACTCCAACATGGATTTTGACTCGAATGATTGTGTACTAAATGGGAATTTGCCAGCAGACACCTCGGACGTCGGCCCTCTTCAGTCTTCGACGACGAGACCTTCTACACTATCTCCTCCTTCCACGTCACGTCCTACAACAACACCCTCTACACCTGGCGTCTCTACACCACGTAGCCATTCCAATCGTTATAGCAGCGCAGATCCTGGACCTTTTTATGTGTTTATTGAAAGTTTGGATAAGAATGTGGGTAAGCTACACCCCATGAGTGTGGGTAAACTGCTATTTCGTCACAACCCGACAATCCGACGTGCAATTGTGCATATTACCTCAGCAGGAAAAAACCGACTGAAAATTGAGGCAGCATCGGCAGAGGCCGCTAACACTATAGTAGAATCACCGGCATTTACTGGAACATCTTTGGAAGTTTACATTCCCAATTTTATGATACACAAACAGGGTGTTATTCGCAACGTGGACACCAGTCTCTCAGAAGAAGAAATTGCTGAGTTTCTAGAGAGTGCTTACCCTGTTATTTCTGTCCAGCGTTTTTCTCGACCCACTAGCGACCCTGCAGTACGGGTCCCCATTCCTGTGTGTAAGATTACCTTCCGCTCTCAAGTGTTGCCGACTCATGTAGTCATCTTTGGAACGCGATGCCCGGTGGAACCTCGTGATCCTCCAGTCTACATCTGCACTAAGTGTTTACGCTTCGGCCATCGCTCGCATCAGTGTCGGAGTGCGGCTAGATGCGGTAAATGTGCTGGACCCCATTTCTTAGAAGACTGCACCTCTACCTCAGGTCCTTGCTGCATTCACTGTCAGGGAGCTCACCTGGCAACAGACAGAAAATGCCCAGCATACCATCAATACCGGGAGGCACGGGTGGCAGCTTCTCGAGCAGATGCCCCTTGCTCGCCTCAGCCATCTCGTCCAACTTACTCACAGGCCATTAATGGAGCCCTGTCGATGACTGATACACGGTCTTTCCCTCCTCTCCCTGGAGCAATATCTCCTACAAAGTCAGCCAGCACTCTTCCGCCGCCTTCCTACACTCCTCGACCAGCACCTTCACCAGGAATCCAACCGGCCGTTGCCCTCGCCACTCCGACTTCACCTGCTGTTTCGGTGCCTCGTGTGTCAACACGACCTCCCCCGGACCGAGTTCCGCATTTTCCCCCAGTTCATTCCACTTTGTATATTCCACAACGAGTACCTGTATCTCCAATAACTCATAATCCTTATCCGCCATCTTGGGCGGGTCCTTCATCGCCTTCTGCTCCCACTAGTTTGCAGCTTGTAGAGCAACTACTACAGCTCATAGTTCCTGTATTATCTGCTTTTTCTCCTTCCTCAACGGCCCCTGTTCAACTTGAACTTCTCCGCGACTTCCTTACCAGCTTATTACAAAGCTCATAAACCAACGATGACAACCCAACATTACAGCATGGCTTCAACCCTGTTGCAATGGAATTGTCGTTCTCTTCGAGCTAATTATGACTCTCTTGTGCAAGAACTCTTTGTACGCCACGTCTGCATCGCCCTGCTGTCTGAAACTTGGTTGACTCCGAATACGTCTCTGCGCATACCTTCTTTCTGCCTCTACTCCAAGGATAGGACGGACGGATGGGGAGGAGTTGCAATTCTGGTGCACTCTGCTATTCCACATTACACCATTCAGATAGACCACAGCCAAATACATTCTTTTGAAGCCGTGGCGGTGAGGACTCTGCTTTGTCAACGAGAGGTCACAGTTGTCTCATTGTACTGTTCCCCTAGAATGATCATCACCAGTCGAGAATGGTATCATTTCCTGCGCCAGCTACCAACCCCCATTTTACTCGGCGGAGATTTTAATGCTCATAATACCACATGGGGTTGTGACCTGACCGACGCTGCTGGCAGAACGCTTTTGGACTTCATCGAGGACTCTGGTTTGGTCCTTCTCAACGATGGGTCTTCCACCCTGCTCACTCGGCCCGGACACCGACCGTCAGCGATTGACTTGACGCTCTGCTCCCCTTCCCTATCTTCTGAACTCCAATGGAGGGTTCTTCCCTTTACAATGGGCTCCGATCATTTCCCGCTGGAGATTTCGACTATTCTTCCGCACGTTTCTGTGGCCCACCGGCCTTCGACCAGATGGAACTTACGGCGTGCCAATTGGGTCAAGTACGAACGTATTCTCGAAGCCACCGTTTCTGAGATTCCCAATGATCGTCCTCCGTTGGTGCGTTACGACACCTTTCTACAGTGTATCAATAGTGCGGCTTTGCTTTCCATCCCAGAGAAACGGCCAGTTCTTACGTCCCGTGGTGTACCATCTCCTTGGTGGAATGCAGAATGCAGTCGTTATGTTGCGAAGAGGAAATTGGCGCTCAGTACCTACCGGCACAACTCTACATGGGACAATTTTCTGGCCTATAAACGGGCCGCAGCTGAGGCCAAACGTTTTTTACGACAGTGCAAAAAGGAGTGCTGGAAGACCTTTTGTGCCAAACTCTCTAACACCACCCCACTTTCTCAGATTTGGGGGTTTATTCACAAATTGAGGAAGAAGACAGTTCCTACCCGCCCTCTGAGGGATTGGATCGCTGAGTTTGCAGATCACATTGCTCCGCCATCCGTGACATCACCACCAGCACCTACTGGTCTCTCTTCTTCCGGGGACTCGCACCACACTTTGATGTCAGCATTTTCCATGTCTGAACTCCGAAGTGTACTGAAGTCGTCGTCGAATTCAGCTCCGGGTTATGATCAAATATCCTATAGCATGCTCACCCACCTTCCTCCTCGTGCGAAGAAGATCCTTTTGGAACTATTCAACGACCTTTGGGCCTCCGGCGTCTTCCCCGAGAGTTGGACTACACAGATCATTGTACCTATCTTGAAGCCGGGGAAGGACCCTAGCTTTGGTACCTCTTATCGCCCGATCGCTTTGTCTTCCTGCATCGCCAAGACCTTTGAACGCTTGCTTAAACAACGACTTGAATGGTGGCTGGAATCCCGGAGATTATTACCCATGTCCCAATATGGTTTCCGCAAAACCCGGAGTACTTTGGATAGTCTCAGCATCCTGACTACTGACATCGAGCGTACCTATTTGGAACAAGGATATCTGACAGCCATCTTTTTGGACATTTCCGGCGCCTACGACAGTGTTTTACTGCCAGTTTTGCTTGGGAAGCTGCAAGCACTAGGTCTTCCTCCTCGGTACTGCTCTGGCATTTATAATCTTCTCCGACATCGCCTCATCTATATCCGTTCTCCTGATAACTCCTTCTTCGGCCCTAGAATAGTAGTTCGAGGATTGCCCCAGGGAGCGATTTTGAGTCCTCTTCTTTATGCACTTTATACGTCGGATTTAGACTCTCTATTTAGTCCTCACATTCGAGTTCTCCAGTACGCTGATGATATCTGTTTGTACGCTCGGTCCTCTAGTTTTTGGATTACTCGTCTGTGGCTTAGTGATGCAGCCACCGATTTATCAACCTGGGCCTCTGAACACGGATTACATCTTTCACCTTCCAAGTCTACAGTCGTAGTGTTTACTAGGAAACGACGGACATTTCCTGATGGCGTTATCCGCTTGGGACCTTTTACTTTTACCCTTGCATCTTCCGCAAAATTTTTGGGTGTCTATTTGGATAGTCGCCTTTCATGGAGTCGTCACATCCAGCATCTCATCTCCAAGATTGGTGCAACTCTTAATGTTCTACGCAGTATCGCTCATTCATGTTGGGGTGGGGACGCTTCCATATTACTTCTGCTATATCGTTCCCTAATTCGGTCGGTGCTGGACTATGGCTGTATCTTCTTTGGCTCTGCTTCCACATCGGTCTTGCGCAAGTTGGATATCGCTCAGTACCGTGCTCTTAGATTTTGCCTGGGTGCTATGCTTTCTACACCGACGAATGCACTTTTGGTTGAGGCCTCAGAACCACCATTGGAGATACGACGACAGCTCTTAACCCAGCGCTTTCTATTGCGAGTTTTCTCCGTGGATGCCCACCCAGTATTGCGGACGTTGCAGTATCTTGCTGCTAATTATCTCAACGTGGATTTTCCAGCTGTACGACGATTGCCCTTACTCTTACTGGGTTTTCGGTCTCTATACCACGCTTTTCCCTTAATTTTGAAAAGTCCCTCTCTTCCGGGGTTTCAATATCCATATGACTTACACTTCTTGAATGTTTCGGTGCATTATCTTCCTGATCACATCATTCGGAGCCCCGACGTGAACGTCGCCCTCTCTCATTTCTTGCAGATTACATGGCCAGATTTCACCACGATTTACACCGACGGTTCTAAATCTGCTGATGGAGTAGGTTACGCATACGTCTGTCCTTCTACTAATGCCCTGGCTCGATACCGCCTACCTATGGAGGCTTCCAGCTACACTGCAGAGGTTTTGGCCATTCGTGACGCTTTGCAATATGGGATTTCTCAGGGCTTCCCCAAACTGCTGATCCTAACCGATGCGCAGAGTGTGCTGCAGAGACTCTCATCTCCCCGCTGGACGAGAGATATGCACTGTTATCTTTACGAGATACTGACGTTGGTGAACAACGCTACCATAGCTGGACATCAAATTCACTTCCTTTGGATCAGAGGGCATGTCGGAATTCGATACAATGAAGTCGCCGATCGCCTGGCAAAAGAGGGACTCACCCAAGGCACCTTCCAAGGCATCCAACTGCCCTACACGGATTTCTTCCCGGTCCTTCATCGTGACGCCTATTGTCGCTGGAATGACGCCTGGATTCATTCGCAGTCCATCAAAGGCAAACACCACGCCGCCGTTCAGACGCATCTATCCACGACCCCTTGGTTCTCCAGCTTCAGGATTGCACGTCGACATCTCACCTCCATCATTAGAATGCGACTTGGACATGGATGTTACCCTGCGCATCTTCACCGACTACGTCTCATCGATTCCCCTGTATGTCCTGATGACCCAGGCGAAACCGCTGACCTCAATCATCTCCTGTTCAGTTGCTCTCGCTACCGAGCCCACCGTTCTTCCTTCCTCCGCCGCCTACTTCAGCAGTCTGTTCCTTTTCCCGCTAGCGTCAACACCATATTACAGTTATGCAACAAACCTGTATACCAAGCTCTTCTACAATTTCTTAAAGAAAGTGATCTACAGATCTAGTCTCCTCCCAGCCTCTTAAACTTCCTTACATTATTTTTCTTATTTTTCCCTACGATGGCCATATGGGATTTTACCGAAGGCAAAAAAAAAAAAAAAAAAAAAATAAAAACCAATCGGAGTACTGCGGTGTTGTATTGCATCCCCCCCTAAGTGGTGTGTGAGGAGCACCAGCCTAATCAATTTCTAATAAATACTATTTGCGCTAAGGCAAAAGTTCAGATTTTACAATACTGACTCATGATGAAGGAGAGAGTAATATATTTAACATAACAGTAAAAACCCCAAAATTGTAGCTCAAATAGTTTTCCTAGTACAAATAAATAAAGTAAATATCATTATATGATAATGCATTGCGCCGTAAACATTGTAATGAATATCATCAAATGTTTACGTTTCAGTTCTGAGTAATTTCAAATACACGTCCATGCATGTATGCATGAACGTGTATTTGAAATTAATCAGAACTGAAACGTAAACATTTGACATGACGTGATAAAAGAAATACTTTGAATAAGCCAATGTGTTTGTTAAATTCGATGAGAGGAGACAATACACTTCCTGCTGGTCTGGCAGAACGTATTTGGTCACATATCTTTGTTTATGAATGGTTCGTAATCTCTATTTACTCTAGAGTTCAAAGCAGTACTATTCAGTTACTCTTTCATGAAAAAGTGTATCAGCTAGATCAGTGAGACACGATCCACTTTTCTCCCCTTACTACTGCCAGAACAATCCAACAGAGTTAATGTGGGCTCAAATTATGTCGCAAACAGAAATAATATTTTTAAACTCACTGATGTTGAATGACTTATTCACGAAGAAATTGACAAGGAACACAAGACTGGGAAAACTGCGTGAGACATCAGATAAACTACAAGAAGGCGACTATTGGCAAGAAATAGCACGTAACGATATTTTTGAACCTATCATCATAAATTTGCTGTACTCAGACGTTGAAGACAGTGAAAATGCCGAATTATCTCTTAACGTAAGAACATTCACAGCTATATAGATGCACCGCTGGTATTTTCGTTGGATTAGAACAATAAGTAATTCATAAACTATAATTAAATTTAAACCAAATATTGAACACAGTTGCATAATATACGAATATTTATGTTGCAATTGTGGTTTTAACAACTGCATCATTATAAAGCTTTGGAAAATTCAGTTTACGTTCCCTTACGTCTAGCGCCAAGAACACTCGCAAGTGTGCGAGAGAGAGAGAGAGAGAGAGAGAGAGAGAGAGAGAGAGAGAGAGAGAGAGAGAGAGATAGAGAGAGAGGGAAATGTAGAAAGCGTGGAGATAACGAGGTGGCAATGGTGAATGCGCTAACACATCTGATTTTCTACAGGCGAGAACTCTCTCCATTAGAAACTTACTCTTTGTATGAGTGTCATTGGTACTACTGATTGGCATGTGCGCCAACGATAGGTCTGCCAGCATTTAACCGGCACGGTTTTCTCCTATCCCTTCGCCGCAATTCTCCGCGCTAATCCCATGAGTCATTGTGAATAAGGATGTAATTTCGTGCCAAATTCCATAAGGCTGAATCCATAGAATAATAGGAGCCAGCCTCGGTAGCGTAGATGGTAGCATGTCTGCCTCACGTTCAAGAGGCCCCAAGTTCCCGTCTTGGTCAATGTGAGTTATCTGGATAAGGTTTTATACGGGGTTTTCCCTTATCCTGAAAGTTGATTGTGAGGTAATTCTAAGGTCGCTGGGCTCAATTGACCATCATTTTACCGACTTCATTCATCGTCCGGTATAACTTAACGTTGGAGGACGTAAAGTTACAACAAAATATCTACTATATGGTTAAATAGTATGTTATTCCAATCGAAAATCAGATACCAAATTTGAATTCTAAATATACGAGGGCTGTTCAATAAAGAATGATCACTTTTTTTGACAACGTACAATTTTGATTGTCCTCAAAATAGTCTCCCCTGAATGCGATACACTTGTCCCAGGGTTTCTGTCAGTCTTCAAAGACATGCTGGAAAACATTTTTTGAGAAATCCTTCAAAATCCCCTCCGCAGCCTTCACCACTGCTTCTGATGATGGATAATGTCTCCCAGGAAAGCGTTTCTTCAAGTTAGGGAATAGAATAAAGTCACATGGGGCTAAATTCGGAATATAGGGAGAGTGAGGGATGCACATCACGTTGATTTTTGCAAGATAGTCAGCAACAACTTTGGCAGTATGCAGCCGCGCATTATCGTGGTGCAGCATCCAGCCTGCTTCATAGAAATGTGGTCTTTTGCGCCTGATATGACTTGCAATGTTTTCAGGACATCCCTGTAGTATTGTCCAGTTATTGATGTGTGTGCAGGTACAACATGCTGATAAACCATTCCATGAATATCAAAGAATGAGATGACCATAACTTTCACAGCAGAAGCAACCACTTTTGCTATTTTGGGGGTTGGTGATGAGGGAGATTTCCACACTGAGCTTTGCTGTTTGCTCTCAGGATCAAAATGACGTAGCCAAATTTCATCAGCAGTGATTACGTTTGAAAGAAACTCCGGATCTTCCTCTAACATCAACTTTAACTGCATGTTACCTCCATTGCACTGGTAGGCGATACTGAACATGTTTGAGTTTGCCTGGTTCTCACAGGCGGGAACTAGGAGTACCAACAATGAAATTACTACGGTGTGTTTGTTTTACATTAAGCTAATAGAATAGAATAAGATTGAATTTTAGCGCTAAAAATTATGACCGTAAAAATTATGATCATTCGTTATTGAATAGCCCTCGTACGTCTTTGAGACTCCCTGAATCCAAAGAAAAGCATCTTTAGATACGTGTATGTGTGTGCGTGCGTGTGTGTATGCCAACAGTTTAATTAAGAAACTAAAATTAAGTTCAATACCAAATTCAGATACGACAGTAATATTTGAAAAAAAAATCCCCTCGTTTAACAACTATTTAAAATGGAAAATGTTTTGAAACGATTGTTTTTTCTCAAAAAAAGACAAATTTTGACTAAAAAGCTACATAAAATATTTTCATGAGAAATTAAGTAAAAATAGTGAGAAAGGTGTGCTCAAGGTGACCAATTAAATCTGAATAATGAATTTTTTGGGAATAGACCCGGAAGTCCTCTGCATTCTGAATTACTTTTTCCTAACTGGTACACTTCAAGGGCGATAAAATCGTACTACTAAAAGAACTTAGATTTCGTTAAATAATGTAAATAATGTCCGATTTGTGTGGAGCTAGCCACTTCCGAGGTATTCCTTTCTAATTGTTTGACTTTTCAGATAATTTTCTCCGATAATAAATTATCGGGTTTCTTTTCTATATTTATGTGGTGGCCATGCAATGGGACAGAAATTTTAAAGTCAATAAATAACTTTAAGGATGTAATAAAATTTCTAAAATCATTTCTACAAATCTTTGTCTCGATTGGCATGAAGTAAAGGCAGGAATTAGTCTATATAAATACTGCATACAAAAGTTGGTAGAGGTCATGCGTGTTAAAGAAAATGTACGCCTGGAACGAGGAGATATTTGATGCTGTGGCGAAGAGAAGAAGTAAAGATGACCTTAATAAGGGAGGAGGTGATGATGAGCCTAAGGATGATGACGATGATGAATGTATTAGTGTAACGTAATGCGACACCAAGGAGAAATGAGAGACCACACTTTAAGCTGTCACAGAGAGGTACAGCAATAAATTGCGTGTTTTCAGATTGCGTCGTTACCAAGCAATGCACGCAACATCCCTCCGGATCGATAAACCTGCAGCACTCTCATACCGGGCTGGCGGCCAGCCTAACGCAGCCCATATCACAACCTACATTATTTTTACTGGCTAACCTGCTTTATATGCAATAGTCACTCAACCTTTGGGCTAAATAACATCACAGCTTATGCACACCATTACTGCCTCCTAAATGTCTTACAGATTTGATGTGTTTAGATTGGTTCTGTACGCTAGTATCTTCGAACGAAACAGATAAGGCCAAGTCTGAAAAAATAATCATTCTATAACATTATAATATATTAACATAATGATTTAATCCATATCTAATTAAGGTTCTGCCTCATCTTGAATCCAATACCTTACCAAAACTGAAATTAAGATAAGTTTGTTTATTTATAACTTTGAAGGATATTAGTTTATTTGACTTAAAATGTTAAAGCACTGACAAGATTAAGCTCAGTCCATCAGGGGTATCAACTTTTCCAAGTTGAATTTTTGGGAAGAAACAATTTTCTCCTCACGGTACATCCACTACAATGCCGTACACCACCGTTCAACGCGCCTAATCCTACAAAATGAAAGTAAATACGAGGAAATTAAAGATAGGAAACGGCGTACTAGTACTAAGTAAAACAAAATCCCTCTTACTAACAAAATACCCCTATATTAAGGTGGCTGGTACAATGTGAATCAAAATTGAATACAATCCTAAGAGGCTACACCAGACACACCGCTTGGTTTTCTATATGAAGAACTAACTTTTCAGGAATATCACAGATAAGCCACATTTATACTTCCTAAACTGCAGTGCATTCAAACAAAATAAAAATTCCGACTTAAAAATATATATTATCTGTAAAGGCTGGAGACGTGTGAGCTTTTACTGCACATGGACTGCACTGTTATCGGTCGTGCATGTAAACAACTGCAGCCAAGTATAGCCTGGCCAAGACAACTGCCTCGCTGCGAGAGGAAACAAAACAAACGTATTATACTATACTTTGACCTTGCGTCTGCATACACTTACAAGGCAATGCTTCCCTAGTTCGCAGAGTACTACGGTACGTTGTTTTCGGCGTTTAACACACGTGATGTATATCAGAGGTCATTCATATGCTGTGTCCAGCTAATTTGTATCGCATGCAAGCGCACATCTCTCCAGCCTTTAATTATATATATTTTCTAGACTCCCTCATGTTTCCAATGCCAAAATATCTTTATATCCAATAGTCGGCTGATTTTTTACACCCTGTATGTTAGCCTAAGACTAGATGATATGTAGAAGCTGTACTTTCTCCTCTGTATACTTCACAGATTTTGTGTTTAAATTGGCCAACCAGCTGTATCGAAACTAGTCACTGTGTTTTCTTATCTAAAACACTTAAAAAGTTAAGTACTGTTGGGAAAGGAGGGTTCCTCAAAATCGATAAGTCCTATAGGCCCAGAATAGTTGACAAATACTGCATTTGGTAGTTAGGCGATATTTCCTTTCTGAATCGTTCTCCACATGCACGCGCGCTCACACACACACACACACACACACACACACACACACACACACACACACACACACACACACACACACACACACACACACACACACACACAAGGGGAACCTCTATAGTAACTTTTTTCTTTTTAATACCAGAGTAGGGGTTACTAAATCCCGATATCAGGGTCATGTAACAGTACACTGCAAACTGCCATTACTGTAGCTCTGTTCCATGTGGAAAGTCATTTCTACTGTCACACAGACCAATTATATACATTTTGCCAATGTGAATTAATAAGCAGTTTTGCTTTATCTACCAATATTCCAAATTAGGTAGAAGAAGCACAGTATTTAACCAAGCAGAGGATTTTGCTATTTCACAGGAAATACATGCTTTGAGACCCCCTAAATATGGTGTTATTTTAGCTTGGTGTCTTCTGAGGATACTATTAGTATTTTCAAGACAACCCTCACCTCAAATTACACTTTAGAGGGAACTATTTGAAAGTCTTATTTTCTCAAAATGGCTTATTTTGTTTAAAATGTGTTATACCTATGACAGTTACATAACAAATAATATATGTCTTAAACTTTTTGGCAACACTCAGTGAATTCCTCATTCGGAAAGAATTTTGTGAGAGATAAAAGAGATAAAAGAAAAATGTACTACACAAATATAGCATACGGTTTATTTCAAGCAGCTTTCCTAAATATTTGTTATTTTTGATATGAACTTTTCAATATTTTTATTTCAATACTGCCGCTATTCAGCTGTTTCTCGTGATGCCTGGGAGGGTATGGAATTTCTAGCTAGTATATAGTACCTCGCGTTTTAACATCTGACATTCGAGTCGGAATACCTAATTTAGCTATTTTTGCTAAGCTTTATTAATAACTACATGGAAAAATATTATTTCATAAGAAATAATGCATAGAGGCATCTAAAAATAAGTGAAAGTTAGAGAAAATCATGTAAAGGAAACACACATTTTTCGCGTAATTTTTTATTATTATTAGTGCTAAGGGGTACGTTTGTTATGTTTAATAATAAACTACAGCAGAGCACAATCTCCACGATAGTCTATGGTTAGTTACTCTTTTAGAGAGCACTTTGTCAGGGTCTGTCCTTTTTTCTGCAGGTCTGTTATTTTTATGCTCGTGTTTTATCGTATTCCATTTTATTTATATTGGTACAATGCAGCCAAGCAACTGACTGTTCGTCGAAGCATTATTTTACATGAAACTATCGTCAATGTAATAGTGATTGTGAAGGACTAATTGTGGATTAAACTCTTACACACGCAGGTCAAGTTTATGTTGTGTGGCGTCAAAGAAAACGCCCTTTTCACCGATGTAGAGTAACAACTCGCTGAGAATTGAAGCAAGAAGTGAGGTAAAAATACCAATAAGAGAAAAGCCTGTATACATTTGTGACTAGACAAAATTGCCTCCAATCGCTCCTCACCTTTTCTCCTTCCTTGTCTGCTTTTTATGATGCTCCAGGGCCGCTCTCATATCACACAGCCTGTGTTACTTTATATGTAATTGAGATGGTACATTAGATATTCATAAAATAATTTTCTTCAAAAGATCTTGTTCTTCTCAAAAAGGTTCAGGCACGCTGTTGCGTGGCTAATTTTCAAATTTACTCCTGCATCTTTTACTGGTCATCCAGTTATTTGTTTTCAAATTATTCATAAACAATGATACTCAAGGAAATCTTAAAAGAAATATTTAGTACATATTTTTCCATTTCCTCGATAGCTTCCTATTTCCACAACTGTATTCAAGCAGTTGTCTAATATCAGCATTTATTAGTGTGGCTACATTTGTCTATCCAAATACAGATATTAAAAATCTGCAAAACATTAATACAGTGTTTTCAGGGATAACCGAAGCCACTAATTAAATCGTATTGTTAAACTTGTGCTGATATAATTCTTAACAACTATTATTCTCAAAATATGGGATGAAACTCACGTTTGTCTAAGTTAAATAACTGAATATGACAAAGTTACGGTCACTTTTTCAGTATCTAAACTCCTCCAAAAATTGGTGGGAGATTCGAAATTCTTCAATAAATGCGTTGCAAAATATTATGATCCACCTCCTTAGTGCAGGAAATATTATGTCTGCCTCCCATTTAAGGAGTCCTAAGAAAGAATCTCTATAAAGGTAAATTACCAGATAACTTCCTAATATCGTTCTTCGTGGGTTTTTCCTTATCTTGAGAAAACGAATGTTGGCTAATTTTTAACTTCAATAATCCCGGACGCATTTCAGCATTATTTCAACCATTTCGTTCATTGTCCAATTTTTCTGCCTGGGTGGAGGACACAAAACTGCTACCAAAACAAAAATTGAAATCCCATGTATAACAACGTTTGAGATAATTCTTTACCCAATATCATTTATTACTTCCTCGATTATGTATAGTAAGGTAGGGAAAGAGGAAAGTGGTTTTAGAAGAATTTATATATTTCTATGTAAGGTAACGGAAAAACGAAAAGAGGATTAAAGACCAAACTTGATTTTATTTCAGCATCTTCCAATGATGCGATTTGAACATCTTCGAGAAAATGTTCCTCCCCAGACTATTTTTACTTTTCATATACTTTAATATTTTTGTTATTATCTCCTCCAGTTATTTATTCTTGTATTTTCATTGTTTTTAATTTTACTCCTAGTGTTTCAGCATTTTAATTCTTGTGTTTACATTGTCCATGTTGGCAAACTTGTAAATTCAGGGGGAAGGTTCTCGGTTGTATGAAGAAGTAAACACTGAACATTTTGATTTAAAATAAACTCGTAACGATTTTTATTAAAATACAAGAAGTTGAAGATATTATCCTGAAAAATTTAATGTAGATCTTGAATTTTCTGGGGATATCCTCAGAAATTCCTTTCGTTCTGGATGACTTTTACATGTTTGGTAAACCGTAAGAGATTGACTAATTTCTTACTATAAGCTCGCAAAATCAAACAATTTCTGTCTAATCATGCATTTCTTTTTCAATTTGATGAACCATTTTGCTCATCCTTTGAATTTTGCAACTCCTGCAGTTTTTTCAAATAGAAATTCAAAATTTCTTATCTCTTCGCCTTCCAAAGACAACACTATTTTATAGTCATCGTATAGTGAACGAGCTCCTAAATCCTCTTATATTGCTAAAATGCCTACTGTATTCTCAAATAACCTTGAATCCACAGTAAGGTTCATATTAGTTGACATAAAATACAGGAATAAGCATTTGTAAGAATAATTTGTGCAAGAGCAGAAAATATCATGTGAAAGTAGTACATCAAATTTTTGAAATGTTTGTTCTGCAAACTATTCTTTAAAATTTTCTGCTTGTTACTTCATGATCACTCTATTTTAGGTTTTTCGAGATATTTGTTTTTAAGTTGTCTTACACACACACACACACACACACACACACACACACACACACACACACACACACACACACACACACGCACACACACACACACACACACACATACACACACACACACACATGTGGCCGACATCGTTAAGCCACAGACTTGTGGCCAAGGGAAATGGCTTCATTACATCGCGAGAAATTCATATCTGGAACGTCCGTTTTTCCAAACCCTGCCAGCATCGTCCTCCGTAACTGAGGTTTCTTCCAGGGTTTTCTCAGGTTCTATAATTACTAAATGCCTAAACGGTTCCTTAAACTCAAGATGGAACGCTTTTTTTCTAATATTCCTTTCCCAATATTTCAGTGCACGTATAACCAATAATATGCGCTAACTTACACCTACTACGGACTCTAAACCGATGTCCACGGTTCAAATCCTGATAGAATCCTCCCTAACTTCTTTTCCTCAGTCCTCATAATTGTTAAATACCCTAAACTTATGCGGAAAGTTTCCAGATTTCCTTTCTCAGTTATTTCACGCACCATCTTTGGTGCGTATGTAATAAAACGGACTTTAAATACCTTTAAGTAAGTACACCCATAAATTTTTCTAAAGAGGTTGTGTTCAGTTTGAAGTAAATACAAAAAACGCTATTTAAAAGAGTACTTTTATTATAGGAACGTATTTAATGCATATAAAGTAAATGCACGACACAGTGGTGAATTTTGTTTCTTTTATATACTGGAACACAAGGTTGTCTCTTGTAATATAGATTCTGTCTACAGAGGTGTATAAGATCAAGTGAATACGACTACCAAACCGTGCAAGCAGGAAACGTAAGGCAGGATACGTAAAACGTCAGGCACCTCCCTTGTCGCTTGCATCTGTTTTCTGCCGCTATAATAATCTTGTATATGACAACTTTATAATATATGTAAGGGTAGTTTATCATAACTTTCTGAAGTGCAAGCAGTATTTATTATTACTCATATTTTACAATGTCTACATTTTCTTACAGACAAATACACGTTAAGGTGAGAATCTCCACAATGCTATCTCCATGATTTTTGGGTGCATATTACTAAAAATTATTATTGATATATTGATATATATATGAAAATTTTCAAGCATTTTCTTAAAATCTTTAATCTTTAATAATACCTATTATTATTTGAAAATATTGTACTGATAATTTATTATAACGTTTTAGTTTTTGTAAACAACAAGCACTGACATTTCCCAAAATTTTATATTTTTAAAACAGTATTATGAATCTCCGAGAAAATTCCCGTGTTATTTCTATTCCTATGAGTCTGCTTAATACACACAAAATACTTCATATGTTTTGGTTAATTAGTTTTTTTAAAAAAAGTGCACCGGAAGCTCAAAAAATATGAAACAGCTTTAAAGTTTATATATTGATTACTGACTTCTCACATGAGTCAGAACATTCCTGCTGCATAGTCTTGACACTCTGTATTCTCACTTGTTCTTTTAAAGTTCCTCTTAATTGTTCTTGCCATCTTGGTCAGTTCTTAAAGAATTTTATCTGCTTTCGGAGCTCGTAGCTCATCAGTTTCTGTATATGACTACCATTATGATTAGCACATGAATTGTGTCAACTGGACCTACTAACCTCAATATTACACGTGGTTTCATTGTCTATTGTATTTATATTTTCTACATTTACTGTTCTGTTTTTAGTAAAACCGTTTCCTGTGAACTTTCTGTTTCCAAATATTTTGTCCTACCCATATCATATATTCAGCAATAACTAGTACAAAATATTATTCAGAACAAATAACTGTTCCTTTACGCAGCCAAAGAAAAAAGAAAAACTAGCATTATTGGAGTTACAGTGTTATCAATAGAAAGCATGAAAGATCTCTTACAAAACAAGGCTTAGTTCAGAAATATCTGTTCAGTATTACAGAAGTTATGATCGATTTTATGAAAGCTTACGAAAAGGGGCGTGGCAAAAACTTAACACCCACTAATATAATAAGCAAATTAGGTATAATATATTCATCCAATGAACTTTTAACTATATTTTAGTAATCTAGAGGGATTACATTATAATAAAATGTAAAAATAAAAACAGTGAATTTTAATACACCTTGTTTTTTAAGTGTCCCTTCATTATTTCCATAACTCTATTCTTCATATTTTTGAGAGGTCTATCCTTTTCTCCATTCTTCTTAAAGTACATACAATTGAGGTCTATTCATTTCTCCACTCTTCTTAACGTACATATAATTGACCCATGTTTATCACATATTACTTGTTTTCTTTAAAAATGGTCGCACCTTACACTAATTAAAAAGATTCTCCAAACTTTCCATACTTATGGCAACTGTAGGAGATGTGTCCAAGGCGGAATCAGTAAACATTCATAACTTAAGAAACAGGATGAAATAATTAAGCAATTATGTTAAGCTAACGCAAGACGTAAGTATTTAATCAACAAAAATGTTTCAATTGGACTTATATAATAAATAGCCGAATTACATCTTCGCCTCGATAGAGAAGTGGTGAGCACAATCTTTATACTTCAAGATCTGGCTTACAGAAAGCGCTTCACAGTAATCCAACCGTTTTAATGTTTCCAAATCCCCTCCCTCACTTCCTAGATCGAATGCGTCAGTAGGTTTACAGAAACCATTACCGCCGGACTTCAGAGAACCCTTTTTTTGTCCAAGAGGCCCACACCAAGTCAGGCCTGAAACAGTAAATTCATATATACTCGCCACAATAAATATATAATATTTTAATGTCAATTTTCTCTCTTATTTTCGCATTCCTAATTTTATAACTTCAAAATTTTCGGAGTGCCACCAATAAAGCATTTCCAATGCCAAAAATGTTTATTAGTAGATATTTTTGAACTGTCATTTCCTGAACCCTTTAACATTTTTAACAATATAGCTTTAGCTTGTACGTCTCTGCCTTACATCTCAATTTTGAAACCAGTTCAGGGCGGTTATCTGTGTAAGGTTTCTTCGCGGATTTTCCCTTATCCTGAAAAACGAATGTTGGATAACTCTAAGCTATGGACGATGGACTCATTTGTGCATCATTTCACCCATTGCATTTATCGTCCAATCTGACTTAACGTTGGAGGACGTAAATAACAAAAGTAGAATTGTTATTTGTTCTTTTTTCTCTCTTTTTACCTCTTTTTACCTCTCTCTTTTTTAATGTAAAATCAAAATATGAGATTTCTCTTTAAGTATAGTATAATTTATTCAATCATTTCCAATTTTAACACTTAAATAACTGCATTCCTTTCCTGTTTAAGACTTGATTATTTACTTTCAAGTTTCAAATCGAGTTTCCTTCGCCGTATTACCACATGCTCTTACTTCCCAAAATTAAACACTAATACCCATTTGTTATATTCTTCGATTAATTCCCCTTATATTATTACATACACCAGGGAGGTGGGCCATTCAGTTTATTGTGCACGTATGTGCCAAACTCAAACAGAAAAGAAAACTATACAGCTGTTTGGCATTGTTTATTTCTTCTAGATCGGTGAGTGATTCATGAAGTAGGTAGTCAAAATAATGTAATTTCTAAATCTACTAATCTGGTAATAAAGTGCATCGTTCACTCTTGTATGCAAATTTCGATCTCTAAATTAATAAAATGTATCCATTTGCGTAAATATTTATTTCTGCCATTGCGTAGTTATTAAAGGTTCGTGAAAGCTGATGCGAGAGTTCCCAGTTCTTAAATCATAGTAAAGTGAGATGATTGCAGTTAACCTTGGGAAGTCGAACACGCCTAAGAAGCGATATGATGATGAGGTTCCGCGTGCCCTCACACCCCGGGGTGTCCACGACGTTGGCGCCACAGCGATGTTAGATGCTTGTGAATGACTCGTCTAGCCTCGCCGCCTACAACACGCTGCCGCCGCCCAGGCGACAGGGGATCGAACTCGGGCACTGGCGCCAGCAGTCGCCACTCTGGCTGTGACGTCATTACTTCGGTTTTCTTAGTAGGACACGACGTCACTATCCAGGCATTGCTACCAGATGCAACGCAGTGCACCAATTTTTTATATTGCAAACAAATATGTACCTTCCATGTGGGAGTGTATGGACAAAACTTGGACGACTGCGCAGTGATCCAGTTAACCCGAGTTGCATGGAGTGTGGGCGTAACCAATGCTTTGTCATGTTTCCTCCAATGCATTTAAAGATTTTTATTGTGTAGCTGTTGCCCATTCTACATTCCTTTTTTTAATAAAGGTAGCACAAGATTAATCTTACTTCAATAATCTGAAGGTGCGATATACTCATATGGCTTTATTATGAATATTTATGTGTATGGCGTATAATTTTCTATTTCGTGAAATATTATTAATAAAAGTGTATTGGTTAGCCCCGTAGCTCAGTCGGTAGATCACCTGCATCTAACGAATAAAGAGTTAATACCTTCGACATGTTCGGCAGCACCATGGCTCAGTGGTTAGACCACTTGGCTCTCACCAAGGCGGCCCGGGATCGACCTCAGGCGACCGCAAAGTGAGATTTGTAGTGGACAACACGGCGCTGGGCGGGTTTTCTCCGGGATCTCCGGTTTCCCCCGCCAACTCATTCCACCGGTGCTCCATCTTCATCTCATGTATCATCCGTGTCATCGCCTGCGGTGCCGTATGTGGTAAAATCGGGCGTTAAACACTACACATTTCACATTTTTTCGACATGTTCTAAAGGAGAACAGCCGCCGATATGACCATTGCAGTTAAAGGTGGGGTATAAATGGAACAAAAAAGTATATTTTTCAGCACACTTTTGTTTTAATCTGATAAACATTTGCACATAGACTTCATTACAAATTTTTGGAGAATACAGTAGGTTAAGTACATAATATACTGACTTTGGAATTAACACCTCTTCATATTATACCACGATAACAGCCTAATGGTGACTTAGCAGTTCAAAAATTCATAAAGTGTTTGAAAAATCTAAGAAGCAGGAACGAATGCTCCGAAGTGCTTAATGTTACTTCTAGTTTACGGAGAATGACTAAAAGCTAGAAGTAGATATACAGATTCTTTAATAATTTACAACGTTTAACCTTCGTTATTTGTATTACTAAACAATTTATTTTGACAGGTAAAGTTTCATCACGTACACTTTTTACCTCACCACGAGAACAAACAAGTAGCGACTTCCCATTCGTAAATTATATAAATATTTGCAAATTCAAACCAATAATAATTAATATATACACCCAAAATCTACCCCTCATAAATAGTGTGATTTAATAAGATATAAGTTCGCGTGGAGAGCACTACTTTATCCAACTATACGTAGATAATGCATAAAGTAAAAATTCATCTACATAAAAGTTTACTTAAGCGCTATCTACCCAAAATCGAGGGTATGTAAACCTTCTTTCACTAGTGTATTACTAAGTTTGGTTTTAAATAATAATAAAATAGAAATCTCACATTAAACATTTATTATAAGGTGCCTTATTCCTAGAATTCATGATCGAGCATTAGACAAATTGAACATGTTAAACTGTAACTTACTTAAATTGCACTGCTGTTCCAAATATCCCCTCCGTCCCTCCACTTTCATCTGATGTCACATATTGGTCGGCTGTAGTAAGGTAGCATCTGTTCGAATGCAGTGAGTGAAAACCACATGATATATTGCTTTCGTTCTTTTGAACCTTATGTAGGTTTGGCTTTGCTTGACGAATGTTCAATTCATTGGTTAAAAAAGGATACTCGACCTCTTTTGGAGTAATAGAACATATGATGAAAAAATAGCATGATGGCTTTGTAATAGTTCTTAAAAATAGTTAATCTTTAAGTATCACAAAAATTTTACTTTCACAACTAGTTACCTATATGAATTAAGTATTGCATTCAAACTAAAAATTCTACATCTAGGTTTCTCTGGATGGATTTCAAGGTCTATTGAATACGAAAGAACTATTTTTAGATAGAGGACAGCAAAACCCATGAAATAAACCTGAATATCAAAATTCATGTTCTTCCAAGGATTGTGCATGAAGTTTTTTCAATAAAATCCCTACCTCAAATAATCCTTTATATGGAAAATTTCATTGAAGTTCTGTTTCAAGTAATATAACATCTATTTCAGATATTTTAATGGTTAAAAAATAAATATCAATTCTCAAAGAAAACCGGTAGATATATTTTGTATGTTATACAATTAATAAACTTAAGTTCTATATACAAATGGTTATATGATTAAAATGCAAAACTTACGTCAAATTTAGTACCTTTTGGATATGATCTTAATTACTGGCTTGAATTTCCAAATAATTACGTATTTTTAAGTTTTAATTGATATTACTTTTTCTCATGGTAATCAAAAACTTGTGACTAAATTTAGGCATTATCTAACATATAGTGACCCGTTTTTAACATATGACTAACGTTTCAGTCTCGACTTATCCGTTACCTATAACCAACAAAAAATGTATCAAAGAACTTCTGTAAACTTTTATTACAATTACGAACATAAAAAGTTGTAAAGGGTGGGTAGAGAAAATAATGTAATTTTATATATCTATTTTAATTATTACACTAAATTGTATTCTAACTTGGGTTAGGGTGTGGAAAGCGTTTCAAATTCAATAAAATTCTTAATTAAATCTTGCTCTTGGCCTGTTAATAGCCCCTGTTACCTAGTCTCTTGAATCATTTTAAATCCTCTTGTTACTACACTACAGTCCAATTGGTTGATCAATACCTAAATATCATGTAACTTTTCGTTCCGAAAGGAGATTAAACAGACATTTTAATGTAAAAATGTAAAATCCATCTAATATTAAACGAAACGCCGTTTACCTCTCAACGACGTTTCAATAAAGTAGCTTGACTCGTATCAAATGCCCAACAGTATCATAACAGGGATATCAGTCGATGGTTCACGATTTCAAATAGGAATTTCGTCTTATTTTATGACACTTTTGACAACACTTTTGATGTCTAAATCAATTTTCGGTAAGTTTTTCAAGTGCATTTTCTGTATTTTGTACAATTAGCAATATATCTCTCCTATTTCTTTCAAACTTTATAGAAATATTTAAAAAATTAAAGGAGTTTATGATAACGACCTTCAAAAATGTGTGACTGTGTATGCGAAATTGAAATGTAGTATAGGCGCCGAGAAGAACATTCCAATCAGCAAACATTTGCTCCTCTGTACCATACTAAAAAGAAACATAAAGCGAAAACCGAGGTTAATGAAGGAAAGGAAATACATATCAGAAAAGGAAAACCAACCCAGCATTCGCTCTTTCAACCAGGCTAAACCACGAAAACCCCATCATGAGAAAAGCCAGCCACCAGAGCTGAAACTATCACCTCCGTGTTACTGCAGTACTACCTCTTTGATAATGTAGACCTTAACAGAAATTCATTATATTAAGAAGAATTTGAAATGCAACTATAAAGCCTCACATACCAAAGATACTTAGAAAATCGTGATATATTTTCTTTCGTGTAAACACAAAATTTAAGTTGTTATACATGTATTTCCTTAGAAACGATATTGTTGTAAGTCTGAACTTCGTTCTGTATAACTCATCTGCAACTGTAGAGAAACACGATCGAGCACAATTTGTTCTGCTCCAGTTTTATATCTAAGATATGCGATTAAAGCGGCATTTTACCACCTTGAACGTGTACCTTGGAGACGGCATTTCACAGTGTGAATCAAATTTTCCGTTTCCGGAACTTGATCAAGTCTTCTGTTTCTGTTCTCAGCAAACTTCCTGTAAACGTGAACTCTCACATTTCTATACACGTTTCCGTTCTGGTTCCCGTTGCCGGTTATTGTGAAGCACCTTTTATAGTGTAAAGAGTGTGTGTTGACATATTTGAGATTTGAAGGAAATTAATATAAAACTGAAAAAGTGTATATGAAGAGCCTCCTAAAACGTACTAGTTTTATGGATATATTGAGTTCCAATATGTAAGTAAGAATTAAGCCATTTTAAGTTTTTTGAAAGGATACAAAATTAAGGATGAGTATTTCCATAATAAATAACACCAGAATTGCTAGCATTATTTCATTCTGAAAGGAACAGCTACGCTGACATACATTATGATCTTGTATAATAGTGTAAACGCTCAAATATCGGGTGTAGCATTTAGTACTTTCCCACCCTTTTTCCCACGCTAGAACGAGTATATAGATTTTGTTTCTCGAGTGCAAAGGGAGCACAAAGCGCATCCGGCGTTATTCTGTTCAGCTGCTATCAATGACACATGGTAAAACCATACCACACCCGGCTGAAATCAACACGCAAAACGGAAAAGAACCAACCCACATAATGAAATACTTGCTTACGAACGACCACGCCCGGATATACCGCCGTAGTCCCAAATGCTTCATCACGCATACACAATACACCCGTTAGCGGCAGATTAGCGACGTTCCTTTCATTCAGACATTAGGCTCTGTACTGTTGACGCACACCGCCGTGATCATCATCTAGTCAGTATGCATAATTTAAGTACTGGAACCGCCTGACAGGTATGCAACCTACACTCTGGACGTAATAGTAGGCGTTACGTCATAAGCAGGAAGGGTATGTGTACACTGACGCACATACACAGAATGTTTTCACCTTCAGGTGGCCCACCTCTGACACCACTTAGACAATATTAATTCCCTATATGACTGGACTGAAAAAATTCAAGTTCAAAAACATGTTACTGATGTGAAATTAAGGGTTAATTCGGAAATCACCTCTAACTAGATTTGGTACCCAAAGTAAGGCTAAATCAATAAAATATCAATTCGGCCTTCTAGAGGAGAGAATGGAAGATTTATTTACGCAACTATGTTGTTTTATTAATATCAGCTACAACATGTAAGGATCACCGATATTTGTGCCAGAATTAGGCTTCCCTTCTGTTATAATTCGTCAAACTGCAACTGATTTCCGAGTCTTTGATGTCTTCCAGTGTTAAATGACTGTCTTCTCATGAGTAAGTTTTGAAATAAAGCTAAAACAAAGAGGTTTTGAAGGATATTTGGATACTTTTAAAAGCGTTTGGAACGATTTTCGGCTACTTAATGGGCTAATCGTGTGCTGAGAAACAGTCTTCTAAACCACGTGACTGGCTGTTTGTTACCTTCTCTATCAAGTAAATTCTGTGAGAATGACCACTGAAGTCCTCTTCATTCTGAATGAGCTGTATATCTGGTTATCCATAATAGGCAAAATCTTACTGCAAAAATGTGTGTACATCTTGTTAAAGTACACAATTTATGTCAATGTTCCCTATGGAGTTAACCTTTTTCGAGATAGTTCTTGTGGTGGTTTGAATTTTAAAATATTTACAGTTTTCTCAAATAGAAAGTCGTTATTCCTTTTTCTTATTATGTGTACTGACCATGCAAAGAGCATGAAATGTCAAAACCTTCACATAGGCATCGCCTTCAAAAGATTTAACTATCACTTAAACCTGCTCTATTGTCCCATTGTCATTGTACTACAAGAAAATCCGTAACAACCATTTCTGCAAATGTTTACCTTGATTAAGATAAGTAAATGGCAGAATAAGTCTTGTTTATTTAAAAGTAGATAGTGTATTGGCCCCTTAAACTTCTATGGTTATATTGGAGAGTTTAACTTGAGAAACAACTGGTATCCTGATTGAACTTAAATTTATGAGGTTGCTTTTATTAGCATAGTGTAAAACAAAGTATAAGATTGTGAATAGAACAAAACTAAAAGGTTTTTAACCTTTCCCACTTATTACATCTTATTAATACTTAGGTATTGCATTGTATTGATATTATTTATAACAAAATTCAATGCTAGAGAAAATATATGTGACTATCCTTCTGCAGTATAGCCACATTTTGTACAGTGCCCTACCAATCCAGTGGCCGAAATGGTATTTAATAAATAGAGGAAATTCGCAAGAAGTACTAACACAAACAGTTGTGTTCCACTTTTATGCACGTTAATGTACCACGTATCTTTCCAATACTATTTAATATGGATGTGAAAAATCTTAACTATGAGGATTATATTTGAATAAGCCTACACTTAAGTAAAACTATATATTTCTTTGTCAATATTATAAAGAAACAAAATTTATGCTTGTTTACCTGTCTATGTGTATATAGTAATCCCACAAAACACACAACTAATTTTAATAATGTTTTGAACACTGAAAATCCTTATTCTTTGTTAGGGATGTGTGCTATAAAATATCTTCTGATTTCAGTTCATAAAATACAAAAATATTAAAAAGTTTTTACAGTGCCTGTGAGCCAAAATATAGTTGGAACTACAAAAAACTGACAGGTACAATGCTGAGAATGTCATGGAGTAAAGAATATCTGCTATTAATTCACATAAAATGAATTTAAAATAAGATAAATGACCAATGATTGTTCCATCTCCAAAGGGTACTTATAGACTGTGTAGCGTTTCCAAAACTTATAACACTAGTGGGAAGATGTTAAGGAAGCTGACATTCTTTTGCATCAGTATGAGAATTTTTCATCCTTATTGGGAATGTAAAGTCTGCACGAATTTAAATTATAAGTGTAATGGATAGGATTGACAATTAAGGTATTGTAGATTATTGCACAGCAGTTTTATAAAGCACGGGTGGAGTTATGTGTAATTTATCAGTCATGTAATTCTAAAAGCCATCCGTAATCTAAATAATTATACATAAATATAAAACATTATTCAGTAAGTTACATTACACTTTTCGAACATACACCAAACCTTATTGAATAAATTACTTAGGTCATTCAATATGTAGTGGCAACATTTCAATTAACAAAAAATAAACCACTTTTGGAGCAGTCACATTATTGAAATGTTTAGAGGTAATCTCCTCCAACATGAGGAACTCCCCTCCACACATCAGGGAGCCGTCGGATGCCATCCACAGCGTCTTCTTGTGCTAATATTCAAACAGACTGCTCTACTGCTGCTATAATTGCCTGTCTAGTTCTAAAGTGAACTACTTTAAGTGGTAATTTATTTTCTCTTGCTAGTTCAATACAAATCCAACAACGATGTTCTTCCAGCAGTGCTCTAACAGTGGAATGCGGTACACTCCCGGAACTTGGAAGTCCAGTTTGTCTTTCACCGGTCTCAACAGATGTTTAATCTTCGGAGGTAGCTTGTGGATGGTCCTGATGTTGTATTTGGCGAGAATTCTGCTGATTCTGCCGGATAGATTGCTGGTAAACGGCATGCAGGCTGTAGCGGTAGGCTTATCTGACTCTATGAGACCAGTGAAAGACAAACTGGACTTCCAAGTTCCGGGAGTGTACCGCATTCCCTGTGAATGTGGGACACCGTATATAGGACAAACCGGAAGGACCATCCCTACTGGAATAATCGAACATGAACGGAGTATTCGTTTAATGCAACCTGAGAAGTCTGGGCCGGCAGAGCATTGTTTTGATAACGACCATAGAGCCAATTTTCGGGAGACGACCATCTTGGCAAAATGCAAGTTACTGGGAGCGGGGAATTAAGGAGGCCTTGGCGATTTCCTCTGAAAGGAGCAGACTTAATCGTGATGCTGGATTTCAGTTCAGCTCCTCTTGGAAACCGGCCTTAAAAATGGAAATCCGGTGAATTAAGAAGCAAAGATCAATACAGCTTGATAATCAAGTTAAGTAGTTACGTTTCTCTGACCCAATTAATTTTCTATACTCTAGCCATCTCCTGACCTGGCATTTAATTTACTGAAAACAGTCTTTTGTTCAGTAATGCGAATTTTGATAGTGTTTTGTCTTTGTTTATAGTTGTGTTATATCCAGTGTTTCATCTGTGGTTATAACATTTTATAAATATCCTGATGATGGGAGAGATGTACACTCCCGAAACGTTGATATCTAATCATCTTTTCACCTGGCTGGCCGAGAAGAAAGTGAGCGTATTCGTCGCCAGGAAAGCTTCAGGTCTTATTTTATATTAGATGCTCTTATTTTTTCATTGTTATCAGCTTACTTGATCTATCGCTGATAGATAAAAATGAAGGCAGTGTTGACACTAATTTTTGAATGACCCATGTAAATAAACTATTCAGTTCTGTTACCTTTTTCAAACAGTTTACTTTATAAATAAGTATCATTATAAATCCATAGCAACTTAGTATGTAGTTTTTCCTTTATATTGTAAAATAATTTAGTATATAACACTCGTGTATTTTGCATTGTTTATTTTATATTCTTAAACGTTAAAGTCTTTCCCTTTTAAGAAAAATTTGACACTTTACAAAACGTGGAACTTCATGAATGCTTCCTTACTTGGGACTTTGATATGGAAATTAAGTTTGGTGTTTATTCTGAGATAAACTAAACAAGAAATACAATAGCATATCTGGAGGTTTCTTTGTTTTGAAAAATAGTTGGAGACAATGTAATTAAATAAGTGTGTATGAAATATTTGAAATTTAATATCAATGTTTTCTGTTTCTGTTGCAGGTAAGTTTATGAAAGCCTATACTGCAGCTTTAGGTGCACATCCATGATTAGAAAACGTTCACCTGTAAGTAAGTAATGATGTATAGTTAAATAAAAATCTGAAATGAACAATCAGTTATTAGATTGATGCATAAGTCTGTAAGGTTCCGAATCCTGTTATTAAACGTAAATGATGCACTATAGCTGAATCGTACCATTTAATGATTTGTTCTAAAAAATTTAATCCCGAATTATTCTCGTTAGCCGACCTAAAACGCAGAAGTCCTTAATCAAAGCCATTTGGTCTACCCGAACTTGACGAATCGTGCGTTTTGAAAAGTGGCTTTTCCTTACGTGCTTTTACTAATAATATTTTTCTCATAGAAGGCACACTAGTTTTGAGTGACCATGGTCGCGTTTACATTTTTATTACATAAAAGCAAACAAGATATGTATTTCGTTTGTTCTAATCTAACACTCTATCTTGCCGAGTAAGTTGGCGACACAACGTATGCAGAACGTCCCCGGTCCATAACCTTCGAGACAACCAATCTCTCAAAGAGTTCTTTATCGGTCGCTAGGTTACTTGGCTGCATAATAGTTTAATCCACGAAGTTCTTATAATTGCTTTCATCGGCACATGTCATTTCTTTCTTATTCATTGCCACATTAGGTTTTTTTTTGTGTAATTTACGTTCTCTAACGTTAAGTCATATCGCACGATGAATGGAATGGGTGAAATGATGCTCAAATGAGCCCACGGTGCATAGAGCTTCGAGTTACCCGACATTCGTCTTTCAGGAAACCCCTGGAAAAAGAACCTTAACCAGGTAACTCACCCTGACCGAGATTCGAACTCGGGACCTTTTGAACGTGAGGCAGACACGCTACCACCACGCTACCGAGGCGGGCACATCAGGTACTGGACTAATCACCTATCCTGGATATGTTCCAAAGTTTTCATGCCCTCGACAGGCTACTCAACAAAGGCATTGACTTGCAGGTATTATAAGGAGGAGAGTAATCTATTGAAGAATCTTTAGCTCTAAAGTAGGACAAAAGCCCTTCAAATCTGAGATGCACTTCAGGCATGCCTATAACCAATATACTCCAAATAAATAATGAGAGATACAAACGGTATAAACAATTATCCGAGCAACTACCAATTTATGTATCAACCAAATACAACATAATTTGACATTTTCTATTTTAATTACGTTTTGAAGTGTTACAAGCAGCCATTACTATTTTAAAACACTGAATACCAGGTATAGGAATTCTTAGGCAGTTCGGTTCAAGTTATCTGCACTTAAGTCCATTATACCACAAATAATCATACATTTTTTGTTTGTTTTTATTTTACTTAAACTCCAACGCAGGTCATATCGGACAGTAAACGAAATAGATTAAGTGATGCTGAGTCCATAAAGCTTAGAGTTACCCGACATTCATCTTTGAGAATAAAGGAAAACGCCGGAAAAAGCCTTGTCCATATAACTCGCCCTGACCGAGGTTCGAACTCCTGACTTCTGGAATGTGAGGCAAAAATGCTACCCGCACACCACAGAGGTGATAAAAATCCTGCAGTGATAATGGGTTAAGTGTAGATAACTGAGGCCAAGAGTCACTGAAATGCAAGTAAAAGCAGTTCCAGTTTGCAACCAACAAAAGACTGCAAGGAATGGGAAGAATGGTTCCTTTCCTGCTGGCTTTAATGCTTAAAAATTCCTATGACTACTCCTTACATTGTAGCTTCAAGGACGTTTCATCAATAACAGTATTTCAACATGTAATCGGTCTAAAATTTTGGGCCAAGGCAAAATACTCCGTCTACAGTCTGTCCGCCTGCATTTATTTTATTCAAGAGAGAAGATCTCGCAAGGACTTTTCGTCAACACAACGTGAATGGAGTTCTAACTTGCGCGTGCTTGCAAAACCGAATAGGAGACAAGTGAAGGCCGTCAGGACATAGCGAGAGAAACCCGGGTCCTTTTATTTCCAGACTTTACCGAGGTTAGCCTCAGGTTTACATGTGATCTGGTATTACTACAAATTACAGATCATAATACCGCATTTACCTAATTCCTCACTGTACCAACAGAATCCACCGTAATACAAACAATCCTCAGCTGCTTGATTACTCAACTACCGAAATAAGTTTTTGAACACTGAAAATAACGACATGACAATTCATTCTATTCTCAAATCACTAATGAATAAAACTTTAACTACTTCACAAAACAACTACTTTCATGAAAAAATTGTTTTACGATATTAGGAAACAGTGGACTGAACTGAACTCTCTGAATGTAGATTCATAAATACCTTTGAATATTATTTTATGTTTCCAAATACATTATAAAATAATAAATTCTGATTCCATATACCATAGTATTATAACCAATATTTATATTTTTAATTATTCAGTTTAAAAATGCCAAATTATATATCATAAACGTATTTTTCTAGCATTTATAGGTTATCTACTTTAAAATATTCTGTTTAACTAATTTTATGATATATTCTATTAAAATTTGAAACATTACTCTTCTAGCTATTTAAATGTTTCTCTTAAAACAGAATCTGTGGTTATATTGTCTTCCTTCATATGTTTTAAATATGTATATCTGTGAAAGAATACAGAGTAACAATAAAAATAAAAATAGTTAGAAATAATCTTCAGGTTTTCAAATACTCTTAGCTAATTAAAAGAGTGTCTAAATGGAATTGTAAAGGAATTATATTTTCAGCTCCAATATATATCTATTGAGCAAATAAGCTAGGGCTTTGAATCGTTATAGTTATTGGCGATTATTATGATAGTTTGGACCGAAAACCAAAGTTAACGGCGGTACAGTATACAAAATGCTTCGCCATTGTCGAACTCGCACGGATTCACTCCATCAAGGGAATAGATAACTTGAAAGCACTGCATTTCACTCTTTCTAACGGTCCCTTAGATTAAAATCTTAAGAATAAAATAAGTGTATCAATAAGTTACTAACCGTTTCTCTCTACAACATCAGTGAAAATAAAATACTATTGATCGTATTGTCACTTAATAAAATCCTACATGTTGTACTTGTCTGATAACAGCGTTTAAACCCTATATAATATTTAACAGAATCCTGTCTAGAGTAGTATCGTGCTGATATAATGTTATGGTTTATATTAACTCATGTACTGAACATAGTGCCATTTGATAAATCTCGCCGATTCAATCTGTTTCTTATATCTATCTGCATTTCAGAAATTATGAAATGATATAAGGTAGCATTTGAGAGGACATACAGGGAATAAGTGATTATAAATCAGATGGCATGCTTTTACCCCTTATTCTCGTAAAGTGCTACCGTAAATATTCCTCATTTACTGCTTGTTTGGTATAGACACACAAAACTCAACAGAAAACGAGCAACTTTTCACTAGTAAACATGAAATTAACTCTCAACTTGTAGAACTTGCAATTGTTTGACAGACAGATTTGTTTGCGCCATTTCTGTCTTCATTTGTTTACGTGCACTTGCCAATGAAGATAGATATACTTTTTTTTTCTAAGCGCTTAAAAAGGAAGATATGTACTACGAGAGTTCAGAATATGATACATCTGTTTTATGAATAAAATAATTGGCATCAAATTACCAGAAGCCAATAATGATAATGATGACGATGATGATAAGCTATAAAATGTCACTGAAACACAACGTGTCCTCATTTTTGCATGGTTTTCTTTGCGTGCTTTATAATATATATTGTCCATAACGTTAGATAATAACATTATAAACAGAATTTAAAAACTCCTTTTCGTTGCAGCCACACTTAACAGACATTTTGTATTTAGGATTATGCCGTTCAGACACACGGACTCACATATACACACTATCCAATTTCTAAAAGTTCTTTCTTTGATTCAGGAAACCTCAAAATTTGTATTCTAACTGAAATCTCAGAATAGCATTTTTGGGGGGAATGAAATTCTTTCTCTACTTACCTCCTACCTGTATATGGGTAGTTAAATTATAATCGAACCCATTCGTGGCCTCTTGCTACTGCGCGAGACGGCTGGCAGTCGCCGGGGAACTTAGACCGGCAGAGGCGGACTAGAATCCTTACCTTAAAAAATATATGCTGAAAATGTTGACCTTCTCTCAAGCAGCATATCTCTCCCTCACTCTCCGAAGCTCAATAGCAGATATATTTTTTATTTTATGTACATTGTTTTCCCTAAGTTCCTGTAGTGTATGAGCATTGGAACGATGCACTTTTTCTTTTAAAGAATCCCATAAATAAAAGCCACAATTCGTTAGGTCAGGAAAAAGATGGCCCCGCAAATCAACAATAGTTATTCAGTCATCAAGCACCTCTCTTACTGCATTTAATGATTCGGCAGCCGTATGTACTCTTGCAGAATCTTGATGGAATCAACCATAAGATTTCTTTTCTTCTGTCAAGCAATTGAAAAATGACCTCAAAATTAATCTCTGATATCGCTCTGTATTTATTGTTTCATCAAAGAATATGGACCCTATTATTCTTCTAGCACTTATCGCACACCACAGTCCAATTTTCTGATCATAATGAAGTGTTTCATCCAGTAGCACAGGTTTTTTTGAAGCCCAGTATCGGCTGTGTGAGTATTCAAACGTCCAGTTAAATGAAGCCAAGATTCATCAATGAAAAGCAAAAGCTGTGGATCAGTGAAACACCTTTCTTCAGATCGAAAAAGCCAGTTTCAATAATTCACATGTTCAGCGGGATCATTTACCTTTAACGCTTGCACATGTGTGTAGCGAGTTCAGTTTCAACAGATGCGTACCGTTCCAATCCTCGCACACTACAGGAACTTATGGAAAATATTGTGCAAGAAATCACAAGAATATCCATTGCTGAGCTTCGGAGAGTCAGCTAGAATATTTACGTGAGATATGCTGCCTGTTTCAGAGCAGAAGGTCAATATTTCCAGCACATATTGTAAGGTAGAAATTCTAGTCAGCTTCTGCGAAGTTTCCCAGCGATTTCTGGCCGCCACGCGCAGAGAGAGAGAGAGAGAGAGAGAGAGAGAGAGAGAGAGAGAGAGAGAGAGAGAGAGAGAGAGAGGCCGTGAGTGGGTTCGATTATAATTTAACTACCCTATAGTAGAAAAGGTAAACATAGCTATGGATGAATATGGACAACTCAAATAAAAATTTCTCAATCATTTGCTAGTCTAAAGAGTGGGTTTATCCTCTGAAAAACGGCCATGTAACGTAAGTGAAAAGCCTTCTAACACCTTTTTAATTGCTTATACTGTTCATGTCTGTTATCAAGGAGTACAAAGATTATTTTAGCCTGGGAATGTTCCTGCCGCTCGAGCAGAACTAAGTTCGTTCACGTCACTGCCCGGTGTCTAACTACAATTGTCTCGTTGCGTTCTGCAACTGTTTTACCGCACGAACTGTCTACATAGACGACAGACTGTTTGAGCTACCTGGTAGAAAAGGAAATGCTGTTCTCTATACATTGTTACCAGTCCTAATAAATGTTTACTTTATCTATATCTTGCATATGTACGATGGCTGGAAGAATATTGTACTCTATCTACAAATCAACTATCAGAATTTCACAGGTAGTGGACGCAGTGAAGTCTCCTGGATCAGCAATAGTTTACAAAAACACGATTGTGTGTGAGAGGGAGAGCGTGAGAATGAGGGAAAGGGGACAAAGAGGAAAAAGAAAGGAAGGAAGATAGCATAACTGCAATTTTTTTTTTGGGGGGGGGGGATTTCACCAAACTCCCCCTATCACAAATAATGTTATATATAATATTTTCATTGTTTTTATTTAATAAGTTTTATGTTCGAAAACAGGCCTACGGTTTTGATAAAATATCCTGCGTGTGACAGAATAAAATATACATTTAAATTTTCTGATAAGATTTATTCATTTTCAATAACTATCAGGTAGACAAAACGTACTTTGAAAATATATAAAGCGCTTTAAAGATAAATAATTTGTAACATTAACTGTTTGTGCCATATTTACTACTATTGACCAGAACTTTCACATAGTTTAGGTCATACTTGTGACATTTTATATTCTTTCTTCTGTTTCTCATCAGGCAAAGCAAAAACATTAAAAACATTAACTGAGGCCTACATAATGGCTACCGTATTTACAATCGTTGTTCTATGTGTAGCAGCTATTTTTATATTTCATGTTGTTAGGAATAGTCAAAGATATTAGCTTTTATAATAAAATAAAGAAGTGATATAATGTGGGTAATGGTGTAATCATGGAAACGGATCATGGTGAGTTGTTGAATATTTTAAAAAGATTTTGTTCTTCTGTTTCTGAAAGTGTTAGGGGTAAGACTTATATTTGTCTATCCGAGTGTATAGCAGAAATAATTTTGTGTATGTATCAAAGATGTATAAGTAGCGTGTGCAAAAGTAAATATATAGTTCACCGTGGAATCTACCGCTGTTTGTAAAAAGACTACATTAATCATATTTGTGATTGTTTCAAAGAATTTAAAATCGTATATCAGGAATTAAAATTCCATCTTTGAAAGAGAAAAGTATTATTCATTCTTTAAATATAGCGTTACCGCGATCCTGGGAAAGAAAAAGATCTCATCGTTCAATGATTATAGATGTGCCTAATTATCCAGAGTTGCAGGAAAAACTCATAGATTTATTCAAGATCGTCACCAAAGGTGAGAAATTAATCTTCATTCTCCATCATCGCATCATAATCCTTCTATAAAAGTACCGCTTCATATGTAGCCTACAAAACATATGTATGTATGGAAAACAACTGCCACAATTGACAAAAGGTCGAAAAATAAACCTTTTTACGAATAGTTTCCAAAACGTATATGAAACGAAATTATAGAGGTTAGAGAAAGCCATGCATCAGATGTTTTACCTTCAGTTTATTCCGCTCCGTAAACGGTTGGCTGATTACCATCGACACGAATGTGAATGTTACTATAGGGCAATGACATTCAACCCCCTTTTTTGTTTCATTATCTACGTTTAAAAACAAAAACACTATGCATGTAACATAATATATGTAATGTACACATACCGTCATTAAAATCCGAAATGCGTCGAAAACCGATTTTAATTAATGGACCGTGATCCATTATCTTCCATAATTAAAAAGGGAAAGTGTACACTGGATACAAATGGAATTATTAAGTGTTTCTAGGTAGTCGGAACCGACGTGGTACATAAATTATTATTGGGAAGATTCTGATTATGTGGATGAGGTTATGGATGCCCGCTTCGGTAGCTTGGTGGTAGTGTGTCTGCCTCACGTTCAAGAGCTCCCGAGTTTGAATCTCGGTCAGGGTGAGTTACCTGAATAAGGGTTTTCCGGGGTTTTCCCTTATCCTAAAAGACGAATGTCGGGTAACTCTAAGCTCTATGGACCCTGGGATCATTTGAGCATCTTTTCATCCATTCCATTCACCGTCCGATATGACTTAATGTTGGAGGACGTAGATTACAAACAAACAAAAAAGGGTTGTGGGTTTCGGATCATAAGATTGCAACATAGTATTTGGGAATAGAGTTGAAACTGACTTATACATATATCAAGGGGGAAATGAAAGATTACTTACAGCTCGGAATTACGTACAAACGAGATTTTGATAATGCATCATTTTTAAAGTAATAGAATGGGCCTGGATGTGTAAAACTTTACAAACAATGAAGATATATACGAAGTAAATATTATTTAGAAATTGATCAATTAATTTGGACTGTTTCATTTTTCTTGCATTACACGATAAATCACATTTTACGAAATATATTAATGAACTTTCGCTCTTTTGTTTCGACCGAAAGCCACCATCTCAGCTTGTGTATCTGTCAGCAACGGCAGGAAAATACGTTTCGACTTTCTTTTAAGATAGTGTTTATTCATTTAATTACGTAAGATTCAGTTGTATTTCAGTGAAATTTAATACCAATAACTGCGTATTACGTATAAATGCATTACGTCTAAGGCTATATTAACATGTTTCTGAATTCCAGGACCAGAAAATATTTACCTATACATATGAATTATGTAAAACTGGGTTACCTATTAAGCAAGTTTCACTGTAAATAAATTATAATTATTTTTCATAAACTTTACTTAACTTTTAAGAAAATTGATGAATTATCAAAAAAATTCAAAAGACAAGTTTCGCAAAAATCTCGTTTGCATCTTCAGTCACTGTTTTATCTGTTGTTATCGTTGCTGACGTTACGTGAAGTATTACTTTTTGAATTTCCTACCAAACTCTAAAAATGAAACACACGATTGGTAGTACTTAAAAATTCATTATGCGATTTCTATTTTTTTAAATAGATATTTTCCCCAAGCCATTAAATCCATCGGACTATTTAATTACATTACATAAAAATAAGAGTTTTTAACTCATTTTTCATGAATTTGCTTCTTTAATAGTTTAATTTATAGCGTAGTAAATATACCCTTAAATAAAGAGTAAATTAACAGAGCATATAAACACAATATCAATACAGCATTAATTAATGGTTTTAATAAAGACTTTATAGATAAAATGCTTGAAAATTTTAAATACCAAAACACATAAATGGTATTTCTTCCTTTACAAAAATGAAAGACAATTATAATTCTAAAATATTTACTTACCATCCTCAAGTTAATAGACAACTTCAAACAAATTTTAAAGAATTTGGTATAACTTAGGTTCCTCAAAATAAATATATTAAAAATTTGCTACATTTCTCTAAAAAAATTAAATTCGCGATTGTAAAATGTCTGGCATTTATCTGTTCAATTGTTTAGATTGCGACCAGCTCTACACTGGAAGGATCAAACATAATTTGGAAACCAGAACTAAAGAACATTTTCGAAATATTAGGTATAAACAAACTGATAAATCGTCCCTGGCAGATCATTTTTGTCATTTAACCATGAAATAAATCTTGAAGTAAAATTATTAAAGCAATTAAATGGTTCCATAAACTTAATGGTTTGGGGAAAAAATATTTATTTTTAAAAATGGAAATCTGGTAATGAATTTTTAAATACTGCCAATCAATTTTGCATTTTCAGAGTTTGGTAATACATACTGTGACTTTGTGTGTTCGTAAAATTAAAAGTCAAGTTTGCAGAAATTCAAAATGATCTTTATTTCCGTAGAAAGACACTGTTTGTACACCCCTTTGCAGTAAGCGGACGTAACATAAACCAACACAATCTCTCATCATTTTTTCACACATAAATAAACAAAAGAGTTCACTTCGAATCACAGCTGCATGCGCACAAATATCAGTTCCGATTACCACTGTCCCTACTGGCGAGTCGCGGCTTCTTTTGTATACCTCTACTCATTGTTCTAGAAATTAATCGAATGTTCTGTAATAAACAAGAAAGCGAACCTTCCAGTCAGCTATCTGTATCTTTATTTATCTGTTTCCGCAATCATTTATCTCCGCGATGCACTGTCTGTCTCTTTGTGAGCGCCGGCCGCAACAATGCTCGCGACAATACCAAAATATTACGATATCTACAGACCGTAACGTTGACAACGAAGGAAGTGATTGAAGATGCAAACAAAGTTTGTGAAACTAGTCTCAAATGAATTACTTGAAATGTTCATGATTATTCTTAAAAGATAAGTGCAGTTGTTACAAATAACTATATTTTATATAGTATTTGTTGTTTCGCTGTTCCTATCTTCTCTTTTTTACATAATTAATATGTTTTACTGTGTACCACATATCTTCCCGGTAATGATTTTTTATCCGAAAGGTTCCTGGTTCGATTGCCATCTTCAGTCAACTTTGATCGTGTATTTCCTTGGTTGGTAGGTGTATGTTAGGATGATTTCCCATTACCATGATGTTTGTTTCATAACTTCCCTTGCTTGCTCAAAGTAATGAAAGCTCAAATTGAACACTAAAGAGCTACTTGCTCGACGCATGTCGACTTCCGCGCATCTCTGTGGCCTGTCTGCCTGCGCCGGTATGTAGAGGGACTACTGTATTCATCTCAAAAATTGAACTTTTAGATTTCACTAGAGTTGCGTATTTTATTTCTCCTGAACATGCTCTAAAAAGAGCATTTTTACACTGTTGTTGTTTGTAATTTACGTCCTGCAACTTTAAGTCATATCGGACGATGAATTAAATGGGTGAAATGATGCTCAAATGAATCCGGGGTCCAAGGAGCTGAGCTACCCGACATTCGTCTTTAAAGATAAGGGAAAACTCCGGAAAAACCTTATCCAGGTAACTCACCCTAACCGAGATTTGAACTCGGGATCTCTTGAACGTGAGGCAGACACGCTACCATCTACACTACCGAGGCGGGCTATTTTTACACTGTTTTCCATAAGCATGTGTATATGTGAAAACGGTTAAGTTTGAAACGTAGTTTTAAGTTTATTTTGTAAGGATGTATCAAAGTTCAAGAAAATTATCCTTTACATGGGAAACCATTATTTTGTTTTACTTTCTCAAAAATTGTTCCATCGATGTTTATTGAAATGGCATTTCTTCAAGATATTTTCATGGCAAATAAAATGTAATATCTTAAATTTTTTTTAGAATATCTTGTTAGACATTCCTTATTCTGAGTCACTGCTTAAGTACTGAACCTCAGGTGGGTAAGTGTACTTCACAAAAATGTGAATTTCATCAGTGCAAAAAAAATATATCAAATAAATGATAGTAGTATTAAATTTGCCAAACATTCTTTGTGTTGGTTTATATTATGAGATACTTCATTTTTTCAACTGAAAATAGTTGTACGCTTTTCTTCTCACTGTTTATAAAAATAGAACATAATGTCAAAATCATAACGTAGTAACAGTTTAGAAATATTTGACTATCGGTTTAGCTTTCACTGTTCTTATATAATGAAACGAGTAATTGAAGTTTATTTGATTAACAAGTAAATATGCAATAAAAATTTTAAGAACAGTTGTTTGAATGTGCACTCTTTAGCTACTGGTCCTGGGCGTAGGGAAGGCGTTGTAATTTCCTCCTCTGCACGCACGAAAGAACCTGCCATGAGATGAACTTCAGCACACGTTGGGACCCCATGCTGCCTCGCTGGTACCGCACTCTCCTCGCGGGGTCAATAGCCCAACTATACCACAGTGGGAGATCCCCTCTGTGCATTACTTGGTAATGTCAACCAGCAGGAAACCACATTCCCTTTGGTGCTGTAACATTCCCGTTCTGCGCCTACTTAAAAGTGATTTTTGTTAAGTTTTACAGATCCCCATGTATATTCGTAGCAGTATAGCATATTCCTTATTAAACTTTTTGAAAACGTAATAATATTTAGGTTATTTAAACATCAAAAGTAATTACAAAATTAAGCAATGTGTCTGTGAATATTGAAACAAATAAATGTAACTGCAGTACTCTGATATTTGAATTACGAGCAATATGAAGTGGTGCTTTGAATAAAAGAATTCGATTTAGTATTTCAGATACCTTATTGAGAAGTGAGTAGACAGTTTCCTTAGGACAATGATATAAATACTGTGGGAGGTTACATGAAAAACCTCTATATAAATTAAGATATCTTCAGTGGAAGGCCGGTTATCTAATTCTTTTTCTAATTAATATATTGGTTAAGTTAGTCGATGGAAATTAATCATTTCTTTACACTAGCCGTGTATAGGCTAAGGTTTTAGATAGAGTGAAATTGAAAAAATTCAATGTCATGGCCGGGATATGAATCCTAGTTTCCGTCCAGTTCCTCTTACCCATTGAGCTACCATATCCAACGTGCTGTCCTGACATTAAGTTCTCCAGTTGACTCATATATTTTCCCGGTCAACCACTAGGGGCTTTCATATTCGAGATACACCATTTGTGGCGACTTATTATTGTAAGTACTTGAGTCACAAGCTTCATAGTTAAACTTGTTATTTAAGTTAATCGACGGAAATTAATCATTTCTTTACACTAGCCTGTCTAGGCTAAGGTTTTGGATAGATATAGTCAAACTGGAAAATTCAATGGACTCAAGTACCTACAATAGTAAGTCGCCACAAACGATGGATCTCGAAAACGAGAGCCCCTAGTGGGGTACCGGGGGAAATATATATATATATATATATATATATATATATATATATATATATATATATATATATATATATACTAGATAGAGTCAAACTGAAAAATTCAATACCTCGGCCGTGATTTGAACCACGGATCTCATGGTTTCCGTCCAGTCGCTGCTGCCCATTGAGCTACCATGGCCAACGAGCCGTCCTGACATTAAATTCCCCAATTGACTTATATATATGGTAGATCAATCGGTAGCAGCGACTGGACGCAAACTAGGAGATCCGTGGTTCAAATCTCGGCCGTGGCATTGAATTTTTCAGTTTTACTCTATCTAATATATTTGTTATATTCCTTTATTTTATAGGGACAGTAATGAAAAACTATCTCTTTGTACAACGGTTTGTAAATCATTCTATGGAAGGCACTTAGAAAAATGTTATGTACGAAAGTACAGAATTCAATAATTCAACTCGCATTTTCTGCAGTTCAAGCGTAAAAATGCTTTGGAAATATTATCAGAGGAGCGGGCTGAAGGTATTAGACGTGAAGCAATTTGAAGATTTGTTTTACCAATATCTTTGTGAAATAAAAATATAGATCATATACTTTTAGGGGTTTTAATAAAAAATCGCCCCTAGAATGCAAAGGAGGTGATAAATATTCCATGAACATTTTGGCAATATTCGGCATGAATGGGGCCTACTTTATTAAAAACAAATAAGTGATATATTTTGCTCTTATTCTTTTAGGTTTGGTAACTGAAAAAAGACGCTATTGATGAATGGGCTTGAAAAGTGTCAGATTTTTGTAGCAATGCAAATGTTGCTCTCTAATATTCATATTATATACATAACATTAAATTATAATAAAATATGTTTGCTAGATATTTCGTAATCTTTTTCTAATTGTTCATTTTTCACTATCTGCATTTTACACTGCATCCTGACATCACTAATCAGTCCAAAGAGTTTCTATATTACAACAGTGCCCTCTACAGCTTCTCCCCTGCCAGTAACGAAGTTACGATAATAACTCTGGGGACATTATCAAATCTGACACTCCAATTAAATAATAATTGCAATATGCACATTCCACACACTATCTTGCATAGTTCCGATACCGTGGAAGAAAACGCACCACTCGGTCTCTCCTTGGTCTCGTCTCTTGGATAAAACCAGCAGGCTGGTCATTCTCTTTAACTGTTGGAAGCTGATAGAAAGGGTCATTGTCTGGGTACAAAATAAATACAGGTTTTAACCTATCGATGGAGATGTTAACTTCTCTGCCCTTGACTCTTAAAGTGTAAACTTATTTTGACGTTTAACAACGGCGAATGGTCCATCGTAAGGAGGTTCGAGTGATTTCTTCACTCTATCAATCCTAATGAACACATGAGAGCAACTAAAGATATCTTTATGAATGAACACATTTCTTTTATTGTTGCTGCGGAGTATGTTAGGTTTGAGTTGGTCCATATGTCGTCCTAGATCAACAACACAAATATGTCAGTCACACTGTAGGTGAGGTGAGGTGAGTTGAGGTGAGGTGGTCGATTGAAAGAATTGAATACCAGCAATATTTTCATAATTTGTTTCAATTAATTTGTAAAATTAATTTTCAAACAACACCACTAATGCTCCTGACACGCTAGGTATTTCTTCTAGTCTTCTATGTAATTTTTAATTCACATCTTGATAAGAAAAACACTTATGTGTATTTACTTAAATTCAAATTTCCACATAATTTAAACAATATTACATTAAATGCTCATTAAAAAACTTAAAGACTATAGAACATGTTGGCTCTGTGGTCAACATTCTGGATCTCCGGGTCCAAATCCGGTGCCCAAGCAAATTGATCGCCTTTTTATCTGTTTTCCCTCGGTTTCAAAGTAAATAAAATATTGGATAGAAATTAATTGTGCTTTCACATTATTATGCGTTTCAAATGGGAAGAGTTCTGGAGTCCAGCTAATTAGATGCCGTATAACACTCAGCGTCGCCAGCTTGTTATCCCACTCCTTTTATATTTCCCTCTCTCTCGCACACTCATGCAGGTCTGCTTGGCACAAATGTACGGGTAAGCAAATTATACTTTGCAAACTTTTACAATGATGCAGTTGCCAAAATCAAAATAGGAAAAAGAATTTTCGCAAATTATGTATATTTTAAAATACTATAACTATAATTACCTGTTTTTCTATTCCAATGGAACTGCCAGTGGCTCATCCATATCTCTGTCAATGTCACTTCCGTTAAGAGACAATTCGTCATTGTCATTGTCTTCATCGTCTGAGTCTTGCAAATTTATTATTATAGGTTCCAAAATCTCGTCACGTGCTACTTCTTTCTTAAAATCGTCTTCTTGAAGGTTTTCTGCGTGCCTCACACAGTTTTCCCAGTCCTATTGTGTCAGTTTCTTCGTGAACAAGTCGTTTAACGTCCGTCAGTTTAAAAGTATTATTTCTGTTTGCAATCCCCTTTTTATTTGAGCCCACACCAACTCAATTGGATTATATTGGCAGTGGTAAGGTTGGAGGCGTATTACCTCGTGTCCCGTTTCAATTGCAAGTTGATCCAGCTGATACACTTTTTCCGTGTTTTTAAACGGAAGTACTCTTTGCAATAACTCATTTTTAGTTTCTGTTTCCCAAAAAATTTTTAAGAACCTGTGCACCTTAAAAATAATGCTTCGAGCCTGACTTCGCAGTACCTGCCTTTTTGACTCGCCGTAAGAAGCCATTGCACTATTTAACTCTTACTCTAATGTTGTGTAAAACAACTGAATGATATTGATCTGAATTCTCCAGAGTAAATAAACACTTCTTATCCCACATTCATTCATAAACATAAGCATACAGCATTCTACAGGCTAACAGGAAATGAAGTGTTTGCTCTTTCTCAAATTTAACACCTTGACTTATTCACAGTAATTCTGTTATCACGTCATGTCAGTAGTTTAAATTTCAGTTCTGAGTAATTAAAAGTAGATGTACATACACACCAACCACTTCGAACTCTCTAGAGTAAATAGAGATTACGAACCATTCATAAACAAACATATAATGTGACCGAACACGTTCTGCCAGGGCAGCAGGAAATTTGTTTCCTCTCGCTCGAATTGGATTATTCAAAGTAATTCTTTTGTCACGTCATGTCAAAAATTTACGTTTCAGTTCTGGGTAATTACAAATATACGTACACGCATACATGCCAAATTCATACAGTGCTTACGTCGCGATTTATTTTTATAATATAGGTAAAAGTAGTTTATTTATTTGTATTACAAAAACTATTTGAGTTAAAAATATGGGGTTTTCATGGTTATGTTAGATACATTACTCTCTATGTTCCACATGGATCAGTTTCGGCAAAATATGAATTTTTGTCTTAGCGCGAATAGTATTTCATACAGATTGATTAGGTTGGCGCTCGTCACACACCACTTAGCGGGAATGCAATACGACAACACCGCAGAACTCCGATTGGTTGCTCACCTAGTAGCGCTCAAGGACAAACACCTTCCCATTTGAAACACATAATAGCCGTATGTACGGTAAAAGGCAAGATTTGGATAGAAAGACTGAAAAATTCAATGCCAGAGTCGGTATTTCAACCACGAATTTCCAGGTCGCCATCCGACTGTTCTTAAACCACTGTGCACACACTAATTAAACTTTTCTCAATAGATCCATCGCAATATGGTGATCGTAGTTAAAGCGGCATAAAAGAAGAGATATTAACTACAACAGAATAAATAACACACATATTACGAAATTAGATATGAATATGTGGTTACTTTACGTAGTAACACATGTTTGTTTGCTTGTTACTTGAGGCTTAGTTACGAGCATGGTAACAATAATTTAAGAGTTTTGAAGGACGTAACTTCAAACACAAAGCCAGAACAGGAGAGGCGACCCTTCACTGGGGAATCTCAAACCTCTCAGGTGCGTAGTCTCCGTTCCCACGCAGAGAACGAATTTACTTTCCCGTACTGCTTTTTACACCCTAAAGCTGTTTTAGATAATGAGTAGGGCTCGAAAGTGAAGAAAAATTCTTTTATTTTCGACTGTCAGGAGATGGAGCTAAGCAAAATGATTTGTGACGGTACAGTATTCATCGTCACTTCGCTAATGTGATCCCTTCAAACTTTCACTGCTATTACACTTTCTCCACGAGGTAGCAAATACGCACAACATAACTTGTAGAGAGTCGAACACAAAACCTCTCTTGTTCCTCACGGTAAGTCAACTATATAGCAATTGCAATTGATTATATGAATAACAATACATTCTCAAGTTGTTCTCTGGAATTAAGCCAGGTGAAAAGACGATTAGAAATGGACATTTCGGGAGTATGCATCTCTGCCATAATCAGGATACATATTAAATGTTATGCACACAAATGAATCGCTAGATATAACAGAAATATAAACAAAGACAAAACACTATCAAAATTCACTACTGAACAAAAGACTGTTTTCAATAAATTAAATGCAGGTCAGCAGATGGCGTGAGTATAGAAAATTAATTGGGTCAAGGAAACGTAATTACTTAATTTGATTATCAAGCTGTATTAATATGTGCTTCTTAAGTCGAAGGATTTATATTTGAAGGCCGGTTTCCAAGAGGAGCTGAACTGAAATCCAGTATCACGATTAAGTGTGCTTCTCTCGGAGGAAATGGCCAAAACCTCTTTAACTCTCCGCTCCCAGTAACTTGCATTTTGCCAAGATCATCGTCTCCCGAAAATTGGCTCTATGGTTGTTATCAAAACAATGCTCTGCCAGCTCAGACTTCTCAGGTTGCATTAAACGAATGTTCCGTTCATCTTCTCGTTTATTCTGGTAGCGAGGTCCTTCCGGTTAGTCCTATACACGGTATCCCACATTCACAGGAATTCGGTATACTCCCGGAACTTGGAAGTCCGATTTGTCTTTCACTGATCTCAACAGATGTTTAATTTTCGGAGGTGGCTTGTGGATGGTCCTGATGTATTTGGGGAGAATTCTGCTGATTCTGCCGGATTAAATGTGATGCTGGATTTCAGTTCAGCTCCTCTTGGAAACCGGCCTTAAACATGGAAATCCGTCGGCTTAAGTAGCACAGATAAATAAAGCTTCATAATCGAGTGAAGTAGTTATGTTTCTTTGACACAATTAATTTTCTATAATCAAGCCATCTCCTGACCTGGCATTTTTAATTTACTGAAAACAGTCTTTCGTTCAGTAATGCGAATTTTGATGGTGTGTTGTCTTTGTTTATATTTGTGCTATATCCAGCGATTCATTTGTGGCTATAACATTTAATAAATATTCTGATGATGGGAGAGATGCACATTCTCGAAACGCCGATTTCTAATCGTCTTTTCGCCTGGCTTGCTTCCCGAGAACAGCTTGAGCATATTCGTCACCAGAAAAGCTTCAGGTCTTATTTTAACAATACCTTCGCTAACTCACTTTCTAAGTGGTTCACTTGCAAAAATCATTGCTTAATATAGCTGCTGGTATTTTCTAGAATGTTCCAAAGGTGAGAAGAAAGAAATTCACGTTAGCTTCCGATAACCCTTTTGGTTTTTTTTTTTTTTTTTTTTTTTTTTGTAGTTTACGTCCTCCAACGTTAAGTCATATCGGACGATGAATGGAATGAATGAAATGATGCTCAAATGAGCCCGGGGTCCAATGCTTTTGGCGTTTACACTGTATGAGAGCATTATCCCGTTGGGTCATTTCTACCCCGGCCGGTATGTTCCTATTACCGATAACAGAACCCCATAGGTTTGCTACATGGGTCACTGCAAGTCAGAAAATTGAAGATTTTATTTCTTATTTTTCGCCTTTTTCGGGGATTTTTTGCTTTTTTGCCCTTTTCAGCCTTCTTTATCGTCTTATGCATTATTTTCTTTAAATTACGTTTTTACTGTTGTTTCTCAAACAGAAACAAAAGTAGTTTATTCATTGCTTTTCGCACTGTCGCTTCACAAATCCAGAATCTTTTATTGTTAAGTAAAAACCTGTAACTATGTCTCACATATGAATATTTTAAGAGTTTCAATCACTTACTCTAATATATATGTATTAATGCGTATGAAAAGTCCATAAATAAAACAATTTGGAACGAAACTAGCCATATTCACTTGTTCTAATGACCGATGTAATTATAAGGATGCCTAATCTTACGTTTATATTCAATATTTAAGTACAGTGAGACCTCTTTATCCATTACGAAAGATATTCATTCAGAATCTGGTATGCACAGCATGCCTTCCAGCCATGCAGATGAAATAATTCGTACCCTTCTCTTTCGCCGTTCACTTAGATGACTAATGGATATGTATCGAACTTGAATTCAAAACAATAAGAGTGACTTACATAGTAATAGTACGTAAAAATTTCATAAGATGGCTCCACCAAATTCAAATACAGAAAACCACTACAGTAAACCAAAAGCATCAGCACGTTTCCCTGCACTCGACTCTTCTATCGCACACCTCCGCTGCCTATAAATTCGATTACCTGTTCTGTTTACATTTGTACTTCGATGTACTTTCAGGCTTCCTTAATTAGTTTCTTCCCTTCTCCAGCCTGTTTTTCCGCGTGACTGAATAACTGCGGTGATTGAAAGGTGTGCTCCGTTTTAATCTAATTCTACTTGTAAGTGATTCTGTTCCAACTGAATTGTTTAAACATTCGTATGATAATTTTATCGCAAATTGGTATTTTGCCATCATAGAAATAAGGGGAATTCTAAACATACTTTTCAAGAAATTAAACGTGTTTCTTTGTAACAGAAAATATATAATTAAGTCTCGTGTTTGTTAATTTACACACATTATACTATCTTTTAAAATGTCCTTGTTTATATTTCAATGGAATATTCACGGAAAATTTAAAATACATATTTTAGATACTGTATAAGTAAAGGTTATGTAAATTGTTTGTCATAATCATTGGGTACGTTTGTGAGAAAATTACTGTGGAATCCTTTTATTCATATAAGTAAAAATTTTGTGAGGAATTTTGTTGTGTTCTTGAAAATGCTGAACGTAAATATATAGTTTGATATTTAACGAGTTTTCTTTGGGAAGGGATCCCACTATGTGAATTCTCAGCGAAATCTGGATATCCAGTACCATACATGTAGGTAGTAGTGAAAGTAAAAGTTTAACTGAATCATACTTTATATTTGATATACTAACATGTTTTAATTGTAACCATTTATACCTTAAATTTTTTTAATTAAAAAGCTGACGATGGATATTATAGGATATGTTTACAACTCTAATACATAAATCACGTAGAAATATTTTTTCTTTGATATCAGCAAACTTTGTACCATCTCCGTTTCATATAGCAAGTATGGGGAATAATCCACTCCAGCCAAAATTCCATATTGGGATTCCTTGAATCCAACGAAGCATTATTATAAAAAGGTTTAGCATAACAAAAAAGTGATAAGTCGGTTCAAAGTCAAATTGGTATTTAAGTTCATCTTTCATTGATGTAATATGATTTTTATAGACATGCTAACACTGCATATTACCACACGAACTATTCTTTTAAAATTTAGATATAGCTCCTTCTTTACTGTTTATGTAATGTATATATTTTAGGTGGACAGAACCATTTCCATTTCCGAGCTATTCCTTGCTATTTTTATATTTTTACTTAATTTATTTATTCATTCATTTACTCACTCACACACTCACTTACTTATTTGTTTATTCATTTGTTTATTTATTTAATATTTCACATTTACCAAATCCTGCACTTCTCTCAAAGGAGTATCACTATTCATCTTTTTATCCTCTAACTGTGCAAAAAGAACACAATTTCAAAGGCATCATATAGCGACCAACTCTTAAAGGATTTGACCAACCCTTAACCCATACTGTATTCTCATATCTCCTTGCACCTATAGGATTTCATTACGGAGGGGATTCGGTACATAGGCCACCATGCTGGGCCCATTGTTCCTATGCCCCCAAGTGGGGCATCCCCGGGAGGAAGGATGAGGCGAAGGAGACAAAGGGCGGCCGACCCAGGGAGCCACGCCAGTACAGAGAGCAGGGTCACTACAGTTTACTTAGAGACTTCCCCCGACAGTCCAGGACAACGGACACGCTCCTCTACTGTGGGACAGCAACGAGCCCAGCAGCCGAGCCCCAAAAGTCCCTGGCTGGCGGTCACGAAATGGTCCCAGCAGAGGAGCGGAGACCAGCAACCGACGTACCGGAGGAGGAAGTAGTTTACCTCAGAGCATATCATCTCGCCATGCACCGCCGAGACACCCGCCGACACTTCTACCCTGAAAGAAACCACGAGAGATGATGCGAAATGATAAGGGAGATGAAATGGAGGGGCATGAAATTCGGGGGATGTAATTAACCTACCATGCATCGTCTAGCGACTCGGGAAAAACTCTGAGAAAGTCCATGGTTCAGATAGGTCGGCCACGAGAATCGAACCAGGGCCTCCCGAATGCGGGCGACAGGCGAAACCGCTTGGGCTATCCCGCTCGGTCCCTTGCACCTATAAAGAAATGGGTAATGCCATTTGTACAAACGCGTATCTCTATTAACTCCTTTCCCTACTGCCTATCGTAAATATGGGAAATGTTTTCATTCCATTGACCAATTATTATAAATAGCTGGCTGTGTTTGTGTTAGCATTTTGTAGCCCTTCTAATGTTAAGTTATACCTCACTCGCATAGAGAAGTTATCGCAAACGCAATGCGAACACTAAAGTTGTTGCCATGTTATTAAATAAGGCCATTCACAATTATTTTCGTTAACACGAGTATGAACATTATCGCTAGACGCTAAAGACAAACCTTGCAAACTCCAAATTTTCATGTTCGCCTTTAGCGATTAAACAGAGAGAAGAGGAAAAACAAAACACTAGTGCATCACACAGGATCAGAAACAAAAAAGATATGAAGTCATTTGACGAAAATTTGATTATTTTATTTCAGAATCATTGCTGTTTTTATGACAAAAAGCATAAATCCTGCAAGGATGATTTACTGAAGGAAAATACAGGGAAGCAAATTGGGAATGAACTGAAATGTGAATGTGGGCATGTGTTGTTTATATTACTATAGTATCTGTCGTCTTTGTGGGGAAACTTTAGGTTATGTGGGCTATTTTGCTTTCTTTCTATATCTGGAAAAACCACAATATAATAATTACTAATTGTAGTATTCAACTTATTATTGGCATCAGTTTTCATTGGATTTAGGACAGTACTGTTCTGTATGAATATTTCAAGTGCGGAATTATTCTGAAGATTTAAAAAAGAACTTTCATGAAATATTAATAGTGTAGCACAAATTTAATTAAAAGTATCCCACTACTAGTATTTTAAAAATGTTGAACAAGAATGATAAGATGGTTATTATTTTATTTTGATGTTGTTGTTGTTTTCAAATGCTAGGCTTTTGCAATGAAGCCATTAGCTCTCTTGCTCTCCAATATTTCTGTGTAGTGAATCCGGCAGGTAGGGCTTCACAGGTTAAAAGATATTCTTCAGTCATTTCCTCTTTTTTGCACAGGCAATTTGGACTTATATAGATTCCTATCCTGTATAAGTGTTTGGCCAAATAATCATGTTCCCTAAGTAATCTAAAATTTGCTACTGCAGCTTTACGTGGGATTTCTGGAATAATTTCTGGATTTTTAATTAAAATGTTCCATTTTTTATCTTTTTCTTTGTTAGATATTGACTGGTTTTGTTTGTTTTTATATTTGTTTTAATTAATCTTTTTATGGATGTAAAGGGTAAGTTTTTACTTTTGTTCTGAATTAAATTTGCACCTTTTTGCCACGAAAATCAGCTGATTCATGTTCAGCAATTCCACAGTGTGCAGGTATCCACTGTAATATAATTCTTTTCTGTAGTTTTTGAAGTTGTTGGATCATTTTGATGTTGATTATGTCATTGTGAATGGCAATGCGAATTTCATGTTCATATCATACGTTCAAGTCCTCCGTTAAAGCTGTTGTGTGAATGGGACATTATTCTTGTGGTCCTGTGTTTTGAACAGTGGCTGTATGTATATGCATGCCTATCTACAAAAAATTGAGCACTAATAGCACTTCTAAAGTATAATTAACACAATTAACCAAATATATAACAGCCTTTTGTGATTGTTTTTGTATAATACCTAAAACAAGAATATCGTTTGACTCTCAGTGAAATAAAATTAGGTACAAACAAATGCGATGATGTTTTCCATGTATTTTAAAACAATATACCTTCTCTCCGATTTACGTCGGCGTATCAAAGTCAAAGATTTGATCCTTTGTTTTGCCTCGTTTCCTCAAACATAACTGAATGTTTTCCCTGCCACGAACCCTCATGTTTCCCATTCTAGTGAACAATAATTAACTACACAAACTAAGCGAGTTTATTATAGAGTGACAAGAAACAGCTATTTTTTCTACCTCTCTCCCCTTCCACAATCTGCCGCTCTAATTCACTTTCAAGCTTAACAACTTCCTGAGCCAGAAGTTTCGTGAACTTTGGTAACTTTGCAGCCCCTTCCAATTATTGTGTACTAATTGCATATGAATGATTTAGAGGCACATTCATCAAGCGCGTTCCCATGGACTACATGGAAATTTCGCAGAAATCTCTCCTTTGTGAATACCTGGCTTCTTGGAAACACCATTAGCTGAAACATCACGGATGTGTCGAAAATACACACGCACTGGTTTTAGCCATTATTTGTCTCACACTCTGCGGGTGCAGATCATTTTAAATGTTCAGATACATTTTACGAACCATACAAATGCGACTATAATAAAAATTTAAATCTTTTATTTAAATAGTAGCGACAATTTTTGTCTTCAGCTTCTCTAGTTATACCTCGATCGTGGTGTTAGGGAATTCTTGGTCCTCTACCCTTTCTACCGTTAGGCGTGTTGTTGAGGAACTGACACTCTGGAGCATATAGAAAACCTACGATTGGTGATTGGCTCGATGCTTGTAATGAGCGAGAAAAACAGACGAACGCAATGAGGGCGAAGTAGTTGAAAGGAAAGAAAATCGGAGGATCCCGGAGAAAACTGCCGCTGCGCCATGTTGTCCACCACAAACCTCACGTGCGGTCACCTGGGATCGAACCCGGGTCGCCTTGTTGAGAGACAAGCAGTCTAGCCGCTCAGCCACGGCGTGGCCTTCACAATTTCTGTCTTTATGCTTAGTTGTGGAAGTATCCATTGAACACAAACGATATAGAATGTAGAGTACACCACGAAAAGGGACACCTCGTGCACTGCTATATAGCTGAAAACTATTGTGGCTATAACCCCTAGGACGAGGTGAAGGAAACACAGGAGATACAAACCTCAAGAGAACAAGCCACAGAGGCATGGAAGGCTCTTTGACTGTCTCTGACTCACAGACCCTCATTGACACTACCCAAAGAGGATGATGACCTGTTGAATTAGATATCCCTCTAGTGTCCATGGAGAATGCAGTTTCTTTTAAGTAAGCTTACGCGCCATCTGTCCGCACCGCTCCACGCCGCGAAACTAAAGAAACACAACACCTACAGTCCAGGAAGGCACAGAAGTCCAAGAGCATGCGGTGAACGGAAGTCGAACGTTGGACCTTCCGAATGCGAGCTTCAGACTTACCGCAGAGGTACCTCGCTAGGTCACGGCAAATATAAGTTCTCCTGAATCCAGAAAAGCAATTTTTAATTTTTTACGCTCTTCTCAACTCACTTGAGCGATAGAAAAATATTTTAAGAGCTCGTGGCTGTGCGATACGTTTGAGATTATATTCTCTTCGCATAATCAGGTAGGGTAAAAACAAAAAGCGACTTTCTATTTGAGAAGTGAGCATTTCAAATAACGAGTATTTTGAAAATGGTTTATATAAATTGTGTACTTTAACGGATCTAAATTTGTTGTGTAGTAGTATTTTGTCTAGGCCGCGCCATGGCGGAGCGGTTAAACTGCTTGAGTCACCAAGACGGCCCGGGTTCGATCTCAGGTGATCGCATGTGAGATTTGTGGTGAACACCCCACTGAGTGGGTTTTCTCCGGGTCTCCAGTTTCCCCCGCCATCATTACACCGATTGTTCCACTATCATCTTTCCTTTGAATCACTGCGCCCTCATTCTGCCATCTACTTCTCTTACTCTCATACAAGGCACTGGGCTGATCACCCATCCTGGGTTGTCTATCTGATCCACAGTTTCTGTTCCTCAACCCGATGTCTGAAGGCATAAGGGATAGAGAAGAAAGAATCCCCTAATACCACGAGAGTGGTACAAATAGGGAAGTTGAAGAAGAAAAAGAAGAAGTATTTTGTCTATCTCTTACGATTTAGCAGTTCAAAATGCCTTAAAGATAATTATTTTAATCAAAATCGTTAAAAACATTAAAAAATCTAAATTTTCCAGCATTTTTCATTTCAAAGGTTAGTTCCGAATGTAGGAACTTTCCTGAAGTCTTCGCTGTCACAGGTACCTAACATACACTCGTAAGCAACCACGAACCTTTCTGAACTCATGGCATCTCGAAATTAGGTTTCCCGTGAAATGTCGATATGAAATTTTGGGGTAGAATAACTTTGTACGTCAGAGAGGAATTAAAATTGCCCTTTTTGATTACAGGGGTGTCAGACTTTTTATTTTTGTTGAAAAATTAATATTATCGGAATTATTGTGCCAGTAGCACGTGTTATATAGGTAGATATGTATTTGCGTATTTTCTTTGACTATATCCTGAACAGCTGAATGCGTAGAAATGTTATTGAATGCTCTGTTACATTAAGAGTGTGTTGGATGACTTTAGCGCGATCTCTGCCGAAGACCATAGGGCTCCTGTACCAGAATGTTGGTCACAGCTTGTGCTCCAGCGATCCCACCAGTTTACTGGGTCACCCCTTGCTGGTTGCATCTGTATTGATCACAGCGTCGTTGGCACTTGCGCATTACGGCCGGAACCGGAACTAAACAACTTCTGGCGGTAGCTGTCCCATCTGGATTGCAGTAAAGTCCTCCTAGGTCTATCTCTTGCTCATTAATTATTATCAACCGCGTTATTGTTTGTGTTAAAAAAAAAACGTCCTCAGTGACATCGAGGACGCTTTAGAAAAGAACGGCCTGCCCTCTAGCGTTCGGGAATCGAACATGTGAACCTCGCATGCAGTTAATTTTAGAATAACCCGGCAATGAACTCTGTTATGCAAAAACCTGCGTCAACTGGCGCCACTATAAATAGAATGCAAAACGCTTCCTGGAAATTTCTCCGGTGTTTTGTTTCTGAGAATGTAATCTATATATCAGTACAAAAATAGACTTTTTCAGTTTTATATTATCGTTTAGACAGCTTGACACATTTTAATCGTGATTATGACAGAAGGGCATTTTACAATTATATTTAGTATATTCTGATTATTATTAATATTTAAAGGAATTTTGTTATCAAATGATGAGCTTAAAATATTGAGTTCTAAATATTTGCTCTCTCCCTCAAAATACACCAAAATAAAATTCTCTTCTAAGGTTTTTCTGGCAAGAACTTCTGTATTATCTTCAAATCCCATCTCATTAAAGTCAACATAACCAACTAAAGTATTAAATACACGCGATCTTTTCTAACAATTTTAACATTAGTATCCGGTCGAGCTGTTGCCATAGAAACGTGTGCGAATCGCACGTGGGAGTTCCCGAATCAAACCCCTGGCCTGACTAACCCGACCGAAGGGTTTTCCGCGCTTTCATCCGTTGTAACACTGCATTCCATTTCCATCACTAATCCATCTGGATGTGACGTGAAGCAAAGTTTGCTTGCTTTCAACATGCCGCTGACTTCAGTCCTTGATATAAATTCTGTAGAGGAAAGAATTCTGTATATATTAAAGTATCCGTAAAATATGTTATTCTACTATTCACGCTACTTAGGATGAATTTTTAATAAAAGAAATCTCAAGCAATAGTGACGCTCGCCTCGGTAACGTATATGGTAGAGTGTCTACCACTCGTTCAAGAGGTCCCGAGTTCGAATCTCGGTCAGGGTGATAAAGTTTAGCCGGACCTCGTAGCCATGTATACGTCTAGCGGTCCGTCGTGTAAAGGGTCGCGGGTTTGAGTCTCGCCTTGACATGCATATAATTTTAAAAGACAGTAACGTGTTCAGTCCGCATTTGGAAAGTCGTGATTTTGATTCCCAAGGCCAATCTTCCCGATCCATAGCTTTTTCGGAGTTTTTTTACATCCATTTCATGTCGCTTCTCAGTCCAGTTAATTTTTTGTCCTGATTGGCCATTTCAATCTTCTAAATGTTAGGGTAATTTCGAGTACGTAGCAAATCGGGTGAGGTATCAGAGAGGACCCCTCAGGAAACTCTAAGTTTCAATTTGTAATTCTTAAAGACGATATTCTCTGCTGTCTCCCGCTTACTGTTTATTTATATCTAGAGCATTCATAACCAAATATCAGATAACATTCTTAAATACAATTGCACTGATTGGAGATCTTATAGATTTATTTCTTCTTCATGGTATGCTTTTATAGTTGCAGAATTAGCATTAAAATGTTCTAAAACATATTTTATAAAAGTCTTAAAAAGCAAATCTCCTCATGTTTTCACGTAAAGATTGCCTGCATTGAGGGATAATGGATCAAGTTCACAAGATATGATGAAATCAAAGCGTAAATACTCTTTTTTTTAAAAAAAATGACGTCCTCCAACGTTAATTCAATCGAACGATGAATTTAATGAGTGAATGATGCTCAAATGAGCCCAGAGCTTACAGTTCATGGAGCTTAGAGTTACCAGAGTTATTTCAGGATAAGGAAGAACCCTGGTAAAAACCTTATTCAGATAACTCAACCTGACCGAGATTCAGCTAGAGACCTCTTGACCGTGAGGCAGATGTGCTACAGAGGCGAGCGCCTAGGTGCCTTAAGTACACAGCTACATTTCAACAGATCTTTAATTGCACACAGTTTGGTATAGAGCTATGTACAACGGTGAAATACTCACGTATTGCAAACAACACTATAGTACTAGAAAACAGATAAACTGAAGCAATCTCTCTACCACACTTTTCTTCCTGCTGATAGTACGCCCTCCCAAAATTAGTGTCGTTAATACCATATTATACTGGATTCAAGATAAAACATAAATACTTAGCAAACGTGATCCTTGCCACACACAATTGGTAAAGATGACCAACGATCTTTTACGCGACAAACCTGAAACTGAACTCTCTGCCGTGATGGTCTTTTGCGAGGGTGGTCCGAAAGTTTCCCGACCTCAACATGAAGATGGCAGCACTCGTAAATAGAAGCCAATGAATTTTGTTCTTCAATTTCGTTGACAGTTACTCAGCAAAGATTCAGCCAATTTGTACTCTCAGTTGTTATGTAACAGTTGTTTGAGTGAGTTGATATGAGTGTTTTTTTGAATATGGGCAAAATCGAGTATCGAGCTCTCATTAAATATTTGTTTTTGAAAGGCAATACGCCTACGCAAATCAAAGATGAGTTGGATACTGAGTATGGGGACGCTGCGCCATCATTTACCGCAGTGAAATTTTGGGCAGCTGAATTTAAACGTAGTCGTAAGAGCTTGGCAGACGATGAACGTTCCGGACGTCCAAAAACTGCAACTACCGACGAAAACCGCCAAAGTTCATCAAATGTTGATAGACAACCGCCGAATTAAAGTGAGAGAGATAGCAGAGGCTATGAACATGTCAAAATAACGTGTTTGTCATATATTAAATCAACATTTAGACATGAGAAAACCATCGGCGCGTTTGGAGCCGCATTTGTTCATGTTAGACCAAAAACTGTGTTCCAGTGAACATTTCCAATGCTCTGTTAGTGCAGTTCAGGAGCAATAAATCCGAGTTTTGGCATCGATTAATTATTGTAAATGAAACTTGGATATACCATTACACGCCCGAAACAAAAATACAGTCCAAACAGTGAACTACAAAGCGGAACCGGCTGCAAAGAAAAGCAAAAACTGTTTTTTCGGCTGGGAAAGTGATGGCGACTGTTTCTGGATAGTCATGGAGTTATTTTAATACATTATCTTCAGAAAGGAAAAACCATTACAATAGCATACTACACATTACTACTTGGCTAGCTGAAGACAGGAATTGCGGGAAAAGGCCACATTTGCATAAAAAGAAACTCCTGTTTCACCAAGACAACGCACCGCCTCACACCTCAGCGGTTGCAATGGCGAAAATCCACAAATTATGGTTTGAACTGCTTGACCATCTGCCTTACTTCACCAGATCTAGCCCCAAGCGATTTCTTTTTGTTCCCTAATCTGAAAATTACGCTCGGAGGACAGCGATTTTCATCAAATGAAGAGGCAATCACCTTCATGAACAATTATTTTGCAGAGAAAAATGCCGAGTACTATTTGGAAGGGTTACCGAGATGGGAGCATCGCTGGGAGAAGTGTGTAGAGTTACAGGGAGACTATGTTGAAAAAAAAACTGACAAAATATATTTTATCTTTATTAGGTCGGAAACTTTTCAGACCACCCTCGAATAAACTTCTATTATATTTATAATAGCACTTAAAGTGCCCTCATTCAGTTATACCTTCATGTTACAATTATAGATAAACGAGTATTTTATTAAAATAATCTCACATAACTATAAGATTGGAATATTATTACATTATTTATTTATGTAATGTACATAGACCCAGCCAGAAAAAGAATAAGAAAGAATCAAAGTTATAGACTTATCTCTGCCGCACTGCTTGCAAAGGATGCACAAAGGAACGTTTAAACTGCCTGGAAGTTGCAGACATTTCGAGTGGAGCACACAATAGCCGAGTTCTATGAACTTTTCATATTCAGTCAGTGCCAGCATGCAATGTATACATAGATTACCTTTTTCCTTTTTTCACAGACAGACAGATAGCTTGTTAACGTACTTTTATAACGTATGTGTACTGTAAACAAATGTAGCGTATTAAATGAAACGTTATGCTATACTGTAGATGTCGTGGATTTCAGGTCGTCCAAGTAAAGCGCATGCAATAAAATGTGCGCTGTATGAATGATCTGATCTTAGGTTATTTCCCGTCCTCTTTAACGGCAATGTAACTTTCATGTATTTTACTTTATCCTAAAGTGTGTTAACTTCATTTTATCATGTCTTACTTGCGTCCCAACCACGATATCATCTTTGCATGTAACAAAATTGCAAGCGAACTACTCTACCAATTTTCGATTTTAGATAGATTTAGGTATTGCGTCTTCAATTATTCACTACAATTTCACTTTTTTGCACAAATTGTCGGCATAGTGGTATATCCACAAATAATCTCTTCTTCGACTTTATTCGCTAGGGAAACAAACTAAAGACTTCTCTGATATCTCGTGAAAGCACTACTCAATACGTCACTGTTTTTTTAATTTACGTCCTCCAACATTAATTCATATCGGACGATTAATGAAATAGGTGAAATGATGCTTGTTCGGGGTCCATGGAATTTTTTGGCCTTTGAGGAAGAACTCATTTGGTCAACGAAGGGATGTTTTCTCTAGTTGTACACATACACACAAGACATAGACACATACGTAATACACCCATACCCAAGGCGGGACTCGAACTCGCGACCGTCTACACGACGGAACGCTAGAGACATACACTCTGACGACCATGGCTATGAGGGCCGGCTTCATTGATCTTAGTTACCTGACATTCGTCTTTCAGGATAAGGGAAAACTCCGGAATAAACCTTATCCAGGTAACTCACCCTGACAGAGATTCGAACTCTGGACCTCTTGAACGTGATGTAGTCACGCTACCATCTACGCAACCGAGGTAGGCTACGTCACTACTTCTTGTGAAATTTGCGTCCTCCAACTTCAAGTCATATCGTTCCATCATACTACTATTAATTTTCATCAATTAATGTAAATAATAAGAGTTTAATGATGAAGCCTGTGACTCAAGTACTTATAGTAAATCGCCACAAACGGTGTATCTCGAATACGAGAACTCTAGTGGTTTACCGGGAAAATATACGAGTCAAATGGAGAATTTAATGTCAGGACGGCACGTTGGCCATAGTAGCTCAATGGGTAAGAGAAACTGGATGGAAACAAGGAGATGTGTGTTCAAATCCCGGCCATGACATTTAATTTTTCATTTTGAATTTATCTACCCCAAACCTTAGCCTATATAGAACTAGTATAATGGGACGATTAATTTCAACCTACGTAAATATATACAAAATATATTTGTTAATTTTAATTATGTTGCCTTAATTAAAAACAAAATGCATCGCTTTCTAGTAAAGTTTCTTTGTTTCCATCTAATACTCATTTGTTTGCCTTATTGAATAATTAATCAGTAAACCGTTTGGAAAGGTAGAGTCAACTGAAAAACTCAATGTCATGGTCGGAATTTCAACCATGAATTTCCCCTTCTCCGTTCGGTTGCCTAACCACTGTGCTACCATGGCAACATGCCAGCACGATATTTAATTCTTCAATTGACTTACATTTTACATTTTTCCCAGGTGATCTTAAACATATGAGATACATACCTTAATGACGGTTGCTACACTATATTTTAAGTGCCGGGCTTCAATAATTGAGCTATTAGTGGTCTAAACTATAGTCCAATTATGTCTCCAAGTATTTAATACATCAAGTTGAAAACTTTTCGGATGTAGATTCTGATCTACCGTTATGTAATAGGTTTATTTATTACGTCTTCGGGGTATGTTCTTAATTATACAATCTTTTGATTAAAATTATTAGCAATTTTTTAAAGCAAAGCTACTGCTACAGTTTTTCTTTCAGATTCTGTTTAACTGCTACGGTTTACAGTGTCACATTCTATACCTATCAAAGACGAAAGAACATTTAATTTTGTTTAGCGTCCTTGTCAGACTTTGAGGTCCTTTCAAATGGAATAATTTAATTCTATGATATGGGATCACCATCTTTACTTCCCTTCCGAAGAGAAACTTGCTAAGGAGTTTTAAGCCCGAGAAAAATCCGTCAGTCTCCGTTTTGGAAAACAAAAGAGCTTCTGTTGCTCCTAGACCACGAAAGGTGTAATGGTTTGCGGTGAAGTACGAAATTGTAAACGAAATTCTTCCAACGGCAGGCAAACTGTATCGCCACAGAATGGCTAACTGCCCGAGATGCCCTATTTGCTCGGTAGCAGATTCACTTCCGCATCGAGTGATGGTATGTTCCGGAAAAGCTGGGATATGGAAGTGGGTGCTAGACAAATGTAATAGTTGAATACCTGCCGGATAGGATGCTTCACATGAAGATATATTACATTTCAATCTTTCTAAGTTCAGCCCTTAATTACAACGTGCACTGCTCTGGCTGATAATAGGTACATTTGCATGATTAAACACACTGGACACGCCGGTTGATTGTACGATATCACGTCTCAGACAATTTTTACGCGTTGAGAGATGGACAATGATCCAGCTTAAGAAAATAGCACCATTCAAACCGTGGATACTGCAAGTATAAGAGATACAGGCAATATGATACCCCTTTCCAACATCATTCCCCTCCATGTAAGACAGTGAGGAAAAATAAAATAACATAATAAAAAAGATAGAAATAGATTCCCTCCCTTCCTCTCCCCTTCCTCCCTCCCATCCTCCGTCTCTCTTTATTCAAAAAAAGTAAAAAGAAATAAAAAAAATATTGCTTAAACTATGTATTCAATGTATTTATCAAAAATGGGTAATAGAACAAAAAACTAAGGTGATAAATGATTCAGAGGCTGAGAGGCATTTGGTTTTTAAATAGGAAAAAAACCCAACAAATTTCACTCTAACCGAGATTATAAATCTGAACCAGACAGGTTAACCGTTACACCATGGAGGCGAGTAGGATTCCCGGCGTGGGTAGCACAGTTAGCACAAAGCCGAAACAGGCATTTTAGCCTGCAGACTAAGGGACAATGGCGATAATTACGATGGTACTCTTACGCTAATGTTTTTATACATAATTGAGTTTGCTGTCCATTGCCAAGTAAAGTCATTTGGCTATTGTTTTACAACAAAAAGAAAATCTGAAATGCATTTACAAGACTTTCTTTGCTCACTTTTCCAAAAAATATTCTTACAAAAGCGTCTTCTTTCTTGTTAATACAAATAGATCTTCGTTACTCATTTACACATTTCGTTGTAGGTATAAAATGCTACGTAAGCGAAATAATTCTAAATTCGGTTTTCTTTGAACGTGAGGCAGACACTCTACCACCACGCTACCGAGGCGGGCGTTATAGGTATATATCGTTGTAATGGTCTCACTGAGCTATATCGTATGACATTAAAAACATCTCAAGTTTCAGGCATTTCACTTGCTACTGAGTCAGTGAGTTTCATTACTACAAGTAAAGGGACTTGTGTTGTTCTGCAACTCAGACAGGCATCGTACGCATAAGCGTATTAAGGACTCATCCAAGAACATTAAAGTATGTGATGTTCAACAGTCTATGATCAAGGACTATAAGATGGCTTTCAGCAAGGTGAAGGAACCTATGTCAGTGGACAAAAAGCAAGAGAAGTGGAAAGTGACTACATATAGATTATTGAATATAGATCAAACATTGTTACTGCTAGCAAGAACTTCAGTGGTTTAATGAGAGAGACATTCCTAATCAAATGAAACACAACGTTTGCTGAAACCATACTGAAGAAAGCTTACGATAAAGAAATTCCTCTGAAATCTGCGAAAGCCAAGGACATTTTAAAGTATCTTGCTTCAGTTCTTCCGGAAAAACAATCGTATTTTCAAACTCTGTGTGATAAATATAGCAAAGAGCAGATATCTAATAGGGAAAATCAGGAAGTGAGGTGTGGGATTAAAATTAGGATAACTGGATGGATGTAATGTCTATTTTTGTTATTATGTTACAAATAAAACGTGGTTCAACACATATATGAGTACTATAAAATATTTTCACCATTCCTTGCATCTTTGGAGGTAATTCCTCTATGCATTTGATAATACAGTCCTTTCAATGCATTTGTACATCCAGATGAGTTTCACAACTGCAAAAGTTCAACAAATTCATTATAAATATTATAACAAGGTACTAATAGTAACTGAAATAGTAAACAAATATAATGAGCCAAAGTTCACGTGTTACAAAAATAATAATATTGGCACATCATTTTCAGAAGTTATGAAGTTTTTGTTGATTTTCTCGAAACTAAGTTGACTGTACTTGTGCACTTATGAAAGTCGTGTCTTCAATTCTCAGTTGCCAAGTGTATAAATTATTTCAAAAATTAAAATCAATAACAAAGAATACTCGGACCACATCATTATCCCCATTAATTACGCATTTTAACAGGACTACACATTTGTATAGTAAGTTTTGTGTATTACGGTTTGTCAGTTATATGTACTAAGGTCTTTCAGAATAAAGATGACTTCAGAGGATTTTCCCAGAAAATTTAAGATATACATTTATTTGTCATGAAAGTACTCAAAATATATGATGAATTTTCTTAGCCACATATGGCGTTAAGTTTTATAATATTCAAGTTGAAATATCAATTTAATAACAATGTTTTAGTTTTATTTCAATTTCCTCGACCTAGCTAGAATCGGTAAGCATGTGACTATTTGTTCACAACTTATGGTCTCGGATCGATAGTTACATACCACTTTTATTTGGAACTCACACTTCCTGTATTATATTGAAGATTTAACCTTTTTAAAAACACTTAAAATTCATTTAACACATATGTACATTAGTTTTTCTCCATAACTGAAACTATGTCAAACTTTTCTTCTCTCTTGTTGCGGAGGTACTTTATAATCACCATAGCTACTATTTGTTTGCGATCACCTAATATAGATGACTTCCTTGGTTAGCAAATCTTTGTATTTCTCTTTTGTTTTCCCACATCAATATTCTATCGCATAAATATTCATTATTATATTTTGCAACTTAAAAAAATGACAGGCAATCTTCGTTGGGTGTTATGTTTAAGGATATGTGTGACTGAAATTTCATGAACATGTTCAAAAAAAGAAATCACATTTTCCTCTTTTTAGTTGATAAAACAGTGTAAGCCTTCCTGAATGCAAATAATGCTTAGATAGCATCCGCAAGTCATTTTTAAATGTTTTAATGTAGTTTGAAAATTGCGCGAATGCTAGTGTTAAGTGTGAATTTTAATTCTTTATCCTTGTTTCCTCGTTATTGAAAATTTCAGCATTTTTCATCATTTAATATATTTCTTTTAGTGTTAGACTAATTAAACTTGCTGCACACGTTCATAGAGACACGGTGAATAGAAATTGTCCTGGGTTTTGTTGTGAGATGCATTTAAGCACACTTTCTTTACTTCAAAAGACAAAAATTTCGTTCAAAAAAAGCTATATTCACAGCTTTAAAAATTTCTGGAGCCTAAAGTTATTGCGACACAGAGAAACATAGGGCAAATTTAGAAAAAGGATATATTGGGGACCTGTTGTTAAAATATTAGACCAAAATATGTTATTTTGTTGCAAGGGACTTTTTAAGTGAGATAACTAAAAATAAATAAATTTGGCCCTATTTTCCAAACTATCAAGGTGAACTTGATAAAATTTGGGTTGTATCATATTTGCACTAAGTTACATATTGTGACTTTGCGGGTTCGTGAAATGAAAAGTCCAATTACACAAACTCAACAATGTTCTTTATTTCCACCGACTTACAGTTTAACACTTGCCAATTACGCAGAATTACGTACTGCACACAACTACAATTCACCAGTTCGTCCGTTAAAGTTACACTTGCACTCGCGATTACGTAAACTCTGTTGCACATACACAGTCTTCTCGTCCTTACACTAGCACTGCACTCTTACGCTGATTGCCAAGAACTCTGACTCTTAATAGCTCGCTCCTCTTGCACGACGTGTTGCTTATACAGGGTCCGCTTGCCGATCTGGAAGGTTCTCCATTAGATGAAATATCCCGTAAGTTCGAGAACACAGGTGGAACAGAAAGAGACGGCACAGTGATGCTTTCTCTCCCAGCCACCTCCTGTCACCACCATAAGACAAACGAGGGGTGGGCGTGGCTAACACCGACCTCCCCTGCTTCCCGCTCTCAGCTGGTCTATAGGGTGTTCCAACGCTCGGGTGACACTGCTCCCTCCTCAAAGCTGGTCGTCTCGAACAGCACCATCGTAGCGTGCCAGGCGGTCCAGGTGTACCACCAGCATCTGCTCGGAGTCTCAGCCAGTAGTAGCGCTGACGTAGTTTGTGAATCGTTCGGTTCGCTCCCAGGTGGTCTCCTGAAGTACCGGCGTGCACTTCCTCCAAGACTTCCGGGACCTTACTCCGGGGAAGTACCAACTGTTCTCTCTGCGCCTTCCCATCGGGTGACTCCCATACCCGGAACAGCACGCCCTCTCTGGTCTTCAGCGAGTCCCATTGGGCCCAGTACGACTTGTAGGTGGCGCCCCTTGGTGCGATGTCCTCCCAGGTTGGTCTTGTCCCTGCCTCCACTTCCCTCAAGAGTGGCCCCAAGTCTGCGTCCGCCAGCTGCTCCCTCCTCAGGCCTGCGCTATCCCAGCCGTCCGCAGGCACTGCCACAACTACTCGGACTGCTGCAGCACGCTCCTTCTCTTCCACTCTTGTGCACTGGCCGCACTCTACTGGACAGGGTCTTCGGGACATGGCGTCTGCGTTACCATGGCTCTTCCCTCTACGATGTTCCGAGGTGAAGTCGTACTCCTGCAGCCTCTGGACCCAACGTGCTGTCTGGCCTTCCAGGTTCTTAAAGCTCAATAGCCAGGTTAGGGCGGAATGGTCAGTCCTCAGGTGGAATGGCTGACCGTACAGGTACTTATGGAAGTGCTCCAAGGTCTTTACTACCGCCAATAACTCTCGTCGGGTGACGCAGTAGTTCTTCTCTGCCTTGGATAGCGCCTTGCTGTAGTAGGCTATCACCCACTCATGGCCGTCCTGGATCTGCGATAGGACACCTCCAATGCAATGGTCGCTAGCGTCGGTGTCCACAACGAAGGCGCCACCCGGTTGTGGGAAACCCAAAATTGGAGCACCGCACAGGGTCTCCTTTAGGTGCTGGAAAGCGTTTTCGGCGTCCTCTGTCCACACATAAGGCCGGTGTTCCTCCGTCAGGCGGGTCAGGGGTTTTGCGATGTTGTCGGCCTTTTCCTCTAAATCATTAAGGCGGTGGTCTACTTGACCCATCCGCTTGCCCAGATTCGTGACGTCATCCCTCACGCCGGCCAACCGTTCCTCAAACTTGGCGGCGAGGACCTCGTTCGCCTCCTTCATTTCCGTGGCCAGACTGTCGTTCGCTGCCCTGATTTCTGTGGTCAATTCGCTCTTTATTTCTTCCATCTTCCCGGTGATGTTGTCGTTGGCCGTCTTCATTTGTTTCAGTTCCGCGGCCAGGTTGTTATTTGTAGTCTCCAGCTTCGCGGCCAGGCTGTTATTTGCCGCTTCTGTTTTTGCAGCGAGGTTTTCATTTGCCGTCTTCATTTCTTTCAGTTCCGCTAAAATCTTTTCTAATGCTGCCTCCATTGTGTTATGTCGCACTTCTGACACCAATTGTGACTTTGCGGGTTCGTGAAATGAAAAGTCCAATTACACAAACTCAACAATGTTCTTTATTTCCACCGACTTACAGTTTAACACTTGCCAATTACGCAGAATTACGTACTGCACACAACTACAATTCAACAGTTCGTCCGTTAAAGTTACACTTGCACTCGCAATTACGTAAACTCCGTTGCACATACACAGTCTTCTCGACCTTACACTAGCACTGCACTCTTACGCTGATTGCCAAGAACTCTGAATCTGACTAGCTCGCTCCTCTTGCACGACGTGTTGCTTATATAGGGTCCGCTTGCCGATCTGGAAGGTTCTCCATTAGATGAAATATCCCGTAAGTTCGAGAACACAGGTGGAACAGAAAGAGACGGCACAGTGGTGTTTTTTCTCCCAGCCACCTCCTGTCACCACTATAAGACAAACGAAGGGTGGGCGTGGCTAACACCGACCTCCCCTGCTTCCCGCTCTCAGCTGGTCTATAGGGTGTTCCAACGCTCGGGTGACAATATATAACTCTTAAAAGGCTAGCGTTATTAGTTAAGGATTTCAAATTTTCAGTCACAAGTATCCTTAAATAAGTGTTTCATATATCAAATTTTAATCAAATGTTTACAGCCATAAAATTCAAATTCAAAATAACGAAAAATGTTTATTATAATGGTTGAGGAAATTTCTTCAAAATATTCGTATCACATCCTTTAATATTTAACGGAATTTTCATTTTTGAGTAACATTGTACACATTCACACACACATGGATTTTTTTCCAACTGTGCTATTTGAAATGTAGGGTTCTCAAAATGTGTTGATGATAAAATCTCGACAGTGAAACTGTTTTGTAATACATTACCTTCTCTACTTGATCATTATCAGCATAGAAAGTAAACTCTTTTTATACTGTTGTGACTGCCTGGGTTACGTAGATTCGGAAATCTGGTTTGTATAAATTAAGAACAACTTTTGCTGCAGTAAAAAGACGTGAAATTGAAAATCAGTTGTCTTCGAGGCTGACTCGGTGTGTGGCACACTTCAATCGTCGACTGTCACAGTTACCAACAAACAACAGCCGTTCTAACATCTAGCGGGTATTTATACCTCCCAGCCATTGTTTCTAGAAAGCCGCAGACATTGGAGACCTTAAGCGGTAGCAACAATGGGCAGAACGTTCTAGAGCCTCTCTCTGTCCTTTTCTCTCCCGTCAAGCACGGCCCCGGCTCACGGCAGTAGTACAACAGTGCCACCGGTAACACTATTATAGATCCAACCCTCTAATATTCAACTTTTTAAATGGTTTTTAGAATACTTTATTTGTAAGTTATCGTATTTGTTTGTATAAGTTAACTTTCCAATTCATTTATCAATTACCATGGCAACAAGGATAAAACAGGCCAATAGGAAATGAGTTAATACCCAACAGCATAGTAACATAAAAATATATGTTTAATGAATTCTTAGCCAGATATACAAAAGTATGAATTATTTATTGATGAAAATATTAAATGTGCAATTGGACATGTTGATAACATTATAAACCGATTCAGTTCGTTTATTTCTTCAGTGCATCTTGAGGTGTCCTGTGCCATGGCGTAGCGGGCTAAGGCGGCATGCCTAGGTCCCTGGCGACGGATAGCGGCCTGGGTTCGATCCCACCCGTGGGGTGCGGATTTTATGTCCCAGGTGTATGGCAGGTGCCCACTCAGCATCGTGAGAGAAATGAGGAGCTTACGCTAGGTAAGCGGCCCTGGTCACGAAAACCAACATTCCGGCTGGAGGATGCCGAGATGCTGACTACATCTCCTCCCCGTATCGGTTGGATGATCGCCCACCTCTGACATGCGTAAGTGGGCGCGAGGCCGGCAGTCGGGTTGGTGGGCCTTGGCCCTCTTAGGGCGGTCGTGCCAATGGTTAACTTTTAACATCTTGAGGTGGAACTCGGATTTTCACATGGATTATACAAGTTATTAGACCTTTCTGAGACATGCTACTACTAGAAGCTTCATGAGATGTTCCACTTTCAGATAACTTTGTAAGCTTCAACACACCTCTACTTCGACTTTGCTGGTAAAAGTTATGCACATGCTAGATCCACAGCTATGTCGCTTATTTTTATAAAACTTTACCTCTTTATAATAATTATCAAAATTCGAAAGATTCAATTCAGCTACATAAAAATAACCTAACACCAAGACATGCGTTACTCCAATAAATTCATTAAAAAAAGAGTGGATAAGAAGGCTTTGCCCATATAATTTAGATATAGCTTTTCATTTGTTCACAATTCAGTTCATTATTTTTCTTAATATCCAATAAAATATGGAAAAGCAATTTTAATTTATTATGGCGTTTTACGTTTTTGCAAGTATAAGTAATTGTTTAACCACGAATTGTAAGTTAATATACATTCTGGATCTGATTAGTGTCACAGTTCCTTGTATACAATATACTATTTCAGTGTATATTTAATGCTGCAAAATAGCTACATTTGTCCTGGAAGCATGGCAAGATTGTAATGAAATACAGTTTAATACAATTCTATGCTTTATCGATTTGTGATCGTTTCGCCTTACTTGCTGCTATCACGATACCGTCTGCTTGTCAGAGCTCTTGACATGCTACACATTTTAGAATTTCACTTTTCACGGAAATGTGTCATCCCAGTGTAAGGTTTCATTTGCTGTTTGTCAATATTTGCACACCCTTTCCAAGAATGCACTGTTTCATTCCAGGATTATTTTGTGAGAATGGTTCTCGCTCTTTCAAGAGTGTTCTTTCTATTGCATGTTTATTCGCATATTGCAAGTGCAACATTTACGGGAAGAAGCTTACGTGCTTCTTCAAAGCCAAAAGAACAAAATGTTATGTTGGAATATTCTTTGATAAGTGGAGGGACTATGGTATTTCACGCAACAATTTGATACAGAGTTTTCATAAAAATGCATTCTTGAATGCACAAATTAACGCTTTTAGCAGAAAGGTACGTGTATTTATGAAATTTCAAAAATAATGCTTCACAAAGGCTTTCAACAGAAGTCTCCCAAACCAAACTATGTTTACATGGAAAACATAATTTTTTACCTCTCAAAATTTACTGTAACGATTTTGATTGTGCCATATGTTTAAGATATTCATGAGGAATACAAGTTATTGTATGTAATTTTGAAAAGTAGAGTCAGACGGAAAAAATCAAATCTGTAACCGGGATTTGAACCTCAATCTCCTGGTCTCCATCAGTTGCTCTTATATATTGAACTACCAGGGCCAACATGCCAGCATCACATTAAACTCTCCAGCTGTCTCATATGTTTCCCGGTAAACCACCAGGAGTTCTCATAAACACACGGGACAACTACCCTAATGGTGACTTAAGTCCCAGGCTTCATACAGTGCGATCCATATAAACCTGAACCATTTCAATAAGCCATAGCCTTTGAAACAATAATACGACACACGTGCAACTTTGGGAGAATAAAATAAACAATTGGGAGATTACATTACACTATTTACATCTCAGAGAAAATGTTGGAAGTGTTCTCCACCAGCATCTATACATGTTTGCACTCGTCTCACTATATTCTCGGAAGTTTTACCGAGAGTATCCACGCCAATGTTACTTATTTCGGTTCGAATGGATTTCTTGAGAACATCATTTGTCCGTGGCCTATTCTTATGCACTCCTTTTTTTATATGCCCCAGCAAGAAAAAACCCGTTGGGGTTAGTTCAGGGGATCTCGGAGGGCTTAAGACCTTTTGAGATTATCCAATTATCAAAGAAACTGGTTACAATTTCCATGGTGTTAAATGTATGGCACGTTGTTGCATCTTGCTGGAAATAACCTTCTCTAAATTCTATATCATCCAGCTGCTCCACAAATGTCTTGAAGATACCCATATAATCTTCAGTGTCTACAGTCATATCAAAGAAAATGGGACCAGTGATTCATAGATGCTGCTGGAGGACACTTCCAACATTTTCTCTGAGATGTAAATAGTGTAATGTAATCTCCCAAATGTGTATTATATTATTCCAAAATTGCACGTGTATCCTATTATTTCTTCAAAAGTTATGACCTATTGAAATGGTTCAGGTTTATATGGATCGTGCTATAATTTTGACCATTATTAGTTGAATTAATGTAAATTAATTGTTTTTTTTTCACACCAGCCATGTTTAGGCCAAAGTTTGGTCGAGTGAGACTGAAAAATGCAATGCCACAGTCGGTATTTGAACCATGGATTACTCCGTTAAGAGCAATTGGGCGGAGATTGGAAGATCCGTGGTTCAAATCCCGGCTACGGCATTGAATTTTTCAGTCTGATTCTATCCAAAATTTGGCCTACGCATGGCTGGTGTGAAAAAACAATTTGTATATGTAATTTGTTGCGAAGATCTGTGAAGTCCTGCTCATTCTGAATGACGTTTGTATAATTAATGAACTCTAGGAGATAAACATCCTATTGTTCAGAGAATGTAGATCTCATTAAAGCTCACAAATAATGTGAAATAGTATTTTTATTGGTGTATAATATATCCGGTATTTGTCTTTAGCTTTCAAATACGTTATTCAAGTGTTAATTCGATATTCATTTTTGTAAGAGCTGACTGGATGGTGTTAAAGGATGGTTATCTGAAGGTAGCAAATCTTACGGAAGGTAAAGCGTTATAACGACGTATAAATAGACCACTCTAATACGTTAGTGTACTTCACCGTTCGCGTGGCCTATGTTAGGAGTGGAGCCACGTGTATAGGGTAGGTAAGAAAGTAGATCACTTAATGTAGGTAACGCTGGCGACCTAACCGTCAACAAGTGACACCGAGTGCCACCAGTAGGTTTACGATTCTTGCATGCAACCTGTCCAGGGTCATTCACTTGTGGAAGGAATGAACGGGCTGGACACATGTCATGGAGGAGGGGAGCTAACGGGTCGATTTGCTTTGTTATCATTGCTTGTGTCCTTGTTCTATTTTCATGGGTGTAATTCTTGCTACTCACTGCGCTAAACAGAAGTACAGGATGAAGAGGAAAAGCTATTTTAGGAGGCGGCAAGGCACGTGGATTCAAAATAAAAACCCGAAACTTCAGTAAAGTCGTGTTGCTTTGTGCACTCAAATACCTCTGTGAACGATGTCTGCTCCAACTATTAGTGGTTAACCAATTTTATGACGTAATCTATATGAAATGAGCCCACATGTGACCAACCTCTCTGATCTTGGCAATTTCACGGTTATCCCTGATTGTAAGGCAACTGCTACGCAAGGTTTTTTTTATGTCATCCAACATTAAGTCATATCGGACGATGAATAAAATGGGCGAAGTGATGCTCAAATGAGTCCAGGATTCTTACAGACTACATTTACCCGACATTTGTGTTTCAGGATAAGAGAAAATCCCGGAAGCAACCAGCTTATCCAGGTAATTCACCCTGACTGAGATTCGATGATACAATAGCAGTACTATTACTCGACAAAGCGTTGAGGAATATTGACCTTCAGGTGACCAGCGCTGTGATCGTTCCTTATCCTTAGTAAGTTGACGCACAGCAAGTTACGAAACACAAATAGAGCAATTGGCTTCTGCGTATGTCATATGTTTCCTCGCACCTGCCGATGTATGACACATTGCTGTCCAGAAGACATGATTATATCTGAACAGAGTATACTCGCCGTGTATGTGCGATAAGCTGAGGTAATCATCTCTGCGTTGCGATTTTTTTCCGATACGCCTTCTCCCTTTGCCAAGTAGTAATAATCATGCGCAGCATCTTCTAAAAGGTAAATCACTGTTAACGTGCTTATATTTCCTCATCACGTAACACTTCAGTTCTCTTCTGGTGACTCCCTAACTTTCGAACTAAAGAATTTTCGCTTTTATTTGCGTACATACTGCTACTTATTCGTATAGTTAAAAAACTTACTGAAGAAACATTAGAAGAAAACTCAACCGAATAACTGAGGCTTAACACCCTAGCGGCGGTTTTTAGATCCCTAACTTTCGAACTAAAGAATTTTCGCTTTTATTTGCGTACATACTGCTACTTATTCGTATAGTTAAAAAACTTACTGAAGAAACATTAGAAGAAAACTCAACCGAATAACTGAGGCTTAACACCCTAGCGGCGGTTTTTAGAAGTTTCGCCGAAAGCAGAAGGGAAGAAGTAGGTCTAGCCGCATCCCAATAAGAGTTCTGGACCATGTGATATGCAGGAGTTCATCTGCCGTTCGCAGTCGGAGCGGGAGCCATGGCCTGCCCAAGTTGTGGCAAGAAGCATGGACAAGACCTGCATATAGAGGGGTGAGAAGTATTAGATTCGAGTGCATTTTTAGGATAAAATTACTTTACAAATCTCTAAAATTAAATCAATATAAGCAATGTGTGAACTTCTATCGACTACTTTTCATTGCGAAAATTTCCTTTACTCCGATAATACAGTTTAACTAGTAATTTCCTGCTGAATCATAATGTTTCAAGACCCACCTCGGTAGCGTGGTGGTAGCGTGTCTGCCTCACGTTCAAGAGGTCTCGATGTCGAATCTCGGCCAGGGTGAGTTACCTGGATAAGATATTTCCGAGGTTTTCCCTTATCCTGAAAGACGAATTCGGTTAACTCTATTCTCTATGAACTCTGGGCTCATTTGAGCATCATTTCAACCATTTCAATCATCGTCCGATATGACTTAACTTTTGAGGGCGTAAAATTACAAACAAACAGAAAAACAATGTTTGAACCTACAGACCCAATAAGCTACACAAGCGAAAAGGTAGCAATGCAAGTTCATTTATAATTCTGGGTGGAAGAACAACTGAAAGCGATTATTTAAGATCTTTTTTGTGCCTCTTACTTCTCTGAAGCAAAAAATAATATCTCACCTGTCCTATAGTGCAAAATAGATACATCTTGTTAATTCTGTAACTTTGTTTCTTTACCAGTACTCCAGTTTTGACTGTGGGAACTTTGATCACACTAGAGCTTCAATATCTTGGAGACATAACCCCAGAGACGAAGTAACAAAACATTTGCTTACAATGAATTTTTCTTTCGCACACACCTGGATGCTGCACTCCACACCTCTTATCAACTGGGTAATGCGGATGCCATTGACACTGCCGTTCACCATTTTACCTCTGCGCTCTCTTCCAGTGTACGATCCTCTACTGTCCGCAGTCCTCAACCTCGCCATTTCCCCTCCTTGCCTATCCATATTACTCAACTCATCCAAGAGAAACATCGCATCCGTCGATTGTGGCAACGTCAGCGTCTACCCTGGCTGCGCCAAAGATTAAATAGTCTCATTCGACAAGTACGGACCGCACTAGAGCAACACCGATTTCAGGAGTACCAGCGACAATTAGCCACTATCCGTCCCGGAGATCATACCTTATGGAACATCACTAAGAGGATTCTCCGAGAGCCGACAGTGATTCCACCTCTTCAGGTTGATGGGACCCTTTTGAGTGACTCTGCTGCCAAGTGTGACGCTCTAGCTACTCACTACGAGCGTACATTCACGCCTAACACCTGTCTTGACTCTAATATTCCCTCTTCCGTGGACAGGGAACTCCTTGAGTACCAACTTCGTCCTACAGCGCACAACAGAATTTCGTTCACTACTCCACGTGAATTGTCCCGCTTTATTCATCGTCTTCCCGTTAAAAAGTCTCCCGGTCATGACCTTATCCCTAACGTTGTGCTGAAGAATTTGACAAACAAAGCCCTAGCTTATTTATCATCAATCTTCAATGCTGCTCTGCGCATTGGTCATTTTCCATCTACATGGAAACATGCGGAAATTATAGTCTTCCACAAGCCCAACAAGCCAAAAAATCTTCCCTCAAGTTACAGACCAATCAGCTTATTACCTACACTTTCTAAGCTTTTTGAAAAGATTATTCATCAACGTATTTCTCATTTTTTGATCCATAATCAGATAATTCCGTCTTTTCAGTTTGGCTTTCGCCCGAAGCATGCTACCACTCACCAATTGCTCAGAATCACGCAGTCTATTATTCAAGGTTTCGAAAACAGGCAATACACCGTAGCAGCATTCCTAGATATCGCCCAGGCATTCGACAAGGTGTGGCACAGTGGACTACTACTTAAAGCATATCGCATTGGTCTCCCTTATTATCTGATACAAATCATAGCAAGTTTTCTCACCAATAGAACCTTTGTGGTGCGCATTGCTGGTTTCACATCCACCCGACGGCCTATTTTAGCAGGTGTACCTCAAGGTTCAGTACTTGCACCACTCCTCTTTAATATATTCACTTATGATCTTCCTGATATAGCTCCAGTTTGTACGGCGTTATACGCAGATGATACTGCTCTCTATTATTCTCACGCCAATATTCTTCATGCCATTCAGAAACTGCAAATTGCCCTAGATCAATTAGCTCATTGGTTCTCTCACTGGCGCATTTCCCTCAATACTAACAAGACAGAGGTTAAGATCTTCTCTTTACGACCTTATAGGGATCCTCCTTCACTACGGCTGCTGGGGGAACCGCTCTCATGGTTACCAAGCAATGTGCCAGTGAAATACCTTGGGGTGTTACTGGACACCCGACTTACTTGGAACGCCCACATCTGTCGGTCTGTTACGCTTGCGTTTGCCCGGCTATCAAAACTGTACCCTCTACTCAACAGGCGCACTTCACTTGGTTATGAATCCTCCCTGCTTCTTTACACATCTCTAGTCCGTCCTATTTTTACCTATGCAGCTCCAATCTGGGGTGGCACCTGTAAGACTAATCTCCGCCGACTGCAGGTACTACAAAACAGGGTGCTTCGTACAGTTACAAACGCTCCATGGTTCATCCGAAACCAGCAGCTTCATCATGAGTTTGGTCTTTTACCCGTTCACCAATACATCCGACGCCTGGCACGTCCATTCTTTTACCATCTCCAGGAGGTCCCTGGAGCTGTTACGTACCGTCTCGGCTGTCGCACTCGCCAGCCAACTCGCCTGAAGCGCAGACTGCCCCAAGATCTTCTCCTGAGTGACGTCTCCAGCACAGACTCAGACACGTGATTACTACCATAAGACTTTAAGTTCTCAATTTGTGTTACAGTTATCCTCCATATTTAGTTAGAGGAGTCGTTCATGGCTACCTCCATTGTTATGTGTCCTGTTCCTATGTATCTTATAACAAACATCTGTAAAGCATAATTGCTGATCGATGGATAAAATAAAATAATAAAAAAAAAACAATGAATTTTTACACTTGAGAGGTTAGTACTCTAACCAGCCACGAGTGACAAACGATCAACTTCCTGTTTAGAGAATATGACATATCATGTTAAGTCTAAGGAGAAGAACTCAAACGCAAATTATAGAGAAAATTGTTTACTGTAGATATAAATTTTTTAAAGAAGAGCTCTGTTTTGAATAGATTTCATGATATTTCTTAATAATGGTATAACGAACGAAACATCACCCTGGGTATTTATGCAACAATAAAAATAATAGCAAAGAATTGTCTTAACTTACATTTTCATGCCTTTTTCTATCCGCAATACTTTATTTCGATACATTGTCTGAAAGTATACAATGTAAAAAGTAGTTTTTCAGAAGTTGCATTTGGAGAGCATATATGTGACTTTACGGCATCTATCCACGCTCCTTCAGTTGTATAATTAGTCCATATTTGGAAAAGGATGTTAGTTGCAATTTATGACGCGATGCTGTGGGTGATTGCAACCGATCATGCTATGTGGGCTGAGAGAAGCTAAGCAAACAGCTACACTCGCCTTACCAGAGCAAACCCTACAACCCGAATCAAACAGAGAGCCTGTTACAACTGTTCAAGTATGAACATGTTTTAACGCCATGAAATCAAAAGACCTATGTTCCTCTCAGCTGTCAATGTTTGCTTTCTCTACACGTAACCAATAGGCCGAGAGGTGTTGAATTTTTCCTATAGGTAGATATTATATTGGATATAGGTATCTCCATCGAGGTTTCCTAAGCCTCTCTTAAGTCCATTTCATTTTTAATTACCTTTTGACTGAATTATTGTATTTGCACTTCTCGTATAAAGGAATTAATGTAACCATGACTTACAAGTGTGTACTTGTGGTCAGACATGCAATAATTTATCTTTTTTGAACCGCTGTTGCTTTTCGGTTCTTTTTTTTTTTTTTTTTTTTTTGGAGGGGATTTGGCACTGCGACCAGTCTTGGTCTATTGTACCTTATGCTCCCAAGTGGGGCATCCCTGGAAGGAAGAATGAGGCGGGAGGAGACAGAGGGTGAGCGTCCCAAGGAGCCACAATAGTGCAGAGGGCGGGGTCCCTACATTTTATTTAGATGGCGACCCCCCCCCCCCCCCCCGGCAATCCAAGACAATGAACATTCCTCAGTACTGTGGTTCGAAGACGGTCCCAGCAGTCGGTCCGTAGGTCGACAACCTACCTACCTGAAAAGGAAGTGGTTCACTCAGAGCACGTCATCCTCACATGCACCGCCGAGACTGCCACCGACACTTCTACCCTGAAAGAGACCCAATTATTCCTCGCATTGCTATGGATAAAGTTTGGAGTTTGTAACCAGTACATACTCAATCGAATTTAAACATCTTAACGACGATTCGGTTACCTCTAAACCTTTGTATTTTCAAAGGAATAGTAATGATATTTTTCAAATTTTTATGTGGACTAACATGTATATAATAACTCATAGTTTTATATATATGGCCTGTACCAACTTTTGTTAGAGTAAATTTGCCTTTTACAATTAGAGCATGCAAAATAATGGTTCTATATAATTATATGCTGTTGTTGGTAGCTAATCAAGAAGCTAATTAAATTTTTAAGAAATTTATTAGTCAAAATTTGTTATAAATTTGGCATTATTCAGTCATCAATCTGATACGTTAACAGTTCATTTTGATTGCAAAAGCTCTCCTCTTGACGATTTTCAGAGATAATGAGCATATTGCAAGGATTGGACTTGCAGCATTCATACCAAGTTGATCAATGTAAACTGAAAAAACGTCGTGATGAAACTGCAAGAGCCAGAGGGGAATCGAATTCCGATAGTCTGTTTCAGAAACAGTACCTTCTGCGCCACCAATACGTGACTGCTGTATGTCATCGATCCTCCAATCTCTGAAGTAAATTCCTAATTATCTCTCACTTTCCCTGAAGAGTAGAGCAATAGTTAATTCGCAGACAAATTGAACCAATGGAACAATTTCACACATGCTCCAGAGGCTGCTTTGTACATTATGTAAAGAAATCTAAATGATGACAGAGTTTCGAACTCCTTCTTGGCTTCGGAACCGATATAAGATTAAGACTTGAGAACCTTTCAACAGCATTTTCATATAACATTCACTGGCCACTATCACTTATTTTTATCATTCTTCTATAAAATATTCTTACAAAATTTATTTGTCTCTACTTTCTATACTTTCCTTCAGCCTTAGAAATGGTACTGATATACGAGGGCTGTTCAATAAAGAATGATCATAATTTTTTACGGTCATAATTTTTCGCACTAAAATTCAATCTTATTATATTCTGTTAGCTTAATGTTAAACAAACACGCCGTAGTAGTTTCATTTTTGGTACTCCTGGTTCCCGCCTGTGAGAACCAGGCAAGTTCAGACATGTTCAGTATCACCTACCGCTGCAATGGAGGTAACACGCGAGGAACAATGTGCGGCTTTGAAATTCTGCTTTCGTCTCAACAAATCTTCAGTTGAGGCCTATACAATGTTAGAGGAGGCCTATGGAGAGTCTATTCTTCTCTACAGCACAGCTCGAAGGAGGTTTAAAATGTTTAAAGAGGGGAGACAATCAATTTCAGAGGAAGGTGGACCCGGTACTTCAATTACTGCTCTTACGGAAGAAAACATCAACACTGCTGCTGCCATTGTGAGAGAGGATCGTCAAATTACCCTAAGATCACTTTCTGAAATACTGAACATTTCATTGGATGCCACCCACACGTTGGTGACAGCAACATTACACATTGTGCGCGATGGGTTCGGAGACTGTTGATTCCCGAAGAAAAGGATATTCGCATGCAGGTCTACATGCAGTTAAAGTTGATGTTAGAGGAAGTTCCAGAGTTCCTTTCAAACGTAATCACTGCTGATGAAACTTGGCTACATCATTTTGATCCTGAGAGCAAACAGCAAAACTCAGTGTGAAAATCTCCTTCATCACCAACCCCCAGATAAACAAAAGTGGTTGCTTCTGCAGGGAAAGTTATGGTCATCTCATTCTTTGATGAGATACTTATCATGTTGTACCTGCACATACATCAATAACTGGACAATACCACAGGGATGTCCTGAAAACATTGCAGGTCCATATCAGGCGCAAGAGAGCACATTTCCGTGAAGCACGCTGGATGCTGCACCACGATAATGCGCGGCTGCATATTACCAATCTTATTGCTGAATAGCTTGCAAAACTCAACGTGAAATGCATCCCTACCCTTGCTATAGTCAGAATTTAGCCCCATGTGACCCTTTTCTATTCCCTAACTTGAAGAAACGCCTTCATGGGAGGCATTATCCTTCATCAGAAGCAGTGGTGAAGGCTGCGGAGGCCATTTTGAAGGATCTCTCAAAAATGGTTTCCAGCATGTCTTTGAAGACTGGCAGAAACGCTGGAACAAGTGCATCGCATTCAGGGGAGACTATTTTGAGAAGGACCATCAAAATTATGAAGATGAGTAAAGGTACGTTGTCAAAAGTAATTGTTATCATTCTTTATTTAACGACCCTCGGAAATAAATGAATATGCCACCACTGAAGCACACTATTCAAGCGAATGAAGAGGTTTTCTTACTACAATGCATGCATTATTAACAGCCTTGTACTTCAAATAATAAAAATGGTGAATCGTGATTGTAAGTCTTATTTATTGTCATATCCATATAGGCATTGGTTATTTCCGCGTTGTTATTGAATGGAAGCAACAGTCGAGCTAAAACATCTTATTATAGCATAGACATGTTCAAAATATATTAATTTAATCAAAGTCGTTAACGAGTTTGGAATAAAAATAACGAAATGTTATTCCATGAAAAATACTAATTTGACTTAAATCTGCGGTATGGCCATAGACAACAATACCTTCAAACGACACAGAACAGAGGACTCAAATCCATCTACTCTCTTAGCTAATACTTTCCTGTGAGACTGCTTCATGAAATCCTTTCTCTTTCATATGTGGAGGATGAAACTGTACGCAAACTTACCACGACATCAAAGCTCCTTCGTTAGGTCTCTAGGCGAATATGATCACAGAATACGCCGCTTCAGGTGACATGGAGTACCCCAAATGGTATGCGGGCGCCCGAGATAACAACAGAGCAATTCCTAACATCAGCAACAGCTGAGCTCCACATAATCCCATTCAAAAAGTACTGGCCTCTAAATTAACCAACACAATGCAATATATTATTTACACCAAGGTGTAGCGGGCCTGTGTTCTATAATCATAGCATCGAGGGGCAACTTGGTTCTTCTTTCTCAGAAGTCACCCTCAAAACCCCATTGAAATTTTTCTAACTACAGTTAAACTCTATTGCGGGTGGGCACGGAGCAAAATTCAGGCTTACAAAATTCAGCGACGGACGGGAATATAACTTTGAAAGAATCACATGTATGAATCGCTCAAAACTTAGTGGCAACACAGCCTGCATTTTGCGCTATAAGCGGTAAATCACGTTAGCTGACAACAGTGAAAAATAAGAGCATCTGATATTTGCTAGCTGAGTTTTAAGACAATAATTTTATCTAATAAGACATTTTAGCAACTTTAATTGTAGGTTGTTATCTTAAATGCTCTAAATATGTTTAGTAAATACGAATAAAAATGCTTCATTAAAATTCAGGTTGCAGAAGTATCAATACTCGACACTGACATACAGAATTATTGGAAGCTTATGGTAGACAGACTTTACCATATCGTATCTTGGCTTGGTGGGCGAGTGCACTTCGTAGAGGAAGGGAAATCAAAAACGTGGAGCTGGCAGACCGTAATCAGCAAGTGGTGATGTGCGTGTAAATGCTTTTAGAACACTACTGGAGGAACATCTTTGTTGGATTTGTATTGAACTAGCAAGGGAAAATAAAATTACCTCTTAGGGAAGTTTGCTTTAGAACCAGATAGGCAAATTATAGCAGCAGTGAAGCAGTCTGTTCGAATATTAGGACAACAAGACGCTGTGGGTGGCATCCGTCGACTCCCTGATATGTGGAGGCATGTTGGAAGAGATTATTTCAAAGCACTGCAATAATATGACTGCTCCAAAAATGTTTCATTTGTTGCCACTAATTATTGAATGACCTAAGTACATGCAAGAAGCAGAGCTTAAATATCAACTTTGAGCTGCGTGGAGTACAACTACTATTTCCAGAGATAAATAACGACTTTGATTAAAATATTGTGTTACATCATGTGACATAACACAATGTATGGTGAGTTTTCTATGAGTAACCTATGCACTCCTCTTTATTCTGAATCAAATTTGGGTAAATTTTGCGTTACGCGTAACACAAGAGATAGACAAAAACTTAAGCGCACAGAATATAGATAAAAAACACAATTTATCTCAGATTCACTTTTCTTTGTTTTAACAACCGTTTCTAACATACTCCTTCCTATTGTTTTGGATGCTTAAGTTACATTCATTTTTAAAAGTACTCAATTTCTATACCTTTTTCCGTGATATAATGCTAAAAGTATCCAACTATAAAGGTTCCAATTTTTTAAATTTAAATATCTCTTCAGCTTCCTGAAATTTTACCTGCAAAGGAATGCGCAACAAACTGTCTTTTGCAAAATGTTGTCTCCAATAACGTTATTTAAAGAGCAAATAAGCTTTTCTAACAGTAATAATTTGCAGCATAAAAGGGATAGTAAGCAGAAAAAAAAACATGTAAATAAATCGCATTGCATGTTCTGTTAATGTTGGACTATTTTGTGTCCTTATTTTATGAAATATAATATTCATTTTGTAAACCGCACTGGTATTTACTATCTTATAAATAAATGAATACGTTGATGCTTAATTTTGTAGCTCAGTTGTTTCATTCCATTAAAATCTGCACTGAAGTAGATGATTAAAGTTGATTTTTATTATTATTATTATTATTATTATTATTATTATTATTATTATTATTATTATTATTATTATTATTATTATTATTATTATTATTATTATTATTATTATTATTATTATTATTATTATTATTATTATTATTATTATTATTATTATTATTATTATTATTATTATTATTATTATTATTATTATTATTATTATTATTATTATTATTATTATTATTATTATTATTATTATTATTATTATTATTATTATTATTATTATTATTATTATTATTATTATTATTATTATTATTATTATTATTATTATTATTATTATTATTATTATTATTATTATTATTATTATTATTATTATTATTATTATTATTATTATTATTATTATTATTATTATTATTATTATTATTATTATTATTATTATTATTATTATTATTATTATTATTATTATTATTATTATTATTATTATTATTATTATTATTATTATTATTATTATTATTATTATTATTATTATTATTATTATTATTATTATTATTATTATTATTATTATTATTATTATTATTATTATTATTATTATTATTATTATTATTATTATCATTATCATTATTATTATCATTATCATCATTATTATTATCATTATCATTATTATCATTATCATTATTATCATTATCATCATTATCATTATCATTATCATTATTATCATTATCATCATTATCATTATCATTATTATCATTATTATCATTATTATCATTATTATCATTATTATCATTATTGTTGTTGTTGTTGTTGTTCTTGTTGTTGTTCTTGTTGTTCTTGTTCTTGTTCTTCTTGTTCTTGTTCTTCTTGTTGTTCTTGTTTTTTGTTCTTCTTGTTCTTCTTGTTCTTCTTGTTCTTCTTGTTCTTCTTCTTCTTGTTCTTCTTGTTCTTCCTGTTGTTGTTCTTGTTCTTGTTCTTGTTGTTCTTGTTCTTGTTGTTCTTGTTCTTGTTGTTGTTGTTCTTGTTGTTGTTGTTGTTCTTGTTCTTGTTGTTGTTCTTGTTGTTGTTGTTCTTGTTGTTGTTGTTCTTGTTCTTGTTGTTGTTCTTGTTGTTGTTGTTCTTGTTGTTGTTGTTCTTGTTGTTGTTGTTCTTGTTGTTGTTGTTCTTGTTCTTGTTGTTGTTCTTGTTGTTGTTGTTCTTGTTGTTGTTGTTCTTGTTCTTGTTGTTCTTGTTCTTGTTGTTGTTCTTGTTGTTGTTGTTCTTGTTGTTGTTGTTCTTGTTGTTGTTGTTCTTGTTCTTGTTGTTGTTCTTGTTGTTGTTGTTCTTGTTGTTGTTGTTCTTGTTGTTGTTGTTCTTGTTCTTGTTGTTGTTCTTGTTGTTGTTCTTGTTGTTGTTGTTCTTGTTGTTGTTCTGGTTCTTGTTTTTTTAACTCAACATTTTATCTGACTTTACTTCAGTAATCTATTAGCGGGCTACTTACCTAAGGCTAATGAAGGTATACTTAGTCTACCCATTAACAATAAGTAATTATTAGAAGCAGACAAAGAAGGTGTGGATACGCTTTAACGTTCCATTACCAAAATAACGCTAGGATTTATCCTGAAACACCTAAGGCACAAGTAAATCTTAAATATATTACCTATTGTAGATATAATTAGTGAGAATAAATAAATGCTATATTAGACTCTTTTAAAAGTAGAAAAGCTCATGGAAGTGATTGAATCAATTCTGAACTTTTTAAAGTAAGCATTGGTAAACGTTAATCGGAAACTTTTATGTACATTAAACACAAGTTAGTGCAATTCCCGAGTTTAGCATCACGTTTTACGAAAAATTAGAGGCACATATACCAATGAAAAGAAAAACCAGCAAGCTTTTAGAAGCTTTGCTTTGGCCGCTGAAACGAAACATTCCCTCATCAATAAAAACGGCTTATTATTCACTCCGTATGTCATTATGTGTTACATTTCCTGGAACTAGCTACAGAACTGACACTTTCAGTTATCTAAAACGATTGCTGTAATATACTGAGCTGTCTGCTTGTCCATACAGTGATTTCCTCTAGCTTTGCACATTATCTCCTCAACGTGCACAGTAGATTCACCGGAGGCACTCTTTCTCCTCCTCTTCTGTTTTCCAGGAGATGCTCTGACTATTAATTCTGGATGCCGCTTACGTATTGTCGGTTTCTTCCTGACTTCAAGATTTCGTGTACAGAAATGTCTTTCTATGTAATATTGGTTACAGACGTTATGTGGAATACAAGCAAGCGAAGTGCACGATCTTCATCAAGCCCGCCTCTGTAGCATAGGTGGCAGCGTGACTGCTTCAGGTCCGAAACGTCCCGATTTTGAATCCCGGTCACGTTAACTTATCTGTGTAAGATTTTTGCAGCCGGCCTCGTAGCCATGGTCGTTAGAGCGTATGTCTCTAGTGTTCCGTCATGCAGAGGGTCGAGGATTCGAGTCCCGCCTTATAGATAATAGATTCCTCCCTCTCCTCATCTATGGCCTAACGGGTTCTTCCCGAAGACCAAAAATGTGTCTGTGTATCGTCCCCGTAGGGGAGGTGATCCGTCCCCTTCAGCTGCCGTGGTGCGGGCGCTGCGGACCCCTAGCACTCGTGGTACCTCTGACGTCACTAGAGGAATCTCGGACCGAACATTCCAGCCCCTCCCTGATGGGGAGTTATTCGGATTGGGTTGGACTCGAGGGGACAGTGGTTCCCGATATCCGTGGAAGATCGGGTACGTCTCTGGATGGGGTTGAGGGAAGCCATAATATTCCCGCGTACTAGCCAGCATAGCTAGTAGAAGGTGTGCTAGATCACCAGGTGACCCCACCGAGGTCATAGACTTTCCATTTTGGAGTTGGCGCGCGTAAGTGACGTATCCACTTCCATCCCATCTTCAGTTCACAGGACCAGATGGGGGGCGGCTTGTTAGTCTCTAGGTCTTGCCCTATGGAAAGAGCCTCGGAGGTACCGGGCGCCCTTTTGAGATAGCTCGGTAACTCCCTGGAAGTAGGAGGCCCGGGTCCTTAGTCCTGCGGGTCCAGGACTAATCTGAGTAAAGCCTCTGCACTTAACTGTCTTGTGTATCGTGTCTATGTGCGCCACTAAGGAAAAACAGTCCCCCCACCCGGATGGTCAAATGGGTTCTTCCCGAAGGCCAAAAAGGTTGCCGCGTTTTTCCCTTATCCTGAAAGATGAATATCTGGTAAATCTAAGCTCCATAGAACCTGGGCTCGTTTTTACTAACTTCATTTATCATCCACTATGCCTTAACGTTGGAGAACGTAAATTTAAAAAGAAAACTTGACCTATAACCAACGTTTCACACATATAATAAACTATAATCTGTCTTGGCTAAGGTCTCGATTTTTCTCACTTCTAGTACGGTAATAAAAAAAAACAGTTCTAATTTGAAGCAGATTATATCGTTATTGTGAGACTAACAAACGCCAATTCGTTTTCACATAAACAATGCATCTTCTTTCTCTGGCAGTTACTCAAAGTATGTCGTAGAGGAACTGCTAGGTTCCACCCAGGTTCTCTATCGAAACTCAATGGACACCTGAACACGAAACGAGCATTTTTTAAAAGGTTTCTGATCAATCTGGGTGTCTTCAAACAGAATAATTTCAAAAGAAAATGTATGATTGATATAAAGTTTCATAGTCAAGTACATGGAGAAACTGGAATCAGCACCATTCAACAGTCAATTTCTTCACAAGCTGAGAAGTTTTACAACAACCTAAAACACGTCTCAGGAGCCATTCACTATTCCCTTGGCAGAAAATCCAGCTTTCCAACCCGCATCAAGAGTCGCCTATCACTGGATCAGCTCTCACGACAAGATCTTCTGTAATACTTAACACAATAATGTACCTACCTATGGGGGGGTCCAATTTCCTCATTTTATTTTTATTCGTTGTATCACGTATGTAAATAATGTCGATGATCAAATGATCTGTAGAGCGCACATGCGCTGATCGATCCATAAATTAGTTTTAAAATATTTCATACTTAAGATTTCAGAATTTTAAGAAAATTCCCAAATCAAACATGGAAAAATATTTGTATTTTGGGCTTAGTACATAGTTTGATACTTTTGTGAATAGCTTGTGAAATCCCCCCTCTTTTGGAAGAACTTTAATAATTCTAAATAACTGGAGAACTATAGTGAATATATGAAATTTGCTACACAAAAATGTATTTTTCGCTAAAGTACACAATTTATCTCAAATCTTGGCGTTAATGACCTTCATTTGAGCTCTACAATACTTCAAAAATGTTTTAAGTGCCTATCCCATATGATAATGATTCCTCACGATGTTATGCAAACAGTATCAAGCTTCAAAGTCATCAAATGACGACTGTATGTTTAAATATTAGATAATAGATGCAGCTTTTTATTGCATATAGTATTTCAAAACATGTACTAGTATTTTAGTAATAATCATTAGAGAATTTTTCGAGAAAATTTTCAGTTATGGATAATCCTGGAAATTCTGCTTAAAATATTCCAGAGGTCCAGAGGTAGTCCTAGTCGGGCGGGGCTTTCCCCGTCCGGGTGTCATATGCCGCAGTACCTAGCCGCTTTGCGGCTTAACCTGCGAAATGAACTAGTAGATCCATGTTCTGCTGGGGTGTTTGAATTTGTTTACTGTTTGAAATTTTGGATAGGTTTGGAATGGGTTGCCCCTCTTTATCGTGGGCAGCTGTACTTAATCGTTCTCCCTTTTTGGGAGACACGAATTAGTTTTTTTTTTGCCCCGTTTTGGATACGGGTTGTGTAGCGCTTGGTCCTTTGGCGTAGAAGTTGTTCCCAGAGTCATCTGGGGTTTTCCTTGGGTTACCCAAGGGGTCCCAGGACGTCTCTCGGCAGTCTGAAGGACGGCAAGCGCCTTTGATCTCTCGGGTCATACCTTCCCAGGGAGTTCACTAAAGGGTTGGGGTGCATTTGGATTTTCTCGTACATTGATCGTGCCCTCTCGCGAATGACGTCGACAATGTACGGGATCTGGGAGTGCTCATGTAGGATATGAGCCGGGAATCTCCAGCCTGTATCGTAGATGATGCGTAGTGCCTTGTTCTGCAGCGTCTGGAGTCTGACGAAAGTGGTATTAGCCACTGTTCCCCAGATCTCACAGCCGTACAGAATCATAGGCGGAATGATCGCCCGATACAGTTGGAGTTTGAGACGGATCGGCATGGTTGATCTGAAGATAGGGTATAGGCTCCGGAGTGCGACGTGCCCCAGCTGGACCTTGCCCTTGACGTGTGGAACGTAAGTTAACTTACGGTCCAGCGTCACCCCGAGATACTTCGCCGTTGCTTAAAATATTCGTGTTACATCCTAAATTTTAATACCATTATTACTACATATCTAATTATACTTATGTACAGTTGTACTTATGTACTTGTATTGTACTTATGTAAATAATTGCAACTGTTTTGTTTCCACGAAGTAAGTACAAATTTGAGTCTAAACTACATTTAAACAGCATAGCTATAATCTATCAAAAACGTACTAAAAAGTGCAATTATCTTACCGTGTATCAGTATTACATGTAGAGCCATCTATGGGCCGCAATACGCAGTCGCCGAAAGGAGTGTATCTCCTACTGGGCGGGAATACAATTAAAAGAACGTTATTATTCTGTTACGTTATTGTTACGTTAACGTTCTGTTACTGCTTACATACAGTTTCAAACTCCCAAAATGTCATCACAAGGGATATTTCAGATGTGACACGATTTTTCTTTCTTGTCAGTTTATATATTTCAAAGTTAGGTATAAAGGACCAAGAAATGTAAATTTTACTATAATTTTGTTAGAGCAAATCTCTAACCTGTGAAGACTGTTTTAGTGTGTCAGATATAAATAAAGCATACTCAGAACTACTCACTGTTACTAGGTGTGTCTGATGTGAAGCCTACCAACATATATGATAGCCGAGTGCATGGAACTATACGGATATAGTACACAGAGGTTTAGGTTATTAGGAAAATACTAAAGTGCTTGTGCCCGCTCAGTTATTAATGTTACTTACTTCCTCCCTTTTATTTCGCTCCTTAGCCTCATGCATATTGGCTATTGTTTGGGTGCCAGACTTTTGAAATCACTCCAATACTAGACGGACTTACCTAGGGACCCGTGTAAATAGTCGTGATAAGGTTGCCTCCAGCCACGCAGATGAAAGTTTTGTGCTCCTCCCCTTTCACCGCTCACCTAGGTCTTACCTTTGTTCATAAGCTAATACGTACGTGTCGCATTTGAATCCAAAACAAATAACAGACTGGTCCACACAGGATTTGTGTGAAACTTAGATATTCTGCCTGTATTACATTTTAAAAAACAGACATCGGCACGTTTCATTGAACTTGACTGTACATACTTGTACGAGTAAAACTTCATTCTGAATGACAGATGAAGATATTTCATTAAGGCAGATTTGAATTGTTATGCAGCGTTCCTAACCTCAAAATACTTAGACTGACGCAGCATTGCAACTCTGCAAATACCTGTATGTGTATCAGTGATAATGTGAAGTTGTAATAGGGTATAAGACACACAAGACTTTTCAATAACTACACTAATTGCATAAAACATTGATGGTAAGTTGTTCCTCATATGCATGATGTGTTCCTCGTGACCTACTGTACAGACAGGGGAGATGGTCAGGGCCGCGTGTGTCTTGTAACATCTCTACAGCAAAGCTCTTGAGGCAGATGCTAGACGTTTCAATGGGAGAGAAGAGAGAAGAGACGCGCGTCTGGTACATTGTCAAGAGGGCTTTCATTGTGTTCGTAGCCATTCCCTCTCGTTAAACGGTGCTGGAGTAGGCCCTCTTCCCTCCCAAAAACTGACAACACAGTTTTAATCATTATAAGCAAATATCTAGCGCCTCTCTGCCTTCTGGCTTCGTTATGGCATTATCTGCACTGCAGACATTCGGCATTTAGAAGTCCAAATCGACAAGCAGGTCATCAATAGATGTGTAGAGTATATTGTACGCTAAGTATTTTTTATTTCTCTTTTACGTACTTGTATCCACAGCCATTTAATCAAAAATACAAATTTAGAGGCACCTTGAACTAAACAATTACATTTTAGAAACGAAATAACCATAAATACTTTACTTGATATTAAAGTTAGTGTCTTCTAAAGGCTTTCAAAAAGTCTCTTCACCCCAAAGTGGTTATGTGCTGGTTTACTGATCCCAAAGTTTCAAATCCGGCCGAGGCGATGATTTATAAATGTGCAGACATATAAAATAACTCTTGCGGGACACACCAGCAGCGCTGATATAATTCTGACAGTTGACAGCGCCGTCAACACACCAAATATTTATTTTCACCCCAAACTATCATTTATATGAGAAGCGTTCCTATGTTTTCGATTTTCCCAAAATTTTCTCTAACATTTTGATTAAAATAACATCTATTTAGCAGGGGCGGCTTCTGAGGTAGTGCCGCTGTGCCATGGCACCATCTGTATGAAGACGAAAGAAAGAGAAGTGAATAGGAATTGCGCAAAAACGATTGTTTCTGAGTATCTATACCCTCGTGTGAATAGGCGCGTTAAACGCAAGCGCTGTGTCCTGGTTGTTTTCTGTGGCTTGGTGCCGATTCCAGAAGAGCACCATCTACGCTCATAAGCGCCTGTGTTAAGGGCTAGGATGTCTGCTTATACACGGCTTCTTATGGGAGAAGGTGGTGCCAAAATTTCTCTGGCACATAATTTACACTTTATCCGCTAGAGTGCAGTAACTTGAGATAACTGTCTCTCTGTCGCGAAATCGTACACGAATGTTTTGTATCACATTCTCCATGAACTGTATTATCAAAATTTTACTGTGCTCGTTGCACCTGTGCGTAACAAGAGAACGGATGTAATAAATATCTATTTCCATTTCCCTGTACGTTATGTTTGGTACAGTATATTATAAAATAGGATAGATAATTGATAGGGTTACCTAAATCGTTCGAAATTGGTCCACATATTTATATTTTAACAACCCTTATTTATTTATATATTTTGTTTATATATTTATTTATATATTTATTTATATATTTATTTAATTAACTAACTTATTTATTTATGGCACCGTCAATATAATGCTTCACCGGCCGCCCCTGCTATTTAGTATATTTACATGAAAAACAGTACCTGCATCTTGAATTTTCTGGGGATATCCATGCACGTTTTGTATTTTTATTCGTTTTAAATGCTCTTTTGTCTAACTGGTAAACTGTAAGAGTAAGACAAATTTTACTACGTGCATAAGACGTAACATCTCATTAAATAATACAATTATTGTCAAATAATTGTCTCTTTTTTGTAGGAATTACTTTCTGAGATATGCCACATTCTTAGTTTGAATTTTAAAGTATTTACACTTTTTCTAACTCGCTGTAAGTTTTTTTTTTCGGTGACCATGCAAGGAGCGTGGAATTTAAAAGCCATCACTTAGCCCGCCTCTGAAGCGTAGATGGTAGCGTGTCTGCCTCATGTTTAAAAGGTCCCGAGTTCGTATCTCGGCCAGGGTGAGTTATCTGGTTAAGGTTTTTTTCGGAGTTTCCCCTTATCCTATAAGACGAATGTCCAGTAACTCTTGTACTTATTTGAGCATCATTTCACCCATTTTATTCATCATCCGATATGACTTAATGCTGGAGGACGTAAATTGTAACAAAATGCTCTTTAAACTCTGATAATAGCTTTATCTATGCAATCTAAAACGTGTGTATGTGTGTATACAGATGGATTTATTTATGGACTTATTTATTTATTGAACGCTTTTTAGATTAATAGAAATAAAACCATAAGGGTTGGTAGGCATATTTTGTAGAAGAGAGATAGAGAAGATCATGTGAATAAAACACATAAAATTTAGCTCTTTACTTTATCTATTCCTTGCCTACGACAGGTAGAACAAGTAATGATTACCAATTGACTCAACTAAAACAACCATTCCAACAAAAGTAGGAATAAGAAACCACTTTCACAGGTATGAAATTAGAAAAGGGGCCTCTAAGGTAGAAGTAGATCATCCAAAAATATAGGAATATTATTTAAAACATAAGTTTGTAAATTTTTAAATAGAATCTCCATTATTTTGAAGTGATTAATAGCACAAAATATCATTAAATATGTCTTTGTTGCATAGCAATAGATCAGTCACGTAGATCTTGAGAAATTGTAACTTGTATTGTTAAAACTTAAGTTACAGTGAAATAAGTACACCTTTATTTTGCTCCTTTGCGGCTAAAAATCCTGTCTTAGTTCTAGATAATTGACACAAAAAAGGAAAATTGCTTTAATAAAGAGCTTTTTAGTACATAGTCGCATCGCAGTTAACTGCAACATGATAGTCTCTCTTGAAATTTAACGATGCTGTCAAACCTTGCATTTTTAGGGGTGTTCTTTTTTAACTTTATAAAAAGGAGTTTTGTGTATGTTGAGAGGGGTGTATGTACATAAGGAGCTCAAAAATCAAGTGTACGATAGTTATTACATTTGTTATTTAGCCTCATCTTCCAGGTATACGACAAGAATATTATTTAAAAAATCACTGAAAAGCAAATTGTGTTATGTATTACGAGGAAATAGGCGCAAACGGTAGTGCATTTGATCTGCATTCGGGAAATCATGGGTTCGAATTCCGTGGGAATTCCTAATCCAATCCGGCCCTCAGGGTGAAGGAGAAACGTTTTATTAGACCCCACCGGGAAGTTTCAAACTGGAATTTTTAGGGAACCCGCCCTCTGCTCTGATCACCTCCCGCTCCCGGGGTTTCCCCTGAAGCATAGACACAATTCATCTCCTGCATCTTCAGGTGGCAAGTTCCTCCCGCACATCGTGATGCATTCATTATCCTTTGCATAGTACTTTTTTGTGTTTTATTTTTAAAAAAATGGTTCTAACATACTGAATGATTTTGATTAATATAATTAATATTTATGCCATATACACGACAAATAAAGACATGTCTTTAATTTTCTGCGAGTGACGTTTGAAGTTCTATTCATTCAGAAATGCACACTTTGTGTGTTCCTTTTGAATCTACAAAGAAATGTTAATGAAATCATTTTTGCAACATTTCCCCTCAGTTAACATGAAGTAGATTGAACAGTAGTGGTTATATAATTATTACAGTAGTACATTTTTAAAGTTCTCTCATATAAAATAGTATTTTCGTATTAAAGTACTTAAGAACACCTATTTCGTCAGTACTTGTTCGTATATTTAATAAGACTAAAACATGTTGCTATGGGTTTTATGATTATAATGTTTTATTCCCAACTTATTTCTTCCTTCCTTTCTGTTTAAATAAAAGATACACCTGATCCTACAGCAAGACACCAATTTTGTTCCACTATTTCTTACTCCGTTTCCTTCTGCACATTTTTAAGAATAAGTATCAGCCGGGTTAAGTTTTTTGGCTTCACTCTGTAACTCTGATGGTTAATCGGAATTTTACTATAGTATTCTCTTACCTCAAGACATATTCTATAGATAGTGTAATGTAATGATTTTTATTTATAGTACTTTATTACTTAGAAAGTAAGAAAGCTAGAAATATAAGGCTTATGGAAAGTGTCTTGCAGTATCGGCCGCTGCCTTTTCTGTTACAGTATAGATTGTCAGTGACACATTGCACTGCCACATATAGAGCAATAGTAGAATACAAAAGTATGGGAACTTATTGTCACTATTTCTGCTCAGTTCACAAATATTTAGCTCACTAGTTTACAGAGATCACAAACATAGCGCTGCTATAGGCCTCAGAATATCTTCCGTGCTCTAAGAGCTACACTAACCACCATCAAGCACTCAGAGCAGACAAAGAACTGAAGAGAGAAAGAAGATATCCGACTATAGCGCACGTGGATGCACAAGCCTGCTACTGCTTACTGGAAAATTGTCACATGGAGGCGAAAAGGAAAATCATAGTAGTGGCCGGTACTACAGGTCGGCCGATACTGCGCGGCTCTCCCCTAAATGATTAAGTAAACTCTGTATCTCAGAGGAACGAATTTAAATTTTGACAGTTCATGTAAACGCCCGCGAAGGTTGATTTACCTGAGACAAGTAACCAAGACGTAAATCGCTTATTTGATTCTATTCAGCAGAAACAAAGTAGTCATATCGCGTTCTCTTGAGACATACGAGTATCTGTTAACTAGTGTGCAGTGGACAGTTGGCCTTCTACGTCTTATTCCTGTATTATATACCATCTTGCTGTATCTCTGCTATTCTGACGGACAAATAGTAGCTTCAGCATGTGTCCTTACTTTTAAGGAACTGTATCTCTGCTTCTTTATGTGCAGTGGTTGGCATTAGAGTGCCTTTATTATCTAGACATATGGCAGCAATTGTTTTAGACATAAGGTAGTATTTGGGTTATGGTGTGAAATATTCAATCCGCTGCATACCTTGGTGAAACAAGTACATCTCCTTTGATTTAAGTACACATTATAAACTATAGCGAACTTCAAACAGACTATTTCACTTTGAAAATGAAGTGAAGTGATGCTCATGTTGACAGATAAAGTTTTTATAAATGCAGTGGAACTACGATAAGCATCAAGGTTTCCTTTCCACGTCACACATTTTCTGTTACACAGACTAAGTTCGGTGGCTTGATTAAATTGCTTTATGACAAATTAATGGGAAAAGTTCCTTTAATTTTCTATTTTATTGTAAGACAACGGAACAGCCGAGCAACACGGGACGAGGGACAGGACCGTAAATCTCGGCTGGAAGCGAAATTGCCAGGGCGACAAACTGCAAGGACCCTAGTACCTACGGTACACGTGGAGCAGAAAAAGCTGATGACATAAAGTAGTGGCATTGCTTCGTCATCCTGAGGGAGCGCACCAGGGAGCATGTACACAGGAAGAACCGATATATCGGTGAAGATAATGCTAACAGTGGAGAAATGACGCCTATGAAAATAAGTGAGGTACCTACTGTAGGAAATAGTTAAGGTATACTGAATGTAGGAAGCACAAAAAATACCCAAGAACTAATCGCAATAGCAAAAGGGAAAGTGCAAGAATACAGGGTTTAGAAAAGAAACGATAAATAGGCCGGAAAATTTTTCCAAAAATTATGTTTCGCCAAAGGTGACTAGGCTTAAAAATGGCTAGATAAATCCAAGGAACGAAAGGGGAATAGAGAGGGGTCATGAGAGATAAAGGAGAGGACCCGTGTGTATGAGATGAAATAAAAAAGTAACAGGAAGAAGGACTAATCAGATGTTAGCTATAGAAAGTGTATAATTGAAAAATCTCAGAAAAGTGAGTAAGATGAACCAGGTTTGTTAAGTGACCATAATAATCTGAAAAATAAAGGCAAACTTCGGGCAAACAGAGAGGATGGAGGAAATCAAGGTTAATATTAGAAAGCAGAAAACGCGTAAATGCATTGCATGGCTGCCGTAATGGTAAAAGAGTCATAGCTAAGCTCAGGAATCGTCCAACATCTTTTCTTTTTAGTAACCAACTCATCTATTTATCTATTTCCTTTTCGGAACGGCTTTGGTTAAATCCTGTGTCAAAATACTACGTTTATTTTCCTGTAAAACACTGAACATTAAAATTGATCTACTAATTTACTATATTTAATGTTTACTGAAGTTATAGGAAAAACCCACTGAGCGTGGTTTATACTTTTCAAGGAGCATATAACATTGTTTTAACCATAAGCTGCTTCAAACTGAAAACAACGTAAGCTTTAAATTGTTATTGCACTTGTTCTTTCTTTCTTGTTTTCTTACTTTCCTCCTTTATTTCTGCTTATCTTACTTCTTACTTTGAAACGAAAACTTGTATAGAAGTCTAACATCCTCCAAGGGTGAAACATGGAGATCACTATTGATGAAATGTCCAACCCAAACTACCCTTGATACTAAACGTTCAGTTACTTCTTATTTCTAACCTTAATGATTTTGATTAATAATAAATGTTGTGCTTTCAATGGATCGTCAAGGTGCAGAACGTTTTGGTTTATCATCTATATATGAATTACACAATCTTTCTTAAAATATTTTCCGAATGAACAAATATTCACAGTCTATTCCCAGAAAATTCAAAATATGAATTTTATTTTTGAACTAAATACCTTAATCGAATTTTGTTAGAAAAATTATTATAACCCCTTTTGAGAAAATAAGAAAACTTTCAAAAATCATTTAAGTATATACCTAAGGAGTTGTCTAGATGGAGCAATTTTCTTTAAAACTTCTGAATGCCAGCTTTGGAAGACACTGAACTACAAAAACCAGTTGGTTTAGACGTGACATTTCAATTTAGATTTTTAATTCAGATAGTCTCCCAAATCATTATCTCCGATGTCAAATTACATGTTACTGCAAAACTGCACATTTTGTAGCCTCAGAAACTCTCAAATTTAAAAAAAATTGAAAAACTATTTGAAAAAGTGAGTGTGTGAGTGAGTGAGTGAGTGAGTGAGTGAGTGAGTGAGTGAGTGAGTGAGTGAGTGAGTGAGTGAGTGAGTGAGTGAGTGAGTGAGTGAGTGAGTGAGTGAGTGAGTGAGTGAGTGAGTGAGTGAGTGAGTGAGTGAGTGAGTGAGTGAGTGAGTGAGTGAGTGAGTGAGTGAGTGAGTGAGTGAGTGAGTGAGTGAGTGAGTGAGTGAGTGAGTGAGTGAGTGAGTGAGTGAGTGAGTGAGTGAGTGAGTGAGTGAGTGAGTGAGTGAGTGAGTGAGTGAGTGAGTGAGTGAGTGAGTGAGTGAGTGAGTGAGTGAGTGAGTGAGTGAGTGAGTGAGAGAGAGAGCGAGCGAGAAAGAGAAAGAGAAAGCTATATGACTAAAAGACGAAAAATCTTTTAATTGCTATTTAATTGTTACTTAAGTTCTGGATTAATTGACTCCATTTCAGGACTCCAAACAGTCATTTACATAACAACATTTTTGAAATCCCAGAAAGTAATTCTATATTATTTGGATTAAAATATCAAATGTTTAAGCTGCTTTCATAAAAGGTAAAGTATGCTGAGTTACTGGGAACGGCCTGTTAAATCATTTCTGTTCTAAATGAATTTGCTATAATTAGAAAAGTGAGATAGAAAACATCTAAACAGAAAATGTATAATCTTGATAAAGCACACAATTTGTCAAAGTTTTTTTGTCTTCTTTTCTTAATTAACGTCCTCCAACGCTAAGTCACATCGGACGATGAATGAAATGTATTGAAGAAATGAACTCAGGGTCAATAGAGCTTACAGATATAAATCATTCATTGTGATCGGTTGGATTTTCAAATAATTTATACTTTTCTCAACTGCAGATCACTATTTTTTTCCTTACCATTTTCTCTCGTTTGTATTTATCGGACTATCGCTTCAACTTACGGTATGCTCTTATAACTATAATGTAATTGTGATTAATATTGGCTTTATCTGTATTAGCAAAAACTAGAAAGAAAAATAAGGATTTGTAAGAAGAATGAGTAAAGCAAGCCAGAAATGTATTATACCACTGTCCAGTCACGCTCCTAGCACATAAAATTGAAAGTGGTTAACTTATTAATCCAGTGAATCATGTGACGTGAAACACGTCACCTATATCCTCCTTATGAAGCGATAAAAACAAAGCATTGTTAAGCTAAGAAGCCAAGGATACTTCTCGCTACTTGAAAAGTGATTTTGCCCTGCAATTTTCGGTTTTATTACTTTATATTACACCTAAACCTCAGGTGGAATTGCCACTTACAAAGAAGGCGGTAACATTTCCCACTTTTTTCAGTTTAAAGGTTTAATTGAGTAAATTTTCTTCCTAAATTTATTTGAATTGACACTCAAGAAATGAAATTTAGTGAACGCAAAACTGATTTACACATTAGATTTACAGATAAAAAGAAGCTTAGAAAAGCTGAAACGGTTGCCGATAGTAAACATTAAGCACCATTTTAGAAAAAATGAAAGTGTAACACTGGCATAAATTTCTGCACCGTTTACTTACATACCTCATATATTATTTATATAACAGGTGACTGTTCTCTCAATTTGACGTTACTCACAATACAATTTTACTTTAAAAGATTTCAAATCAGGCAATAGGAGTTCAAAAATGTTTATACCAAAAGCTGTAATGATTCGTTGAAATTGAAAAGGAAGAATTTGGTGTGGCACTGACAAAGACCTTTTGTGTCCCTTAAAGATTCATACATGCATTATATAATATAAACTCGGACTGTTAGCCACGTTACGTCGTTCTAAATTTACATAAAAATGACCTCAGATGAAACAAGATTGATTTGGCTATGTAGGTACAACATGAGGTACGTCTGCATATCGTAGGAAGTAATAACTAACTCATAGGGAGGGGAAGAAAAGGGTAATCCTAACCTCCAAACATGTTTCTCCACGTATACGCTGGCAATCTAAACATTTATGACGACTCTGGTCTTTAGGCAATCCGGACTGCAAATAATAGATCGCAATAGATGCTTACGTAACACTGTAAACACTTGAGAAATGCCGCGAATTTTACAAATACTCTCTTTTGTTAACTCCCACCAATATTACTACTCTCTACAGCGTAAGGATCCTTAGAATGGCATCCTGCGTAAGGTAGGTAAATCCGGTGGTCCCCTGTCGTAGATTTGATGCACGTAAAAGAACCTCAAGCCTGATAGAGACCTCTGAGCAAAATTAAGCGGTCTTTCACACCAGAACAGTGAGGACGCTGATCACAAAAGCAGTTAAACAGCACTCATAAATGATACTAAATTTATTCAACCTTTTTAATTTTTAGTTATTCGCTATATGTATCAAAATTTGTATTCCAAATTTTGAACCGCACGTAATGCTTCCTTCACCTATGGTAGATAAGAAATTAAGGAAGTAAACATTCGAACGTTATTACTAAACTAGCGTTCATTTAGTATAATTTTTGGTGTCACAACATGAGATTATAAATTACTGTTTTGGAGCAAACAATAACTAATTAGAACTTTCCATTTCCTTTTTTGTGAAAGGAGAATTTTGTAACTCCTCATCGGGTTTCCTGAAAAAATGCCAGCTTAACTGTGAAGTTGAAAATATATTCACGAAGCAGACAGGTTGGTAAAAATGTGGAAGATAATTCTGTAAACACTTTTCCGTGTCAAGGGATTTTAAAATGCTGAATTGCTGTTTGGAATACAGTCCTCTGTCTACAAAAGTGCTAATAAAGGTATTATAAAACCGTTCGTCTCACAGATGGATTTCTCCATGAGGCACGATTTGCAGTGATACTTCCGGTGTTTCATTAACTTCATTCATCAAGCAGCTCGTGGCGACATCTATTGATCAAAACGCGTATAGCAGCTGTCCCTGACATCTGGCGGTGGGTACGGAAACTCTTGAGAGAAATGCACTCGTATAGCATTGATTAGCAAACCTCTAGTTGCACACCATAAGTGAATGCAGCGAGTTAATTAATTTTGAAGTTGAAAACTCTCTTTATGAACCCTGTTCCCATGGTGAGGGAAATGGTCACCTCCCACAATATCGACTGCAGTGGTTTGCCGAAAATGGAAAATGCATTACAAACTTCTCTCTTCGTCCAGCCTGGTTTATGAAGCAATAAATAAGCGAGAAAAAACAAATAATTGTACACAGTGTTTAAAGATTGACGAGTTAAAAATAGCTGTCTATGATAAAAGGACTTAAATTGAGTGTTCTTTTTGGAGTAGGAATGTTAGGAAAGGAAACTCAAAGCAAATCTATACGAGCAAAATAAAATCAATTACGACAAGCACTGATAGCTAGCTATATCTGTAGTTTGACTTCGCCATGGAATCAGCCTTGATAGATGATTACTTACATAGCCATAAATTGTATAATTTATATTTGACTGTGGCAAAAATTATCAATAGAGAAAAAATTCTGTTAGTAAATGTCGAAAGTAGACAAGGAAATGAGATAAAGTAAACCATGGTAGATAAGATTTAGTCTAACTATAGGAAAAGCTACAAAAACTCGAGAACGAATAGACAATTGAAAGGAACCGAAAGCTGGTGCTCCAAAAGTAATTTCATGCATCACTACTTTCATCGTCTCTAATTTGGTATGTAGTTAATAGAGTATTAGGAATTATGTGAAAAAAATGAATAAATTGTTTACATTACTCAATGGGATATCATGGATACGGATGGTTTCCCCTGGATATCATAAAGACATTGAAATATTTATATAAAGAAACTTACATAGCAGTGAACGGAACAAAAAAGAAATTAAAACCAACCAAGATGTTAGACAAGGATGTAGCCTGTTTCCAACTCTATTCAATATATAGTTAGATGATCTACTAAAATAATGGAAAGATGATGTTAACCCAGGGGTTAAAATAGGTAGCAACAACCATGGGAATATCTCGTTTTATGGCGATGATGTTATAATAATACAAGATAACGAAGAGAATCTGACGATCAGTGCACAGACTATATCAATTGGGCAAAGAATATAACCTAAAAGTATCTGCAAATAAAAAATAATGACGCACTATGGCAAATATTCTGTCAGATTTAAGGAATATGCTTAGAGCAACTCACCCGCTGTAAATATTTAGGTGTGAAGTGTTACTATGGGTAATAATATATAAAACAAAATTAATAAATTCCAAAGCATATGTAGAACGTAAGCAGAACATTACAAAATAAAATACGAAGAAATACAAAACTAGAATTTTACAAGACAATGGCTGTACCAGTACTCATGTATAGGAGTGAATCATGGATATTAAAACAGTGATGAAAGAAAGATACTAGATGCTGAAATGCGAGTTTTAAGGAAGTGCCAGGTTCTACAAGGAGGCATAAATAACAAACGGTAATATACGGAAACAGCAAAATTACTTGAGTTAAATGAAAAATTAATGGAGAATAAACAAAAGTGGGAAGAACATATCTGTAGATGGACAATATAAGTATGGTAAGATAGAGTCAGAGTGAAAAATCCAATGCAATAGCCGGGATTTGAACCACGGATCTTCTGGTTGCCATCCAGCCGCTCTAACCATTGAGCTACTATGGCCAACGTGCCAACATGACATTAAATTCTCCAACTGACTCGTGTTTTTCCCGATAAACCACTAGGAGTTCTCATAAATACATCAGATAACTACCTTAATGGCGACTTATAGCGTGTAAGTACTTTAAGGCCCGGGCTTTATAGTTAACTACTATTAGGTCAATCAATGGCAATTAATTGTTCTTTCGCACTGGCCGTTTGTAGGTTAAAGTATGGAAAGGTAGAGTCAGAGTGAAAACTTCAATGCCATAGCCGGGATTTGAACCACGGATCTTCTGGTTGCCGTCCAGTCGCTCTAACCATTGAGCTACTATGGCCACCGTGCCAACATGACATTAAATTCTCCAACTGATTCGTGTTTTTTCCCTGTAAACCACTAGAAGTTCTCATAAACACTGCCTTAATGGCGACTTACTATGCTGTAAGTACTTTAAGACCCGGGCTTTATAAGTTAACCACTATTAGGTCAATTAATGACAATTAGTTGTTCTTTCACACTGGCCGTTTGTAGGCTAAAGTATGGAAAGGTAGAGTCAGAGTGAAAAATTCAATGATTTGAACCACGGATCCTCTGGTTGCCGTCCAGCCGCGCTAACCATTGAGCTACTATGGCCAACGTGCCAACATGACTGACACGAGTCAGTTGGAGAATTTAAAATCATGTTGGCACGTTGGTCATAGTAGCTAGTAGTTGGCCATGACTGACACGAGTCAGTTGGAGAATTTAATGTCATGTTGGCACTTTGGCCATAGTAGCTCAATGGTTAGAGCGGCTGGACGGCAACCAGAAGATCCGTGGTTCAAATCCCGACTATGGCATTGAATTTTTCACTCTGACTCTACCTTTCCATACTTTAGCCTACACACGGCCAGTGTGAAAGAACAATTAATGGACTATATAGGATTACCAGGGATCATATATAATTATAAGCCTAGAGAAAATAGAAGCATTTGATGCCCTAGGAGGTGTGGGACTAATTGAACGAGGACGGAACAGAAATTTAGCCTAATCCCTAGATATAAGAAAAAGATTTACTTTAGCATACCATATTTCGTTTTGTAAATGAAATTAGTTTAATTACATAAGTTAGTTTTGTTAGCCCTGAACAAATTATTATGTATAAGAATTTTAAAATATTTCGTTACTTCGTAAATAAGGTCCTTGTGTTCACTAAAGCGTTCATATTTGGTCGACGGGTACGAATTCTGAAGTCGTCGGTTATGTTTATAAACTGTAGAACCAATAAACATCCATTAATAACACACCTCCAATTATAAGTACTGGGTGAAAGAATTAGCAACATTGACGAGATTTACCTTGTTTCCTTAGTAAATGTGGGCATCTGGGCTACTTTTAAAATGCTGTAAATATACTGCGATTTCTTATTCTTACATTTACCAAGCAACAAGGTAAATTGGCAATACTCGCTGCATTTTTCTTCCTATGGCCACATGAGCATTTATTTTACGTTTAATTTTTTCCGCTATGAAAATTAAGCGCAAAGACAATTAAATTTCACAACGTTACATAACTTATGTAACGAACGAATTCACGCTAAATCACGCATGCACAAGATTTTAATCTAAAAGGCTGCAATCCTAAACTCCAACGCTACTGCTTGCGTATGTGAAAACAAAACACAATCGCGATGCGAGATTGTACATCCGCTAGGCCGTGCTTGAAAACGTTGCTGTTTGGAGGTTATGTAGTTGAAGTTAAGAATCAATAAAGCGCGACATCCATTCACCAGAATGGACTGGCTACAACCGCCTGTAGAATATAAATTGACTACGGTCGTATTCTCTCATTTCACGCAAGAGTTATGGAAGTCTCCATGTGAGTGGATACATACAATGAGCACACATTTTTCTCTGATAAACGCCATAAAAATATGTTAATTCGAGTTGCATGTTCATTAATTCTTACATTCTCTTCCTATCTGCAGTAAATGAGGGAAGTATTTGCACTTTACTAAAACTTCCATTCCGAAATTTCGTAGGAAATACACATTTTGAAGCACTCTGTAAAAATATTTTTATAAAATGCCCTATATGTTTATCTGCATAAATATTGCTCCAAAATTAAGCTAAGTTAAATACCAAAATTCAGGTCTTCCAAGGAAACGAATTTTTTCAAGAAAACACCTACATAAAAAATTACGCTGTACCTAAAAAGAGGAAAAAAATCTTTTGTTACTTTTCATGTTCTTAAAATTGATTTTATTATTTTGATTAAAATACAAATTTTTGACATTTTTATGAGAACTAATATGTATAACATATTTTCTGGAAATTTTACATGAAGTCCCCTTCATTCTAAATTAATTTTGTATAGCTTAGAAGCCTTAAAACAGATACATACAAAAATCTACATCTAGTTAAAACATAATTTACATCAAATGTGTTATGATATTTAAATATCCTCATAATTTATTTTAGCTATCAAACAGTTTATACTTTTTCAACTGCTATATACCTATTCGTATATTTTATATTTCTTCAGTTAATTTTGTACAGTTTGCAAATAATAAGATTTTCAGTGCTAAAAGTTAGATCTCGTTAAAATCCAACTTTTACCTAACAATTTTTATTAATAAACCATTTTGAAACTATCCTTTTTGATGGTTTAAATTGTCAGATACTTGTACTTTTTCACCTAATATTGTGCTCTTCGTCCCCTCCCCCTCCTCCTCTTTTCGAGGAAACAAAATGGCAACTGCGTAATTCTTATGTATTTCCTCTGTTCGTATAAAAACTCAGGCAATACAATAATTTCTGTAGATGTTTATCTTGATTAGTATCAAGTAGAGAAAAAAATAACCTTTCGAAGAAAGAGAGAAAAATAGAGAATAGAAAATAGAAAATAAAATAGAGAATAGAAAATATCATGTGAAAATAATACGATAGATTCCTTTTAACATTACTAAGAAAACCCATGTGTCTGTCTCTCGTTCAACGGTCCACGTATGCAAATAGTCTAGTAGTTTATGGTATATTCTGATGTTGCACGCATTTGGCTAATGACATCACCATGATGTGCGTTCGTTCACTGGTTTACGCTTGAATTTTAATAATGGCTGGCCCTTTAACCTCAAAATTGACTAGTTGAAATATAGTTTTATAATTCATAAACAGAAGTAAAGCTCAATTAGCGTAATCTCACTGTTTGAACATTTACATACACGATTTACATAAAAGGATAAAATACTTCTAACTACTCCTGATGTAAATATTTCTTTAAAACGTTCTAAATCTGTATTTGTGGAGGTACTTTGACGATCATAAGAACTGGCCCGTAATGGAAAGCATGTTTGCCTATGTTTGTATAATCTCACCCACTGCCAGCCTGAGTTGCTCCGTTCATCAAGCATAATTTCTAGTTATTGGGTTGGCAGAGTACTTTCACTTCCCTAAACAAAATGGCTGAACTTTCAAAAGATAGCATTACACGGTACTTACATTTACTCAGTACAAAAAGACACTTGATTGTTAATTTTAGCAAAAGTAATAATTATAATAAAATAAAAACATGGAAATAAACATGATTGTCTCCACGGCTTCAATGTAGGTTGTCATACTAACGTCGTTCAGTTTAACAAAATGCAAATAATTTTTCGCTCTTTTCTGTAAAATGTTAATTTATGTCGTATCTGTCTAGCGTTTCCTTCTGTACTAACCGTTAGAGTTTCTGAACCACATCCAAATTTCACATCTGCTATAATGCGGATTGAATTTATTTTATTCCTTTGGATTGTTTCTCAGGTTAGTCTTATATGGAACTCGCCAACAGATGGACAACATACAAATTTGTTTACCTGAAGGTGCAAAACTTACAGAGGGGTCTAAGGGGATAGGTCACATAATACTTCTTTTTTATTAATCTGCTGTGAACTTTTATTTGCTTTATTCAATAGCCAGACACGTATTTAGAAGTCAGTTTCCGGTGGGGGCGGGGGGTTCAAAAGAATCTACGTTGAATTATTTACTTTTAATAAATAATTAATCAGGGATGTGTTTTTATCATGTAGTAACAAATAAAAACACATTGATATATTATATTCACATATCTTTCTCCAGCCAAGCTTCTACAAATTGTTCTTAGAAAAGTTTGTTTTTGTCTTGTTTCTTTGGATAATGTCTGTAGAAAGGCCTTGCACATTGCACATTTTTTGTTCTTATACCTGGGATAAAGTGATATAAGCAGTAGTCAGATATTTAAACAGCGAACCGCTGATTTATGCATTTGAAGTATTAGTTCTTCTTGAATGAAAAAGGGAAGAGGACCTTTGAGGTTAAAAATTACATACCTTTAAGTTAGTATCTGGGAATTCTAATCAACAAATTATAATACATCGAAATTGGTTAACTTTGCAATACATTATTATAACTGACATTAGTTGTGTATTTTAACGAGCTCTACAGCTGCTGTGCCATAACTTTTCGTTTATCTCTTAGCTAGCTTCATGTTTGCCTGACAGTGAATAGAGATGTTAAGATGAGAAGCTTGAATAAACTTTTTTTCGATTTATATTAAACTAAGCCTTATTTCAACTATTTATTAAAAGTTTGAAATGATAATTCATTTGAGGGGGTCCGGACACCCTGGACCCCCCTTAAATACGTCCCTGTCAATAGCATAACAATGAAATCGTAATATGCATTAAAACTTACTACACGATAAACTTGGAGCACACATGTTTAACAATAAAGTTTTCGAAATATTTCATATTGTAAGTTTAAGCCTTTTCTAAGCGTCAGCTAAGCGAAGTTCCTGAAAGTTTGCGACTTCTTAACTCATTCACTTTTCTTTCTTACCAGGAATAAACATTTGGATGCTGCTTCGTATGTTGAAAACTTCCTACTTAATTTGAATGAATGCCTGGGTGAAATACATCTTAAGTAACTTATCAAACAGAAAAGAAACACTTTCTAAATGAAAGTGTAAGTAAAGGATCTTTCAACAAGTGTCCAATATTTAAAATGTGATATCTGTCGTTATTGAGTTACAGCAGTCACACTTTCATATAGTTACAGCGTTCAGTAGCGCTGGAAATTGTAAAAATTTATTATCAAAATGGATCATCTGTTCGCCAAACCTTTTGTGTAGTGTGTGAAGTTTACGGTGTGCATAATCGTCCCTGTGAGAGAACGATTTGGCGTTTGATCGATAAATTTGAAAGAAATAGTTCCGTCAGTGATCAAAGAACGCCTATGCGCAGAGGATCTATCCTTTTGGTCCGAGGACCCTGGTCTCCTTTAACCCGTGAGCAATGGAAACTCCGGGGCTCTTTCCATAGGGCAATACCTGGAGTCTAAAAAGCCCCCCCTCCCCAATGACAACAACGTTAAGATGGGATGGAAGTGGATACGCCACTTATGCGCGTCAACCCCGAAGGGAAGACTACAGAAAACCTATGTGGGGCCGCCTGGTGATCTAGCACACCTTCTACTAGCTATGCAGGCTAGTACCCGGGAATTCTTAGGCAATCCTCTACCCCCTCTGGGCGGCCGAGACCTATCCGGAGGTACCCGATCTCCCGCCGCCTTTAAGTAATCGACGTAAGTGCTCCAACGAAAATATAAGCGCCAATCGTGAGAGTGTACACGAAAACTCTTCGAACACAAGAATTGGGACTTTCGCCGACCACAACTTGGCGAATTCTGCATCTGGACTTGAAGTTGCACGCTTACATGGTATCAACTCAAGAGCTGAAGACCAACGACCATAGTTGCACCATGTATTCGCTGACTGGACTATGGAGCAATTGGAAGTTGACCCATACTTTTGTCGAAAAATTATCTTCAGCGACGAAGCCCAGTTTTTGAATGAATGGTTTTGTTAACAAACAAAATTACCGCTATTGGAGCAATCACAATCCAGTGCAGATTCAAGAACGACCTCTTCACCCACAGAAGATTATTGTGTGGTGTAGGTTACTGTATTGTGGAATTATTGGTCCATATTTTTTCCAAGACGAAGATGGAGAACCTCTGTCAATGGAGAAAGATACCGGGCTCTTATAAGGGACTATTTTGGCCTCAATTGGATGGTATGGATCTCAGAAATATCTGCTTCCAGCAAGATGGTGCCACATGTCATACTGCTCTTAAAACAATCGATCTTTTGAAGGAGAAGTTCAGAGTTTCATCATTTTCCTTGGTGGTGATGTGAACTGGTCTCCGAGATCATGAGAATACTTCTTGGGGGTTATGTTAAATCTAGAGTTTATACCAACAAGCCAGGTCTTATGAATAGTATTACGCATGTTATTCGTGAAGTTGGATCTAATTTACGTTCTTCTGTCATTGAAAATTGGGTCAACAGTATATGTGCAAACCAACGAAGTCGCGGCGATGACTTAACTAATGTTCTCTTCCACAAGTAATTAATTCTGTTCCAAAATAAAAAGCCAATAAGCCTCTATCATTTATAGAACGTGTTTTATTTAAGTTCAAAGATAGGACACTCGTCTTCAAAGACCCTTTACAAATGTAATGAATGTGTATGAATTTGTCATTGAAGAGAATGCGTCAAATAAAATATGTTATGTACTGGGAGTTCTTTGTGCAATTATTATTATTTTCTGAGATTTTATAATTATTTTACAGATGTTTAAATATTCATATTGATAAATTTGGGTGTACATAACTTCTGTCTGCATCATCTTGCCGCAATAGGTAGTCATCCCGCGAGCTAAGCTACGCATAGATAGGCAGTTTTCTTCTATGTTGGGTAGGTCATGTAAAACCTCGCTTATACTACTTGCCGACAGGCGCGAGTATTATATATGTATTATTATTTTATTTTGTAATTTTATTATTAACATTTGTACTTATATACACAATTTGTACTTATAAATACGTTTAACACAGCATACATATGCTTCAGTGTCTTACTACCACATAATTATTTGTCATGTCATTTTGCTTTTAACTGTGTTGAAGACGCTACGCGGTAGGTTTAACGTACACTCTCACTTAAGATGATATATCTTTGATGTCCATCTCCTCAAAGGCTATTTTATAATAGAATGAAATATAATAAAAGTTTCCAAAATGTATAATAATATAAATGTTATAAATAATCTAAAACATATTGAAGTTGAAACATCTAACGATGTCAACAACATTTATTTATAGCCCGCCTCACGTTCTAGAGGTCCCGAGTTCGAATCTTGGTCAGGGTGAGATACCTGGTTAAGGCTTTTTCCGGGATTTTCCCTGAAATACGAATGTCGGGTAACTCTAAGCTCCATGGATCCTGGGCTCATTTGAACATCATTTCACCCATTCCATTCATCGTCCGATATGACAACGTTGGAGGACGTAAATTACAAAAAAATACATTTATTTGTGACTGGCCCTGTAGCTCAGTCGGTAGAGTACCTGCCTGTCGTGCTAGGGGTCGGGAGCTCGATTCCCGGTGCGGGTGAGTGTTTTTCTCCGACCAAGATAATTCCTCATCTTCTGTGTGTGTTTGTGTGTGTGTGTGTGTGTGTGTGTGTGTGTGTGTGTGTGTGTGTGTGTGTGTGTGTGTGTGTGTGTGTGTGTGTGTGTGTGTGTGTGTGTGTGATCCAATGATTAAAACCCAACGAATACGAGTTAACACCTTCGATATGTTCCAAAGGAAAACGACCGCCGATATGACCATTGTAGTTAAAGGTGGGGTATAAATGGAACAAACAAAAAAACATTTATTTGTCTCAGAAAGGTAAAGTATGTAATCACGAACAACATTTGGTCAAACGTAAACAGTTAAACGTTATAAAATTGTCGTAAATTTTAACGACCTTGATTAAAAGTTTACATAAAATTTTATATTGTGTATTACGTTAGGTTGAAAATAATGTAGCAATTTTTGGATCTCACTAACCAATAATGTATCTCTAAGGTAAGTATTATTCGGTGCATCAATGTAGGTGTGGAAGAAACCTCAGTTAATATATATGCGTTTAGCACGGTCTAGGTTCATAGGGACATCACAGCAACTGCGAACTCCTGATCGCACTTGGCAGTGTGGATGGTAGGTTTGCAGGAGCTAGATGCCTCCTCTCACACAAGGACAAAGTAGGCGCAGACAGCATTAGGTTGAAAATTACATCCTTATGATAAAGCATTACAATAAGTATGAAAGTAGCCAGGGATACTTAACGTATAAAATCCCTTATTAACTTGATTTGCTTATCTAAAGCTTTAAAATTAAACCTTTAATGTCAAATAAAGGAATACGAAATTTTATTTTACATAAGTCTATTTAAAGTATTCTCTAGTTCAAGCGAATGTCAATTCGGCTTTTTATTAATGTACGAGTGATTAATATACATAATTTTAAATCATGACCAGTTTAATAACATGTTTATGCGTATCTCGCTAAAGAATGGTTAATCAAACTAAATCTGTATCCATACTATTCTTCTTATATCTTGAAAATAAATCTGTGCATAAGTATTACATAATTTTATATATTGATACATTTACGTAACATTTTATAGTAAATTTTCAGTTATGTATACTTAGAGTTACTTGGTGTTAGACTCGTTTCTGAAAACAGTTGACTATAGACTTATTTCCAAGAGCAATGCTATCTCAGAATAAAGCAATTAGAATATTAGCCACTTTATGTTTATTGTTCATTTCAACACATCCCATATAGCTACTTGCGTCTTCGGCGAAACCTCATTCGACCAAAACCATTTATGAGGTGCGTTGAAGTTATAAACCTATATTTTAGGACTGGAACCAGGTAGGAACTTCTGATTTTATTTAAATACACGAGGACTCTTTGTGAATGCGTGATAGAGATGACAGCACTGTACAGTGCATAGATTCTAGTGGCAGCGAAGAGTTTTAACTGTTTTTGATACTTAAAATGGTGATGTCATTGCAAGAACAGCATGTAATCATTCGTTTTCTCCATTTTCGTGGTGTGACACATATTGAAATTCATCGTCAGTTGAGTGAGGCGTGTGGTGATGGTACCATGGATGTGTCTAATGTGCATTCCTGGGTGCGACAGTTCAATGAAAGCAGAACATCGTGTGACAACAAAACAAGAGTCACGGCCACGCACCAGAACGTTGTTTTGGAGGATCGCCGATTGAGCGCTGTAGACATCGCCTCCAAAATTGACATTTCTGTGGGTTATGAGCACACAATCCTGCATGAAGATCTGAAATTGCGAAAAGTGTCTGTGTCTTCCAGGTGGGTGAGACGATTGCTGACGGATGATCACAAGGCTGTGCGCGTGGCAAATTGTCAGGCAATATTGACGCGTGATTACAGCATAAGTGGAACACCGATTTCACGCTGTCCTTGCAATGAAAACGTCACCATTTTAAGTACCAAAAATAGTCCTAACTCTCGTTGCTGCATTCACTAAGAGTCCGTGTGTATTAAAAACAAAGCAGAAGTTCTTATCTGGTCCCAGTCCAGAAAGATATAGGAGGTTTTGTAGCTTGAACGTATCTCCTATTATTCTGGAGACTAGTGTTCGTTACCTCCTATGGTAGGTTGATATTGAGCATGTTGATGAAACAAGTGACACTGCAGATCTTACTGTAGACTTTTTACCTTAGATCTGGCAGATACTTTAAATGAGTTACTCAAAGATGAAGACTTTCATAGAACTGAAATACAGTATTCATTACAGAACCACCCAAACAGTGACCCCCTTTTTAACCAGTTCTTCACCTCAACATAGTTATTTTAATATTTATTTAGGTGGGAATTAATCACAGTGGTTTCTTTCCAACCTTTTTCTTGATGTACGTAAAACATAACCTTCATAGGATGCACAAAAAAGGCAATACTCACATATGCGTAACTGAAAATCTATCTTTTTAACTTATTAGTGTGATAGTATCAATAACAGTATCGATTCCTGGCACTGGGGGTGGGGATTTTTCTCCGACCAAGATAATTCCTCATCTTCCCCAGAGTCTGGAAGCATGAATGAGAGTGCGAATGTGTGCATGATCTAACGATTAAAACCCAACGATTATGAGTTAACACCACCGATATGTTCCAAAGGAGAACGGCCGCCGATATGACCATTGCAGTTAAAGGCGGGGTATAAATTGGAAGAAAAAAATAACTTTTACGTGAGAATTGCTAATAGCAATATCTTCCACATTTTCTATTTAGACTTTTTTAATGCTATCTCTAGCTGATTGATGTAGATGTCTGAATCCCACCTTATTTCTTTTAATTATTCTGTATGCTTGACAACGCCTTTTAGACTTCGATTACTCAACATTTCAATCAGCTTTGTATGCCGCTAAGCTAACTGAATTACGTATGCCATGTATGAATTCCCTTACCCAGCTAGTGCGTACCTAAGCCTACCTCCCTTTGCCTCACTTGCCCTACACCACTCAATTGAATTGCTACCTCAGAGAGTCTGATCATATCGAGTATTTAGTGTGGCAGTATTTGATTTGTAGTCTAAATCCCTTTTGTGTCAGCAGATTGTCTTTAGCTGTGTAGTGGAACAGCCTGTTCTATAAAGTTGAAAGCAACAACTTTATATCATTACGTCATAGGTGGTGTTAGTTAATAAAACCATCCTGTTGCATAAACAATAAATTGCCAGCATATCTGAACTCTATATAAATGAAGCACGTTATATATTGACTTATATAGATACGTATTGATAATAAGCTGTAAAAACTATTTCTCTGAATCTGTTTGTATTTATATTTATTCCTTTTGTATTGTATGTTTCTGTTTTAACCTAGTTCAATGACCTTTCTTTAATGAATCTCTTTTTTCTTCTTTTAGGTTGGCAGCAGCGCAGGAGGCGGCAGCACAGCAGCGGTCTGGTCGTGACTGCTCGCCCGCCCCTGGCCGCAGCATGGGCCCGCACCCACAGCAGCCCCCTGCCGGCGGCGGCGCAAAGGGGCCCACCTCACTGTTCTTTCTCAGTGAGGATAACCCCATCCGCCGGTACACTCGCTTCATCATAGAGTGGCCATATCCTTTACATGCATTAATATAGAAGCTAACATTTATTTTTGTTATGAATCTATGGTTCAATTTATTTTGTCTTCTGTTATTGTACATATATTCACAATTCATTTAAACTTACATATTACATATTGAAGTCACTATGGAGAAATGATGCTAAAATGAGAGTAAAAGTACCTAAAATCATCCTCGACATATGTGAAACACAGTGTATATTATTTTATAGACTTTCTTGTGAAGCGAAATACTATATATATTTTATCCGTAGTTCACTTAACGGTTAGAACTATAGGAACATATCTAGTCTAAAAGGTCAATAATATAGATATTAAAAGTTTCTAAACCTCGTGTAGCTTGTAATATTATGACCACCTATAGGAATTACTTAGTATTAGAGCCATACGAAAGGAAATGAAACTGGAAGTGTTGCTGATTTTGCGCAGTGATATCGCAGATTACAAACAACCCCATCCCTTTTACAGTTTGTGTGTAGGTAGCACCCACTAGACTTTGCTTGCTTGCCCTCTGTCTTCCCTTTTTTCTCCTGCATATGGCATCGCAAGTAGTCTTTTGTATCACCAATATGTTGATACACAAGTCTTATCTTGTGTTTTAGTTTTAGAAGCGTTTTAGATTTTTAAATTTTCATGTGTAACTTTTATTTTTTTACGTTTTTGTTTCCTACACTTGATGTATGACCTTCGTGTTTCAATTTTAACACTAGATTTGACGATGTTCGCACTGCTATTTTATGTGATGATTAAATGAAAGCAGCAAAAAAAAAAAACTGGGGAAAAAGGAAGTACCAACTTTGAGGCTAAACAGAAGTAATACATAAATAAGTGATATCGGTACATCGAACATTCCCTTTAAAACATGTCATATAATTAGGGATAAGTTATTAAATTTTCTTTAGAGTGTAACATTTCAGACAGAAAAATAACACTAAAATACTCATTGTGTAATACGCTCTTACCATACGCTCTCATATTTATGTAAAAGCTATTATCTATGTCTTACTTCCATAACTTGGCCCGAAGTCTGATATCTTAAACTGGGTAGGCAAACGGTAGGCAAATATCACATGTCTAGCCAGTATGCCTATAGCTAAAACAGACTTAATACTTCCGTCAAGGTGTATCACTCTCTGTTGGAGAAGTTGCTTAGCAAGTGAGCGTCAGAAACCTCAACATTTAGCAACAATTGAAGGTCTTGTGAATACAACTAGAACTTAGTCATATGCAAAACGCGTAGTATTAATTAATTATGATAGATTCATGATATTACATTTATCTCATCTATAATGATTCTCTTTATGTGCACGGGTACACAAACGCACGCGCGTGTGGACGCACGCGTACTAACATACTAACATACCTGAGTGCTATGACTCAGGCGGCTTCCTCTGTGGGCCACACTCGGGAGCTCCGGATTCGCAGGCCTACCTTACCCATGGTTTTTTCGGGGGTTTCCTGGTCGCTAGGCGAATGCTGGGTAGGTTAATTATATCCCCCGAATTATTTGTCCCTCTGTTTAATCTCTATTATCATTTCATGTGATCTCTCATCTGATGTCTTTTTTAGGATAGAAAATGTCGGAAACACTTCCTCCTCCAGTGGGACGGTCTCACTCTGCCACCGTGGAAATCAGTTAATTCTTCTAATTTATATCAAATTTGTCTCATAAATATTATAAATATGTTTTGAAACCTGTTTACCTGCATTTGCTATAACCACAACAATAGGAATAAATAATTAATATCAACCATTAGGGAAAGCAACCTTACATAGGCTTCGTTAAGAAGGACATATAAGGAGATTTGAAACTTCAAAAGATTTAAATCGTCCTTTGTAAACCGTTCTATACTATAGCAGGCCTTATTAATTAAAAATACATAAATACTTTTTATACAAATTAGTGACACACTTCTAGCATTATCAATATTATATAGTTTAATTTCTGAAGTGTACCACCTGTTAATTGGTGCTTCTATGATAAGCTTAAATATTAAATATCGAAATCAATAAAGTCTTACAATTATATACCTAGAGTTTACTTGCTATAGTGGCAAGTCAGTCATGTTAACTCTATCAAAGGTTCATTTAAGTCATCGCTTTTTATTGATTTCTTCTCAGTAATCACTTACTATTTATGTAAGTGTTTCAAACTCTAAACATAAACTTGTAAATATGTAAATACTAACCTCAAGTTTGTGTCGTTGGTTTGCTCTTCCATTATATGCCAGACCAATAACATCGCAAATGCAGCCCGCCTCGGTAGCGTAGATGGTAGCATGTCTGCCTCACGTTCAAGAGGTCCCGAGTTCGAATCTCGGTCAGGGTGAGTTACCTGGATACGGTTTTACGGGGTTTCCCGTTATCCTGAAAGGGTAACTCGAAGCTCCATGGACCCCGGACGCATTGAGCATAATTTCACCCATTTCATTCATTGTCCGATATGACTAAATGTTGGAGGACGTAAATTAAAAAAAAAAAATCGCAAATGCAGGCAAGTTAAAAACCCAGGCACAAGGTTAAGCAGCACGGCACAGATACTACCCCAGTACACCAGAGATGAAGTAGTTGCCGCTGTATCAGGCGCTTTCGACCGAGTTAGCCTTGAGACAATTATTGTCATTGTGGTATTCGCTGGAAATGATTTTGATGTTCTTTTTTTCGGATAATTTTAAATTACATAAGTAGTATGTAAAGACATGGGCAACAATTGGGTATACTTTTTGTTTTATACTGCTGGGATCTAATAAATACTGAACTTCAAAATTTTTCTAATAACCTCACTTTCGGTATGATACTGTCGCATTAAAAATTATGAACCGGGATGATTTTACACTACAAGTTGTGCATACGGTTGTGTATACTTAAACGTGGTTTAACGCAAGGGTTTACAACCTACTTTGCAACTCGGAGCGTAGCTGAAAGGATATGGGGTTATATGGTAGAGGTAAATGGTAAAGGGAATTTGTAATCAGGTTACAGATAGATAGTAGCACAACTTTCTACGAAATGCCAGTTTACTATAACATCATGATCTTCTACAATACAAGTCAACCCCGAAGTCTTGAAGAGACTTTGGGTGGATTGATGTTGGTAGCTACATTAGTACACCAGTTGGGCTAACCTTCGAGGAGATGTCGGTGCGTGGTGAAGTGAAGATTTGGCGTAGCCTCCGGCCGCAACAATACACTTTAGACTCCCGCGTGCCTCAATAATCACACCTATAAGTATTAACGGCCAAGCCCAAAATGAGGGGGCCAACACACGTTGAACCTAGGGACTTTTTCCCTTTGATCAGCAGAAAAGCTTCTGGAACATTCCATCCGCCATGTTGGTTTAAGTCCAACGACCTGCTGATCATCCATTACCAACTACCGGGTTCAACGTCTAGAGTTGCTGTGTTTGGCATTTTTACTTGGTTAATGCTCCGAAAATATGCAAATTACGGGTTTGTCGTCTAACACTCTGCTATGAGGTTTCTACATCTTTACTTCCACAAATTAATACTTTCAATTGTATAAAGAAACCTCATGCTATTAAAACTTCAAATAAATTCGTAAAATAAATCAAGTTTCTTCACTTCACAAAAGCATACGCGACAATACTATGACCTCCAGTGCTAGCTTCTAATGTAATGTTTCCATCTTATTTCCACATTTCTAAAATTTGCTTCCTTCATGCATAAGTCCGTCTATAAAATTTTAAGAAATCCTATCTCTCATTCCATGAATCCCAAGCTAACTTGCCGTACCCAATCTGACAAACTTGGATAGCAACCTTCCCCTCTCACTAGTATAAACGACCGAACTACTTCTACGATTTTGCCTGAAAACCAGCCGTCACTAATTACTGTACTTAATCATCTCACCCCAAGCCAAACTGTACTCGTAATCTACTGCCAAACCTACAACCTCTCAACAATAACATAAATTCCCAGAATATTAATATTTAATTTTATCGTAAGTCTTAATTTATTCAATGAATCTATAATTTCTGTGTTCAATTGATTCTACTTTACCAACTTAAATCTATGCATGGTATGTGTGGCACAATTAAAGTAAACATAATAACTTTCTACCAATTTTTGAAACTAAATTTAAAAACGTACTTAATTTAATCATACTCTCCATTTTTAAACCTATACCTTAATATGAGTTACTGATGTCCTCAGCGAATTAAATATGTATACGAAATAAATGTAAACCAAAAGTGTGCAGATAATACTGTATTTAACTAATTTTCACCTTTTGTTTTAAAATTATACCTTTCTAACAATATACGAGGTCTGTTCAAAAGTATCACGAATTTTTAATTTTCGAGGGATGCGTATATTCGATTTTCGATTGTTTTGTGGCACTATGTTGGTACTCATGTCCTTCACTTATTTTGAAATTTTGAATGTTCAGTTAAGTTTTGATAGCTATTTTGCTTGGACGTGTTTTGGCTCGTCTTCGGCTTTTGCTTATTCCAAAAAGTGGAACAAAGAATCTGAATCAAATTTTGTGTTAAAAACAAAATTAAGTGCGCGGGTGCATTCCGAATGTTGACTGTGAAGCTATCTTGGACCAAAGAAGCGTTTATTGGTGGTACAAAATGTTCTCAGAGGGTCGAGAAAATATGAACGACGAAGAGGATCCCGATGGGGACGACCGAATTCGTCGACAACAGAAGAAAACATTCAAAAAGTGAAGATAATAGTATTGGCCAATCATCGAATCACCGTTAGAGAAGTTTCTAAGGAGTAAACATATCGTTTGGCTCGTGTCATTCGATTTTGGCCAATGATTTGGGCATGAGATGGGTCGTGACAAAATTCGAACTAAAGTTGCTCAGTTCCGACCAAAAACACCATCGCATTAACGTTGCTAAGGAGCTATTGAACTCTGTCCGCGACGAACCAAATTTGTTCCAGAGGTCATAACTGGTGACGAATCATGGGTTTTTGGTTATGATGTGGACAGTAAAGCACATTCATCCCAATGGATGCTGCCATACGAACCAAGACCGAAAAAAGCGCGCCAAGTTCGGTTTTGCTTACAGTTTTCTTCGATTGCAGGGGCATGGTGCATCATGAGGTCTTGCTACATGGTAGAACGGTCAATAAAGAACATTACCTGCAAATTATGCAATTATGCAATTCACAAAATCACCCGGATTTGTGGAAGATAAAAATTGGCTTCTGCACCATGATAACGTCCCTTCTCACACATCGTTGCTTGTGTGCGAATTTTTTACTAAAAAAAGCACTCATATGATGCCGCAGCCACCGTGCTCCCCAGACCTGGCCCCCTGTGAGTATTTTTCTTCCAAAAACTGAAGAGGCCCATGAAAGGACGACGCTACGCGATGATTGAGGAGATAAAGACGGCATCGAAATAGGAGCTGAACAATATCACAAAAAACGATTTTCTGAAATACTTCGAGAATTGGAAAACACGTTGGCACAATAGTACAATATCTGATGGAGCTTTGGAGGGGACAAAATAGATATTCATGAACAAATAACTACTTTTTAAAAACCACAGAATTAGCGATACTTTTGAACATTAATTAATTAATCAGCATAACAGTTGAACGCTATTCAGATAGAAACTTACGAACTCGCACTTAATTGTGCAAGATAGGAATGTCGTTATTTCCTTGCCTTAAGCTTGTTAGCTACTAATAAACTTTGCTTGAAACTTTTGTCGCGGACTGTAGGTTAACGAGGCTGCTCCTGCATCTTAGAGCACCTCTGGAGATGTTCCACCATCCCAAGAGTGAAGCGGATTCCCAGGGTGTTGTGTTCGGAAGTGGAAAAAAAAGGGGGGAAGTTAGTGGCGCGTGGTTTAAAACGTGCAATGAGGAGCCGGCCGACCGACCGACCGGGCAGGTATAACAGCGGCATTGCGTCGCTCCTGATCCGGGTCAAGGTCGGATACTGCACACGATTCATCTCCGTGCACGAGAAAAGAGAGAATGCCGATATCTTGGCCCGGCAAATCAAACATCGCTCGCTGGTGGTGGTGGCGGTGGTGCAACAGTTTCCGCAATTATCTACATCCGAAACTGTCAAGAAATACGCACAGCGATACGGGAGCACCGAACAAAAGAGATGCCTTCGCTATAGAACAGGGATGATAAATTGATACAAAGTTGTATGATACACTGAATGTAGTGCTGTACCTATATATAATAAATGTATTAAATATTCCTCCTGTGATAGAGTTAGATTGAAAAATTCAATGCCATAGCCGGGATTTGAACCACAGCTCTCCCGGTCTCCGTACGGTTGCTCTTAAGTATTGAACTACGATGGCCAACATGCCATAATATTTTAATCATATTGATATACTTAGAATGTAAAGATACTTATATTTCAGGTCTATTTTCTTTATTTACATGTAGTTAAATTTGGCAACCAAAGTAGCGAACCTTTTCCACGCACAGTGTATTTTAATGCAATTTGAACAAAATCTTGACGCTGTTGTATAAACGTAATGCATGAATAACAGTTTAATAACATAAAATCATGCAAACATATATAAAAATACTCGATAATGGACTCTGATGAAAAGTAGCACCATATGTCGCATTTTCAAGACATTTATGTCAAAATTGACACGACATGAAAAGGCGAGGGTTTATCTCTAAGAATTCTTGCTGAACTTCTCGGCCCAGGAAATATTACGAGGGTGGGTCAAAAAGTAATGACTCCTATTTTTTTTCTTTCTTTTAATTGCCAAGAAAATTGAATCCAATTTATATAGCTTAAAAACAACATTGACAATTAATTTGTCACTATTCAATATAATCTCCGTCCTTTTCCACAGTTTTGGTCCACCTTTTAACTAGGGAATGTATTCCAGTGTGTAAAACACACGGTCTTGCTTCCTAAGCCATTGACGCACGGACGTTTTCACAGCCTCCTCGTCATCAAAATGAGTCCCGCGATGAGCTACCTTTAGTGGCCCGAACAGACGGAAGTCTGATGGTGCCAGGTCAGGGCTGTATAGGGGATGAGGTAAGACTTGCCATCCCAATTTCTCAATTTCTGCAGTGGTGTAACGGCTGGTGTGTGGTCTTGCAATGCAAAAGAAGAACATCCGCCATATATTTTGTTGGGCGAACTCGGCGAAGACGGGCTTTCAGCTTTTTGAGAGTTCTGACGTATTGGATAGAATTTATTGTGCATCCCTGCTCCAAAAATCAATCATAAGCACACCCTCTGCATCCCAAAACACCGTCGCCATAACTTTCCCTGGCGACCGCTGAGTTTTCAATTTTTTTTTCTTCGGTGACGTTGTGTGATGTCTTTCCATTGACTGCCTCTTTGATTCAGGTTCAAAAAAATGAACGCACGTTTCGTCTCCAGTAACAATTTTTTTCCAGAAACTCCTCTCCCTACAAATTGAAGCGCTGCAAGTGTTCGGAGGCTATTGTTTTCCTTGTTTCTTTGTTTTGAGCGGTTAATATTCTTGGTACTCAGCGTGAACAAACTTTTGAGTAACCCAGTTGTTGAATAATCGTCATCACACTGCCTTTACTGAGGGAGGTAATGCGACACAATTCACCTGTTGTTACCCAGCGATCACCACGAATGATGTCATCGACTCGCTGAATGTTGCATGGAGTCACTGCAGACACCGGCCTGCCGCTTCGCTTTTCCTCTGCCAAAGGTGTTTGCCCTTCAGCTTCGTTACAGCGACGAACCCATCGTCTAACAGTGCTGACATCCACCGTTGCATCACCATACACATTTTTTAGCCTTTCGTGAATGCGAATTGGCGTTTCACCTTCCGCAGTCAAAAACTCAATCACAGAACGCTGTCTAATACGAATGTCGATGTCAGCCATTTTGCAAGAGGATGCAGTGGTGCCACCTGTTAACTTAGGAAGTTACTACTGCAGGGGATAGGAGAAGAAGGTTTGAGGAATTGCGCCAAATTCAAAGTTTTCACATAACTTACTTATTTAAGGACAAAAATAGGAGGCATTACTTTTTGACCCACCCTCGTATTTTCCTCCTGTTTGTTTTACCAACCTTCGAAATATCCACTCTTTTATTAGCTATATTTCCCAGAAAAACAGCTTTCAGAACTAGGAGCCATAGATTACATCACTTGGTTCAGAATTAGTGTTGTGGTCACTTTATTCACTTCTTCGCTTGATTGGCAGCTGTCTATTAGGTCATCTTCTAATTCGTTTAATATTTTCAACAGTTTCTCTGTAGCTATTTTCCTTGTGAAAAAGCATTTTTATTGCTACAGTATAATAACTACTAATATTATTGCACGCACACGCACACTCGCATGTTCGTAATTATGACAGTAAAATGAGATTACCCACGTGGACAGGCGCGCGGAGAACTTTATACCCCAGCTCGGCAATACTGAACAAACTCGACTATAAACAATCCTTCATACATGCAAAACTGTAGCATCTCTGTATGTATTTGCATGTTTGAACTTCATTCATCTTCAAAAGACATGAGGCACTTTTTACGGATATACATGCTCATGATACTAAGGGTAGAAATAATATGGTACCCCCTAAATTTCGCTTACTGAAATCGCTGCATTCTCATCTGTACCTTGGAGTGAAATTATACAATAAATTACCTTTAAATCTAAGACAAATTGTTAATGCAAATTCTTTTAAAACTAGAGGTAAAAGTAGCATTAAGTTATTTAATTTTTATACACTACAAGAGTACTTAAATTTAGATTCATTTTAATGAACTGCTGACGAAACTAATGCATTGTATGCCAAATGGTTAAATAAATTATTAAATAGGACAAGACTTTATCAACACACGTTCAAAAGAACAATAACGAATAACAAGCGTAAAAGACATGGAATCATTAGTAATGTTGCCGCATGTAAAAATGAGAGATTGGGCCGCTCTTGGATTAAGAGCAACCGGATGGAGACCGGGAGATCTGTGGTTCAATTCCTGGCTATTATATTGAATTTCTCAAACTGACTCTACTTATTCAAATTGTCGCCTACACACCGCTAGTGGGGAAGAACAGTTAAAATTGTAGCAGTTATTTTAGATACTTTGTGTTTTTTAAGAACAATCAAAGAGATTAATATTTGTAATAAAATAAAGAAATAATGCAAGGTAGGTAATGGTGTAACCATGACAACGTAATATGATAAGAAGATCTTAAATGTTTTAAAATATTTTGTTCTTCTGCTTATGAAAGTCTAAGGGGTAAGACTTCTTTTTTATTTATTTTTTGTTTCTCCGAGTGTATGCAGAAACCATTTTGTGTGTGCATCAAAGATGCATAAGTAGTGTGTGCACAAGAAAAGAAATGGTTCCCCGTTGCACCAACCGCTGTTTGTATAAAGACTACACTAATGATATTTAGAATTGTATCAAAGAGTTTAAAAGTGTTTTTGAACAAGAAAAGTATTATTCATTCTTCAAAAGTTATAATACTAATTTTCTAGCCCCGTTACCGCGACCCTGGGAAAGAAAGAGAACTTATTGCTCAAGAATTACAGATGCGCCTAATTATCCAGAGTGGCTGCAGAAACTTCTAGATTTCTTCAAGATCGTCACCAAAGATGAGAAATTAATCTGTATCCACCTTCATCTCAAATAAACCTGCTTCAAGACGGTGCCACAACGTGGTGTATCATCATAGCATCTTCAAACATCGCATGTGTATAAAATATTGCTTCAAGATGGCTTCCCAACCTGGGGCTTCAAGATAATCCACTCGGAGATCATCTCATCATAATCCTTATAAAAATGTCGCTTCCATTTCCATCAGTTTACCTAATAATGGTAATTATGAAACCTGCGACTTAAGTACTTACAGCGTAGTAAGTCGCCACATAAGATATCTTCATTGTACATATATGAGAGCCCCTAGTAGTATACAGGGAAAATACGAGTCAGTTGGAGAATTTGGTGTTATGCTGGCACGTTGGCCATAGTAGTTCAATGGTTAAGAGCAACCGGACGGTGATCGGGAGATCCGTGGTTCAAATCCCGGATATGGTATTGAATTTCTTAATCTGCTTTTACCTATTCAAATTATCTCCTACACACGCTAGTGTGGAAAAACGATTAATTTGCATACCTACTGTGAATTTCAAGTGGAATATTTGTACTTGAACGCCACTAAAACAGCAACCAATGGGAGCATTGCTGTGTTGTCATGTTTCAATACCATAAGTGTATTGTGACGAGCATCACGCGAATCCATATCTAATAAGTACTATTTGCACTAAAACAAACACTAAAAGTTTGCAAAAAGTAATACACGCGGAAGGTAGGGAGTAATGCTTCTAGCATAACCTTGAAAACCCCATAGTTTTAGCTCAAATAATTTGTGTAATACATATAAATAAAATAGCAATATATTTTAACGATTGCGATGTAAAAACTGTAAGGAACATCATTATTTGTTGGTATGTACGTTTGTACATATATTTGTAACAATTCAGAACTGAAAAGAAAATTATTGACATGATGTGCTAATGGAATTACTTTTAACAAGCCAGATGTTTGTTAAATTCGAGAGAGAGCAAACATTACACATTCTGTTCGCCTGCAAAATTCTGTATCTGCAGAACATGATATGCTATACTCTACCTCACGCTAGTTTAATCTTGCTGTAAACAACAAGGCTGAGATGACTCAAATCGTCACGTGTTAGACGCTACATGCACGCACATAAGTTTTGCAGCACAAGCAGTATATATAGCAGCGCTAACTTCTAGACAATAAATAAATAGAGTTGGGTTACACATCTACGAGTTGGTTCATTTCTGAAAAAATAATCTTGAACTTTACTGCGTATAGTACTTTTCGTAAAATCGTCGTATTTCTCCACGTGCTGTTTACATTTACGCGATATTCCTGGTGTTCTTAGGAGTTCTGGATGCTTGCTGTTCCATTCTAACACGATGTACACTACTTGTGGAAACACCGAGAAGATCGCCAGTTTCTTTCTCAATGTTTTAATAGACTATTCCGCGTTTTCCCCCTTTAAGCACCACGAAACAATGCGCGATCATTCGCCTCTCTCCACTTTTTAAAGACTTTCCTCGATTGTGTTTCAGTTTGCCTGAAGCATCGGCCTGTTCCATGATGAAAAGTACACTTACTTTAAATTGCATATACATAAGTGTTCTTGGGCTTGTGAGGTACGCAAGATGTATAGGAAATACAGTGTTAAATATCAGAAACAACTCCACACTATAAACAATAACATCTTAATCAACATTCAACTCGATACAGACCTCGTTGCGAGAGAGCTGCCTGGTATATGAATGCAAAAATATTACAAATAGCAGTGTCCTTTAGTAATTGTTAAATAAAATGCAGCTTAATTTAACACAGTAAGTTAATAGTGTGTATAATTTCACCTGTTTTCTCTCTAATCTGTATATAGTATACAGAACACTTCTATGTGGTATGTGAAGCAAAAAGATAAAATGTGGGGCTATTACGTTCAAAAGAATCGAAGCTCTAGCAGAACAGTGATCATAAAACCTCTTACAGTAATGTATTTAAAGGAAGGGTTTATCGTATGCATGCAAATAAAAGAAAACGCCCATTAACTTCGCTAAACCAATCAACAGCTTATTCGTTTTCTGTCTCAATATCTCTGTCTCTCTTCCCACCCAGATGTTTACAGCAAGATTAAACTATTATGTGTTTCAAATGGGAAGAGTTCTCGCCTGTAGCCAATCAGATGCGTTAGAGCCTTCACCGTTGCCACCTCGTCATCCCCACTCCTTTTATATTTCCCTCTCTCTCGCACACTTGCGAGTATTCGTGGCGCTAGACGTAAGGAAACGCAAACTACATTTTCCAAAGTTTTATAATAATGCAGTTGTTTAAGTCACAATTGCAACATGAATATTCGTATAATACGCAAATGTTTTAAATATTAGTTTAAAGTTAATTATAGTTTATGAATTACTTATTTTTCTAATCCAATGAAAATACCAGCGGTGCATCCTTATAGCTGTGAATGTTACTTACGTTAAGAGATAACTAGTCATTGTCATTGTCTTCATCGTATGAGTACTGCAAATTTATGATGATAGGTTCCAAAATCTCGTTACTTGCTATTTCTTTTCAAAAATCATCGTCTTATAGTTTATCTGATGTCTCATGCAGTTTTGCCAGTCTTGTTGCGTTCCTTGTCAATTTCTTATTGAATAAGTCATTCAACGTCAGTCAGTTTAAAAATATTATTTCTGTTTGCAACATAATTTGAGCCCACATTAACTCAATTGGATTGTTCTGGCATTAGTAAGGGGGAGGGGGGGGTGGATCACGTCTCAATGATCAAGTGATACACCTTCTCATGGAAGAGTAACTGAGTAACTGCTTTGAACTCTTTCTTCATAAACAAAGATATAATGTGAACAGACACGTTCTGCCACACTAGCAAGAAGTATATCGTTTCTTCTCATTGAATTTAACGAACACCTTGGCTTATTCAAAGTACATATTTCTTTTACCACGTCATGTCAAATGAATACGTTTCAGTTCTAAGTAATTTCAAATATATGTTCACGCATACATGCCAACCAATAATGGTGTTCATTGCAGTGCTTACGTTGCAATGCATTGTTAAAATATAATATCTATTTATTTGTATTAGAAAAACTATATGAGCTAAAAGTAAGGGGTTTTATGGTTATGTTAAATACATTACTCTGTCCTTCCTTATGGATCAGTTTTTGTAAAATCTGAATTTTTTTCATAGCGCGGATAGTATTTATTAGAGATTGATTAGTTTGTCGCTCATCACGCACCACTTATGGGGAATGCAATACAACACCGCAGGACTCCGATTGGTTGCTCACCTAGTAGCGCTCCATTTTGAAACACATTATAGGTTGAGATAGATTAAGTTTATGAATGCTATTCTCCCATTTAAAAGCCATGTGCATCACCTGTGTCAACTTGCATTTGAAATACGATACGAGGTAATGCGCGTTCCTCCTTATCACTGCCAATACAATCCATTTGAGTTGCTGTGGACTCGAATAAAACGGGGAGTTGCAAACAGAAACAATACTTTTAAACTGTCTGTCGCTGAACAATTTATTCGTGACGAAATTGACAAGGTAAAACAAGACTGGGAAAACTGCATGAGACATGCAGAAAAACTACAAGGCGACGACTTGTGGAAAAGAAATAGCACGTGGCGTGATTTTGGAGTCTATCAACATAAGTTTGCAAGACTCAGGAAATGAAGACAGTAACAATGACGAATTGTGTCTTGATGTAACATTTACAGCTATATTGATGAGCTGCTGGCAGTTCCATTGGTTTAAAAAGTAGGTAATTCATAAATTATAATTATAGTACTGATACGCATAATATGCGAATATCCGTGTTCCAATTTTGATTTCAACAACTGAATTATTATAAAAGTTTGGAAAATTCCGTTTGTATCCCTTACGACTAGCGCAAGGAAACTCGCATGCTCTAGGATAATGTAAGAGAGAGAGAAGTGGAACTGGATGATTTCGGAGGGGACTTGGCATGGAGGTCTGAACTTGGTCTATTGTACCTATATCCCCAAGTGGAGCATCCCCGTGAAGGAAGGATGAGGCGAGAGGAGACAAGGGCGGTCGTCCCAAGACGCCACACAGTGCAGAGGGAAGGTCCCCCACATTTTACTTTGAAACTTCCCCCGTCAGGCCAGGAAAACGGACATCCCACCCTATTGTGGTTCGAAAACAGTCCCACCACGAGAACTGGGTTCGGAGACCGGCAACTGTCCTATCGTAGGAGGAAGTTTTACCCATAGCATATCCTGCCATGCACCGCCGAGACACCCGCCAACACGCTACCCTTAAATAAACCACCAGATTAAAGATGATATGAATGATAATGGAGGGAAACGAAATTCGGGAGATGTAATCAACCTAGCCAGCATTTACCTGGTGACTCGGGTAAACCCCCAAATATCCTATGGGCCACGGGAATCGAATACGGAGCTCCTGAATGTGCCTACAGACGAAACCGCCTGAGCTATCCCGCTGGTGAGAGAGAGGGGAATATGAAAAGAGGCAACACTGAGCACACAAACGCACCTCATTCGCCGCAATTCAGAACTCTTCCCATTTTGAAAACGTAATATTATAAATAGAACAAATGTATGTTGTGGACGTGGGTTGATTTCAAATACCACTCAACCGAATTAATAATGCATTTATCGTTGAAAAGCCATATTCTTCCAGAACTGGGTGTAGCGTTTTTTAGTTATGTTGTTCGCCGTTGCAAATATGCCTTACTTTTATTCAAAGAGCCTCAATGACATCTAGGTATCGTAATGCCTATTAGATACGTGGCAGAGAAAGTAGAGAAAAGTCCAATTTTCTGAGATCCTGCTGGACCAGCACTTTTAGGTTTTACAAGCATTTGTTTCCAGTTAAATAACTCCTTAAAATACATTGTGTGCAATGTAAATGAGAACATGTACATATTTTCCAAACTTGCGGAGCTGTAGCTCTCGTTTATTACAGAAACCTCTCTTTTTCTCCTCTCCTTCTCTCTCTCTCTCTTTGGGACAGTTGACATGAGAGCATTATCCCGTTTCGTGAAAAGAATCTCTCGCTAAAATTCCACGACTCCAAACCGTAAAAGTTTACCAATTTCAATGAAAATGAGTGAGTTATCTCATGAGAACTTGGTAAAATTCTTAAGAACTTTTTTTTTGTCATTTACGTCCTCCAACGTTAAGTCATATCGGATGATGAATGGAATGGGTGAAATGATGCTCAAATGAGCCCAGGGTCCATAGTACGTAGAGTTACCCGACATTCGTCTTCTGAATAAAGGAAAATCCCGGAGAAACCTTATCCAGGTAACTCACCCTGACCGAGATTCGAACTCGGGACCTCTTGAACGTGAGGCAGACACGCTACCACCACGCTACCAAGGCGGGCGATTCTTAAAAAAGATTCCATAAATACTGTAATGGAAAATATCTCCTATAAAAATATAGGTTTCAGCCGAATATAATATAGCGTGGGGAAGTAAGCGTGCACATATTGATGGACAGTAATTTGTAACTGATGTTCGTAAAAGGTGGTCATAGCCCCAAGAAGTTACCTTCAGGTACCCAACTTTTACCCCCACCCAGCCGTTATCAGTGCTCCTGTAAAACATTTCAGGATCACAGAAAACAACTTTACTATAATCTCTGTTTCATATAACCTTGCCCCACTGACATGTATCACTCCGCGTGCAACTACCTTCCCCCTCATCCTAATTGGCTAATGCTTTCGCACCATAGCCCATGCCTTCTCGTCACATTTAAACCTACAGTAAACGTCATAATAATTACCAGGAAGATAGATAAAATCATACAAATAAGAATATGAAGGCATGTAAAAATACAAGTTTATAATGAAACTGAGCAAGTTGAAACTGAATGAATGAGCAATAAAACTGAAGCAAGTTTATAATGAAAGGCCTTCGGCCTTTTCCACTGGCATTTTATAAACCAGCACACATAGCTTGCAAATATGCTTGTCTTTCAGTCTTAAAAGTCGTGTCACGGCATACTTCTATGTCCTTCATTCACCCAAGTCTCGTCAAGGTTGTATATTTTGCGATTTTTATCCCGGTACAGTCTGATTGTCCTTATCACCCCTGGAGTGGTAAGTTTTCCTTTATTTCAATTTCATGTCGCGATGCTCCTACGCATCTAACACACCTGTAAGTTCAGAGTACAGCTGTTCGACTTCTCACACTGACAAAGACGGATTTTTCTCTATGAGCGCATTAAACACATGCACCACAATTCTTTTTTCGCCGCTTTGTAAAATTTTACCAAGGAAATGAAATTCATTCATCTCCTTGCGATGCTTCAGCGAAAAACTGTCGGTAGACTCTGTCATTCTAAATATAATAAGTACACGCGCAATAAACGATCAATAAAATAATTTAACTCTCGCACTCGGCACAACACACCTTCGAATGGCGATATATGACTAATCCAGTTCAAAACAAGGTCAGTGATAAGTCATATACCTAAACATATATGTCATCACTGCCGCTAAATCACGTGCTATCGTGCCATGTGCTTGAGAGCAAAGGATTCTCCTCTTTACTTCGTCTAAGAATTAACATGCATTTCAGATAAATCAACTCTGTTGCGTAATACATTTAATTAAACGGTTACGAAAATATAAATTTAACAGTTCTCTTCCAACATATAAAGATATAACACCATGTTAAATAACGAACTAATTTTTACTGCACAACAGTCTATACTGCAATAGCAGCCAATTAGAGTTGATAAGGTCACGTGACCGTTAAGAGATACGGGGCAAGCTTATGTGAAACAAGGATTAATCGATGTGTGGGGTTCAGGTAACATCGGTATAACAGAGATTTGCTTCGATTCCGTATTAAACAAATCCAGAATAACTCGACTCTGTTGAGGAAGGTGAAGCATTATTTCCAGTTTTAAGTGAATTAAAAGAATAAAAAATAAGAAGCGCTTAACTTTCGTGTTTATAAGCACGTTTTCATTATATTGTGCTTTGTCTTGTGCGAAAGTTGAACGAACCCTGTGAAGGGGACATGTACAACTTAGCTTGTAGGCATTTAGGCCAAATTTTGGGGAAGGTTGTCAATCTAACGTCCAGAACGGTGTAGTTAGGCTGGCAGATTTATCACTACCAATATAAACAATTCCATTCAATTGTGGAGCGCTTTTTATGTACTGAGTATACGACCGACATGTGATATACGAGGGCTGTTCAATAAAGAATAATCATAATTTTTACTGTCATAATTTTTCTCACTAAAATCCAATCTTATTATATTCTGTTAGCATAATGTGAAACAAACACGCCGTAGTAGTTTCATTGTTGGTACTCCCGGTTCCCGCCTGTGAGAACCAAACAAGTTCAGACATTTTCAGTATCGCCTACCGCTGCAATGGAGGCAACATGCAGTTAAAGTTGATGTTAGAAGAAGATCCGAAGTTTCTTTCAAACGTAATCACTACTGATCCTGAGAGCAAACAGCAAAGCTCAGTGTGGAAATCTCCTTCATCACCAACCCCCAAACAAGGAAAAGTGGTTGCTTCTGCTGGGAAGGTTATGGTCATCTCATTCTTTGATATTCATGGAATGGTTTATCAGCATGTTGTACCTGCACACACATCAGTAACTGGACAGTACTACAGTGATGTCCTGAAAACATTGCAAGTCCATTCAGGTGCAAAAGACCACATTTCCGTGAAGCAGGCTGGATGAGGCACCACGATATTGCGCAGCCGCATATAGCCAATGTTGTTGCTGAATATCTTGCAAAAATCAACGTAAATTACATCCCTCACCCTTCCTATAGTCCGGATTTAGCCCCATGTGGCTTTTTTCCATTCCCTAATTTGAAGGAACGCCTTCGCGGGAGACATTATTCATCATCAGAAGCAGTGGTGAAGGCTGCGGAGAGATTGTAAAGGATCTCTCAAAAATAGTCTCAAGCATGCCTTTGAAGACTGGCAGAAACGCTGGAACAAGTGCATCGCATTCAGGGAAGACTATTTTGAGAAGGGCTATCAAAATTATGAGGATGAGTAAAGTTACGTTGTCAAAAAAAATTGTGATTATTCTTTATTGAATAGCCCTCGTATTTTTTGTTCATATCAGCTATGTCGGAATACAGACCGACTTTTATAGTTCACTTTTTCATCTGGTAGACTGGACTGGACTGTCTAGAGGGATGCTACAGAGGGGATTCGGCATGGAGGTTCAAACTTGGTCTATTGTACCTATGCCTCCAAGTTGGGCACCCCCGAGAGGAAGGATGAAGCGAGAGGAGACAGAGGGTGGCCGTCTCAAGGCGCCACGACGGTGCTGATAGCAGAATTCCATGAAAACTCCCCGGTCGGCCAGTACTGTCTGTTCGCCACAAAAAGGCAAGAAGGATATAAAGAGGAAGAGGGATTTGTACTTTTATCTACTCTGGTAGTAGATTTACTACGAAATGACTGATGCATGTTGCCAGATTTAATGCTCGTTTCAGTAACTGCACTGATGGGTATTATGCATGGGTGAGTTATGCGACATGAACCTAGCATCCTTATCATATCCAGAAGGTGAGCATAAACACAGAAAAAGTTATTACCTTACACATTCCTCTGCCACTCCTTCTTGTGGCGGGCAGACAGTACAACTGGCATTCCAACTCCAGTGGTCCTGAAACGATCCATTAGGTTGGCCTGGAGACCGGAGACCGTCCTATCGGAGAAGGAAGTGTTTGCAAGGAGCATACCATCCTGCTATGCGACACCAAGACTCCCGTCGACACCTCTACCCTGAAAGAGACCATCAGAGGACAGATAATGTGAAATTCTAATGGAGATGAAATGGAGGGACAGGACATTCGGGGGAGGTAACAGCATTCACCTGGTGGGCCAGGAAAACCCCTAAAAGAGCACCAAGGGTCAGGAAGGCCAGCCATGGGAATCGAATCCGGAACTCCCTAATGCGGGCCACAAAACCGCCTGGTCATCTGGTGGACACTTCACACGTCTCTGTGTAAATGGTAATCCTTATAATGAAATTGTCGTTGATAACAGATCCTTTAACTAGATGAGTCCTGTAGGGTGGCGAATGAATGAAATGGCTGCGATTAGGCTCAAAAGAGCTCGAAGTTTATGAACCTAGAGTTATTAGGCATAAGGATCAATTCACCTCAACAGAGATATGAAACCAGGATATCTTGATGTTTTTTCAACGCAAAAATTCCACATTGACATTTCATCTGCCCCAGTCTATTATATATTGAACATATTTAACTTTTATGGAGTTCAATAAGTATTCTTGTTTTCACTTTTTTATTTTCATTATTTTTGTGAAGTATTTTAAGCGCTATAAAGCTTACAAGGGTGTTAGATATCAAACTCTTCGTGTCAAAACACTGAATTCCCAAAAGCAATATATAAAAGATCGCCCATCCCCTCCCAACGCATAGCTAGCAGTTTTAAACGCAAAACCTTGAAAATGAACGCCGAATTTTCCCTATTAACTACATGGAACATTTCAAAGCTGTGTTCTAGGGGAGTCGTATGCTACACTTTCTGTTTACGTCCTTTAACTTTTTAAGTCATATTGGACGATGAATGAAATGGGTAAAATGATGGTGAAATGAGTCCGGGGTCCATGGAGCTTTCAGTTACTCGACATTCACCTATCAGGATAAGGGAAACCCCAGAAAAACCTTATCCAGGTAACTCACTCTGACCGAAATTCGAACTCGGGACCTCTTGAACGGGAGGCAGACATGCTGCCATCTGTGCTACCGAGGCGGGCACTACACCTTTACTGGGCAGAACCGACCGCTGTCTCGCAGGTAGAAATCTTATTGCTATGCAGTCCGTACCGCCAATTACCCAACACAATTCATACCCTTGTTTACAATGTTTCAATACAGTTAAGCGCAGAGCTTCTACTCCCATTAGTCCTGGACCCGTAGGACGAAGGACCCGGGAGCGATGGATACTCCGGGGCTCTTTCCATAGGGCAATACCTGATTTCTAAAAAAGCCCACCCACTGAGCACAGCGTCAAGACGGTATGGAAGTGGATACGCCACTTATGCACGTCAACCCCGCAGGGAAGACTACCGAAATCCTCGGTGGGGCCGCCTGGTGATCTAGCACACCTTCTACTAGCTCTGCAGGGGACTTATGAGGCAACCCTCTACCCACTCCGGGCAGCCGTAGCCTGGCCGGAGGTACCCAATTCCCCGTGGGTGTCGGGAACACACTTCCCCGTCGAGTCCAACCCAATCCGAACAACTCCCCTAGGGGAGGGCTCGGAAGTTCGGCCCGAGGTTCTTCTAGTAACGTCAGAGGTACCACGAGTGCTAAGGGTCCGCAGCGCCCGCACCTCGGCAGCTGAAGGGGACGAATCCCCTCCCCTACAGGAAATGTTTCAATACAGTGTCGAGCAATAAATAATGTTATGTCTATCTATTGGGGGATTTAAAACAGAACGTACAGCCTGTTTGAAGGATGGATGAAGACGGCCAGGAGGGAAAACTTAGTATAAAGAAAAGGATAAGCGGCATTACGTCACTATTCCCTGTACCGCTCAGCAATACTGAAATCCAGTAGAGTCTGTTATAGAGGATGGGTACAGTTTTGTAAAGAAGAGAAACGTAAATGTTTAATTACTCTGTTAAATAATGCTATAAAAAGGACAGCAACAGCAGTTGGGAAAAGTGGACGAACTGTATATAATATAGAGAAAAATACCCGCCTAGATAGGGTAGATGGTAGCGTGTCTGCCTCACGTTCAAGAGGTTACGAGTTCGAATCTCGGTCAAGATGAGTTAACTGGATAAGGTTTTTCCGGGGTTTTCCCTTAGCCTGATAGATGAATGTCGGGTAACTCTAAGCTCCATGGACCCCGGACTCATTTCAGCATCATTTCACCCAATTCACTCATCGTCCGATATGGCTTAATTTTGGAGGACGTAAATTATATATATATAGAGAGAGAGAGAGAGAGAGAGAGAGAGAGAGAGAGAGAGAGAGAGAGAGAGAGAGAGAGAGAGAGAGAGAGAGAGGTGTTCAGAATTCAAAGTGCATTGAAGAAAAATTTTCAATGCCCGGTAAACATCGCCCACGTCCAAACTTTTCGAACTCGATGAGTTTAAAAATGCCTTGTGTGCAAAAGTTTTCTCCAGTTTTACGAATAGCGATTAGAAATTCCTACGGTACGTAAACTCATGAACGCTATTAAAGAAAAGATCTGTTTTGAAGGTATAAGGACACATTCTGGAAAATACATAAAAGCTTGGGATATCGATTTCGCAAGAAAAAAAGTATCGTGTTAAATCGTACGCTGTGCTGATGTTTTGATGGCCAGACTGTACTATGTTCTTGCCTTCTCCGACCTCTCTAAACCGAGTCATACTACATCAGCGACCTCCTCAAACAACTGCACTCATTTGTCAAGTAATGCGGTTAACAATCCACACACCTTTCCACAACTTAAAAATGCTTGTGCTACTGCTCCGTGCCATTACAAATATAAAGTTGCAGATGTTTTCAGAAATGTTTAGGCATCCCGAAAGATTAACATGTTTTTCAACAAGCATTTCGATGTACGGTAAGATCGGCGTTCCTGTTCTTGTTACCTCCCACTGGCGCATTATATGTATAGTACAAAAATATAACTCTCCTTATTTAAGTTAATTGATGGAAATTAATCATTTCTTCACACTAGCCATATAGTGGCTAAGGTTTTTGACACATAGTCAACATGAAAAATTCGATACCATGGCCAGGATTTGAACCAGGAGATCCGTGGTTCAAATCCCGGCCATGGCATTGAATTTTTCATGTTGACTCTAACTCTCCATTTACCGCACATGGGTTTTCGTATCGTACCAGATCTCGCTCGTACCTTTCGTAAATGTACGCCTTAGACTCCGCTAGAACGCTGGCAAAATTGAAATAGTCCACACGGTACTTGTATTAATCAGCTTGACTGTACATCCTGGATTGTTGCGCCGGGGTGTAGAGACAGGTGGTCGATTACCATGTTGTGTGTTGTGAGTTGGCACGGGGGCGAACACCGGGTGCTCTGCTCAGTTATTCAAACTCCACGCGCTACACACGCTTGTGAAGCGGGAGCCTCTATTGAGTTGCCATTGATGGATTACTTACAATAAGTAGTTAATAGTATTTCACCAAAAAATGTCGATATTTCACCGGAGCTCATGTTTTGAGGTTCTCTTGGCCCTTCATTAAAAGATCCGTGTATATATCTAGGTATCCGAATGCCTTTTTCTTTTTTAATTTACGTCATCCGACGCTATCATATTTGACGATGAATGGAATGGGTGAAATGGTGCTCAAATGAGTGCAGGGTCCATAGAGCTTAGAGGCACCCAACATTCGTTTTTCAGGATAATGGAAAACCGCGAGAAAATGCCTTATCCAGGTAACTCACCCAGACCGAGATTCCAACTCGGGACTTGAACGTGAGGCAGCCACGCTATCCATATGTCCCGAGCAACATAATTGAAAAATAGAAAAAAAAGTTGTTAAATATAAAACTGCTCAGCCGATTTTTATCAATCTTTCACATTGAAAACTCTATTCTTTCAGATGGCCACCGAACATTTATTTTGAAAACTAAAGTTAGGTGTTTCTTTTCGTATTCATGTCACCAAATCCCAATTCAATTTCGTTAAATAATCAGATGCTACTTTGTCACTTCGTTGTAGATTTTAGTGACTTTGAGCCCAAAGGGACGAATGGAAAACCCATTAGCTGTCGTGTATCGTACATATCAACACATCTCCTTGAAGTTCTATCAAATAAAATTTCCTGTATGATTTGAATAACATTTGGATTCTATGAATTGACAAAAATAAGCTACTGTGCCATTCAATTTCTATTATGAACCCCTAACATAAATCAACATGCTTTGGGCTATTCTAGATGAAACATTTATTTCGTAGGACGCCGAAAATTATAAGCTACATTGTTTGCAACCCTGTTTATATAAATATGCTCTGATTAATCTATATGGCAAAGTATTATACAATTATTATTATTCTAAAAAGTGGCCAAATATAGTTCAAAAACCTTAAAGCTACCTTTACTTGCCTTCAACGTACTATTAATAAAACTGTACTGCATAAATTAGTGCACTGGACTATAGGATATGGTGACAGTTATTGGTGCCACACAATTTCAGAAAGATGTTACTTTAACCCTTTATGTGAAATTATAACTATTTGACCATGTTGGATAGAACTGCACAGTTATTCCCTAGGTATAGTGCGATCCATATAAACCTGAACCATTTCAATGGGCATGTTCTATACATGTTTACACTCTTCTCACCATATTCTCTGAAGTTTTATGGAGAGTATCCTCGCCAATGTTACTTATTTCGGTTCGAATGGATTCCTTGAGAGCATCAATTGTCCGTGGACTATTCTTGTACACTCTATTTTTAGATACTCCCACAAGAATGAAAAAACCGGTGAGGTTAGGTCAGGGGATCTGGGGGACACAAACCTTTTGAGATTATTCGATTATCAAAGAAACTGTTTAAAAGTTCCATGGTGTCATTAGATGTATGGCACTTTGCTACATCTTGCTGGAAATGACCTTCTCTCAGTTCGATATCATCCAGCTGCTCCACAAATGTCTTGAAGATACTCATATAAACTTCAGTGTCTACAGTCGTATCAAAGAAAATGGGACCAACGATCCATAGATGTTGGTGGAGGATACTTACATTTTCTGTGAGATGTAAATAGTGGAATGTAATCTCCCAATTGTGTATTATATTCTCCCAAAGCAGCACGTGTGTCCTATTATTGGTTCAAAAGTTATGACCTATTGAAATGGTTCAGGTTTATATGGATCGCAATGTATAAGAATAAATTACAGACTACTTACAGTTCTGAAACACCGCCTCTATTCTTATACATTTTTTATCCATTCATTTGTACTAAGTTTCTTACAAATAAAAATATAAGGAATATAGTTAAGTGGCTGTTAAGCTACCATATTCATTGTACAACTTCCACTAGCTACATATTAATTTCTCTTAAAATTATCCTGTCTCTCTTTCTCTTTATTTAGTTTCACTATGTATTATTTTCTTTCCAATATACTGTTTATTGTAATGTTAATTTGTAATGATATTCTCCCATCTATATCAGCATGTATCTATGTCTTCAAATCATCTACTAACTCCTTTACAAAAACCCCTTTACATTGTTCTCCCTCATTCTACAAAACTCTCCCAGTCCATTACTGCCCAGGTTATACTGTACACAATAGCACCATCCATTACCTTTTAAACGCTTTTCTTGATATTCTAAGCATTGTCTCAGCTAATTCTTTTCATCTAAATTTAAAGTTTTAAACCAAAATTTAAGTGCTCTCTCCATGATCATATCTTTCCTTGCTACTCTACCCATTTCTAATTGGGTGAATACCTTTGCTTTGACACTTTATAAACCTTGAACACCCTGTGTACCGCATCCGTAACTTCCCATCCACCATAAGTCGCCAAACTGCTGCCAATGCTCCTTTCTATTTTGCAAAAACTAACTTCTGTTTCTCTCATTTTCCACTTCCAACCATTTTAACACCTTTATATTCTTCAACCACTTTATATTCTTGTTTTTCAACCCTATACTTCCAGAATTAACCATTATAATGCCTAGTAAGACAGCTGGTTTAGAACGAAAGTTCCAGCCTAAAGGGTTTGAATTTGTTGAAATTAACACATCATTAAAACATAATTCGTATATTTTCAGGTTGAACGGAAAGTTTTGTTATTTGAGTTGGGCCATCCTGCAATCTTGCATGAGCTTTCGGATTGTTTATGTTGTACTAAACGTCTGAGAAGTCATGTGGTAGTTGCTTATTCACGAGAACAGCAAATCAGAGAAAATTACTATATTGTTACATGACAAAACTACCAAGTTTTGTAGGGGTTTAAAAGGTAAGGGGTTTTGCCCTTTAACCTCATGTAACTGGGTAGAGCAGAAGAAACATCTACTTCAAAATGAACTGAGTAACTGTATTTCATAGATGCCTAGCGTTTCTATGGGCACTCTCTGGATCTGGATAAGTTCAGGGGCGCTTTAGTAACATTTAAATGATGACATAGTGCAACTATACCTTTAGAGATAAGTTGTTTGTATGGCTGAACCTTGTGCAACTGGCAAGAGATGTACGGTCCAGTGCACCCTGCTGACGATCTTACTCCTAGTAGCACTTTGAAATAAACTCTTGCTAATGTGTATAGAGTCATCCAACATAGAGACCATCAGCAAGTCCCTTCTCAAATTTCTCTATCAAGTCCCGTGGGTGCTACTCAACCAAACTTAAATAGTTTTTTTTTTTTAAATTTACTCCTCCAACATTTAGTCATATCGGACGATGAATGAAATGGGTGAAATGATTCTATATGAGTCCGGGGTCCATGGAGTTTAGAGTTACCAGACATTCGTCTTGAAGGATAAGGCAAAACCCCCGCAAAAAACCTTATCCAGGTAACTCACCATGACCGAGATTCGAACTCGGGACCTCTTGAACGTGAGGCAGACATGCTACCATCTACGCTACCGAGGCGGGCTCACAGTTTATAATATTATCACTAACATGTTAATGTTAAATAGGAGTCCTACCCCAAAATCCACCTCAGCAATTCCCACGCTAACTGTTAATTTCCTCTCAACTATTGCACCATATTGTGCAATCATTGTTTACATCATTGAGAACATGTTTAGACCTATTACTGGCCACCTAAGCTTTATTTCCCTTGATCAGCAGGATGTGTGATTCATTGTTTACAACATGGAGAACATGTTGAGGCCTCTTACAGCTAGGGTACATGTTTGAACTTAGTTGTCTAAGGATAGTTGATGTAGCTTACAAATTTCTTGACTCACCGAATTAACACTTGAAACCTTGCAGGACGAATCCATATCAGGATAATTAAACTATAACGTAGAGGCACCCACAAAAATTATTGAAACCAAAACTAATGCAAATTGCAGTAACACAACAAGTAAAATATGTGGCAAACCAAAATAACATGAAATCATTACACCATACGAATAAAAATACAACAATAATACACCTGAAAAAAGTATGTGTTAGTATTCTATATACATGCTGGGAAGAAACTCTGCTGAAAGTAACATATTATTGTGCTTGAAAATACCACAAACAAAACTAAATGTCTAAATCTAAAGTTTACATAGAGAAAATAAGTTCTGAATTTAGTAATTACAGCAGTGAAAGTTTTAACACTATCTGTTACGTTTAGCACTACATAAGTATCTGTATTTTATGTTATAAAAGAACTAAATATAGAATACAATCTTTAAAATCTAATATTCAAGAACAATTATGGTAGCTTAGAATCAAAGGTTATGAAACTGGATATACCGGGGGGAGCAAAAACATAATTCTCAACAACAAAAAGAAAACAAGATTTTATGGAGTTTGGCACCTTCGCCACCTGTTAAGCTAAAATATGCAAGGTACAGGGATCGTTATCCACATTTGCAAACGCAAACCCCGGCGCTCCGCCATATGTTACAAACCAGGATTGTAAGGGGGGTGAAGGACTTACAAGCCTAATCAACAACTGGGGGTGTAGCTACTGAAAGGATAAGGGAGCAGAGGGTAGAGCTAAACAGGTCAAAGGGTAGGGACATTATTAGGGTTAAATAAAGTGATGGGTTCTCCATGACATTGACAAATATATTTTAAAGATTTGGGAAGTCAAATCAAACAAAGCTCTCCTTTATCTTGAAGAGATAAAGGGTGCAATCAAGACAGACATTGAATCAATTAATACATAATAAATATTACCTTTTATGTAGAGTATCGTAGAGTCCTGAACAACAGGTGGCTGATCAACTTTGATGAGTTAAGTTTTGTAGAAGTATTAACAAGTTCTATGATGAGACTAGAGCAGCAGCATCCAACCTTCCAACTAACCAATTAACTGACTGATTAACTGATGACTGACTAACTGACCAACCCCTCCTTACTGTCTGTAATCGTTTAAATAGAACTGACTTTCAAAATGTCTGCCATCATAAGACTCAGCGGTTCTTCACAGAGGGTTTACATCCTATGGTGCAATCTTGTGCAACCCAAGAATGACTCTTCTTAATTTTTCTGTCGATTTAGCAGACCACATATGAGCTGGCAGGTCAATACCACTGCTTACTCTGATCACTGAGTCATCCAACCTGTCTCAACTTGTTACTTCCTGCTAAAGTTTGGAGTTTACCACGAAATGAAATGTGAACCTCCAATAATTAAAATATTTCCCAAATCTCGTTCAGACCTGTACGCAACAATATCTGCATATTAGCCCAGCAAAAGATATGTGATTTTATTTATGAAATAGTATACTATAATGAGGAGAAATTACAAAAGCGCTGTCTCAGAGTGAACTATAATATGGACAGTTTAACGAGTGAACTTTATTCCAGTTACATATGATATAAAATTAGTATTAAAATATTCGCTTTTACTACGCTGTGCTAAATAATAGCACTTTATTTCCTGTATTGTTGTATTAATATACCAGACGTAATATTCTGTAGCTTTTGTTTAGTTTACTGCCATATATAGGCATCTTAATTGTATTCCACTCAGCGTTTTGGTGATTAAAACACTTGGCTCCATTAACATATTCTACAGGGAAACCTAATTTGTTTTCCTGCATTTTTGACATGCAGATACAATTAGTCTTATTAAAGGACTTGCAAGATTTCATTTTATTCCTCGAATGTAACTCTTTTGAATCAAGAATTAACTTTTTTGTGGTGTTAACATTTTCCTGGTAAAATAATTAAGTAGGCAATACCTTCAATGCTTTAAAAGCAGTCCTTATTCAATTATTAGAACCTTTAATTTATAATTATACTTTTATATTCGAGTAAAGACCATTTAGACCTGTTTATCCGTCTTTAAAGTAGCATATTAAGTCCTTGAAAGGAACTGAATAAAAATTATATCATTGGAAATATTTTAAGCTGCAAAAATTAATAAAATAAGAACATTAAAAAATAATAAAGTTTTAAAAAGTGGAAATTTCTGTGCACGTCGATTTAAACATAGCGTTTGAACAGTTAAATGCTCATATGGAGAAAATCGAAATTGTACCCTGCCTTCACAAAGTTAATCTTTTATGTTGGTTTTTAAATAATTGTTTGAAGTTTTGTTGCACATTTAATAATTAAACTGTGCAAATAATTTGTAACTGTTTAAGCTAATATTGTAAGAGTAGTTGCATATATTTTCCTTAGCCAGACTTCACTCCGTTTGAATACGCAGTTTTGCTGACCATCATAGCAAATTGCGTGGTGTTGGCACTGGAAGAGCATCTGCCTTGTAAAGACAAAACTATATTGGCTCAGAAACTGGTAAGTAAAACCCTAACATTTCCAAGAATATGCATTACTTAACTTAGGTTTAGAGACATCCAAAGTATGAAACAAATTACTTGCTACACTTGGCTCAAGTATTTTCAGGTTTTGTAGTATGTAGAGTTCAATGCTCGTGATAAAATGTTTATATTTGATAATAATTTCATAAAATGTGCACATTATGTAAGTTTTACGATTTTTTTCTTCCTTTAAAATAATTTTCGTTAGCAATTTCCACATATTCTATTTAGGCACTTCTGTATTAAATACTTTTAGAAAAACTAAGCCTCTCTTTCCAAGAAATATGCCTGGAAAAATCCCTACCACCCTTCGCCGAAAGTTAGGTTCATTTAAGCATAAAATATAGCATTTTATGTACAAAATTAAACGTTCTCTGTTCTTGATTTTTAGTTTTGAAAACCTATCTTTAGTGGCATGTTATAATTACTACTAAGCAAGGCCAGAGCAACCAGAGTTTACAAATTTTACAATGATTAAAATACATTTATCTCATGTAATACTCTTTATGTTGCATTTAAAGTTTTATTATTTAAATATGGGTAAAAGTTCTATAGATACTAGATATTAAAATTAATGAAGTGAATATGTTTTAAACCTTTAGAATGTAAGACGTTTTGACTTTAAAACATATATTTGATAATGTTCTAGAACATTTTTCTTCATATTTCCATAATTAGGTAAATTATTTTCATTTTGGAACTGTCTCCAGTTAATAAGCATAATTGAAAAATGTTTGTCTGCATAGTTCTTCGGAGCTACTTTCTTGGCTTCGACCTCCCTACAGATTCCGGACACAGTTTTCGGTGAACGTCGGAGGGAGAAAAGTGGCCTATAAGTTTATAAAAATTATATAATGGAGTTCAAATACCAAACAATTGAATCAAAGCCTCCTAAACTATATTATATTAAGATATCGTATTAGTTATAGTTGTTGAACTGGCAGCACTGCATTACCACAAATTCCATGTGACTATCAGTTCATTAACAACAATTCATTCAAAATAATAAATGCACAGTCGAGCAAACAATTGGTGTGTAATACATGTGGATGAAATATATAACAGAATCTCGGAAATATAAAATTTTTCTGTAATAATGCACTTTCACCCTCTGCATACTATTTTATGTCTATATTGCTAGACATGCTTTAACGTTGTTACTCATTGTTTTTGGAATTAAAGAAAGAAATCTCAATATTTTCTTCCAGTCGAATAGAATTAGAGCTTTTCGTTACCTTCTTTGAAGAGAACAGAATGCAATACTCCATCACAGTAGCATTTAAACAAAGAGCGGCTTGTGAAACTTCAGTAATAGCAGAGAAGTGTGAAAACAGCGTTGCCGGATTGTATTAGAAAGCTAATAAGTTGTATGAAAGCACGTGCTGTGTAGTATAATACAGCAAAGTGCCACCCGTCCAAGTTCAGCTTCTTGGGAAAGGGGAGGAAAAATAAAATAAAAATGCTAAAATACTCGCAGAAAAACATTAAATATAATTAATATACAAATATAACAATTTGTAACTTAAAACTTCACTTATCTTATAAGAAATTATGATAATTTTCTTATAAATTGTCTGGGATCGCGATTTCATGTAAACTTTTACATATCTTCAGCCGGAAATAACAAAGCCGTCACCATTGTTAAGAATGATAGATGTTAATATGTTCTTATTGAAATAAATTTAAAAACAAAATCGACTGCCATTATTTCAAAATTCATTACGCAATGTTTGTTTTTTTAAATAAATATCTTTTCCCAAACCATTAAATCTATCGGACCATTTAATTGTTTTAATAATTTCACTTCTGGATTTATTTCATGGCTAAATGACCAAAAATGATCTGCTACGGCCGATTTATCAGTCTGTTTTAACTTAATTTTACGAAAATGTTCTTTCGTTCTGCTTTCCAAATTACGTTTTGTCCTTCCGATATAAACTTTATCACAATCGAAACAATTAAACTGATAAATAATAGATTTTTTATTATTAGTAATTTTATCTTTTTTAGAGAAATGCAATAAATTTTTATCACTATATTTATTTTGAGGAACTAAAGTTATACCAAACTCCATAAAAATTAAAAATGTTTATTAACCCAAGGATTGTAAGTAATTTTTTTTTAAATTATAATCGTCTTTTATTTTTAAGGGTACAAATATCATTAACAGTTTTTTATATTTGAATTTTTCAATTTTTTTATTTGTAAAGTCTTTATTAAAACCATTAATTAAAGCAGTATTAATAATATTTTTATATGCTCTACTAAATTAATCTTTATTCAGGTGTATATTTATTAATCTATAAATTAAACTATTGAAAACAGCAAATTTATGTGCAAAAGGGTTAAAACTTTTATTTTTTATTTAATTATCAATATGAGTAGACTTCCCATAAATACCAAAGTTTAATTTACTATTATTTCTTATTATCTTTAGATCTAGAAAAGGAAGAAATCTATTAATTTCTGTCCCAAATGTAAATTTTATAGTTTTATCTTGCAAATTTAGTAATTTTAAAGCATCGTTTATGGGTTTTTAAAGAACAGTTGCAAAAATATTATCAACATATCTATAGTAAACTTTAAAAATTAAAGTAAATGCTTTAGTGGTTTTCATTTCAAAAAAAAAATCTCATAAAAGGATTAGCAAAGAAAAATGAAAGAGGATTGCCCATTGCTAAGCCAGAATTTTATTGAAGAAGTTCACCATTAAAAGTGAAAAAAAAATTGATCTAAACAAAATTCGGTACGTTTAACTAAATCAACTATTAAGTCATCATGTAAATTTATTGAATTCAACCAAACTTTTTAAATAAATTAAAAGTTTTTCTCTAGGAATACGAGGAAATAAGGCAGTTACATCAAAACAAACAAGTTTGATCAGTTTGAGATAATACAACATTGTCAATCTTCTTAACTAATTCAAAAAGAATTTTTAATACTTAAAATCTCAAATTTATCAAAATTACTACATTTTTATATAACCATTTAGCTAAATTATAAGTTGGTGAACTTATACAATTTACAATAAGTCTCATTTTATTTCCAAGTTTATGAATTTTAGGAAGAGCATAAATTCTAGGTAAAATAGAGTTACTAACTTTTCCTAAATGTTTTTCTTTATTTGATATATTTTTCACTTCATTAAGCATTTTATTAAAATTTGAAGTAGAAGATTTTAAAGGGTGTTTATAAATGTCTATGAAACCTTCATCTTGAAGTAAACGTTTTACCCTATTAATATAATCAGTTTTATCTAAAATTACAATTCTATTACCTTTATCCGCTTTAGTAAAAATTAAATCTTTTTGATTTAATAATATGTTTATTATTATCATTATCATTATTTCTCTTAGGTGGTATTTATCTAAATGTTGTAATATTTTGCTACATTTCAACTTAATCAGTAATTTATTATGTACTCTTAAATCTTGACTAACAATTTCTATATTTGCAATATAATCATCTATATTGTTTAAAAAATCTAAACACGTTTTTAAGCCTTGATTTCAAAAAATTAACTCATTTTCATTAAGGTTACAATTTGATAAATTAACAACATTATCTTTATAACTTTTAATAACTGGGTTTAATTTATTTTGTTTCAAACGCAAATTATATAATTTGCTTTTTAATTTAGCATCATTTCTTAAAAGATATGTGAAGTTTTAAGTTACAAATTGTCATACTTGTATATATTTGTTTGCTTCACTGTTAATAGCTTCATATTTTACGTATACATTAAATATATATTAAATTTAAGATTAACTTGACAAGTTTTGGTATTATATTTACTGAAATAAGGAATTGTCTTCTTCAGTGAACTAGCTCCACTATTGAGGGGACTCGTTTGTAAAATAAATAGCAAATAGTAAGATTTACCAAAGTGCATATTCCTAGTTTATTGGAATTTCCTTTTTTCATTTTAGCTTCATTTGATTACTAGATATATATTTTGACGACGGCTGCGAATGCCTAAAGGGATTAATTGCGATTCACCACATCCCACCACCTTTGTTATTTGCTAATGAAAGGAGCGTAACTTGAAGCATTCAAGCTGTCACTGAGTCACGAGCTGGAAATATGTGTCTCTATTACTCCACTCTAGACCATTCGATTAGGGGATATCTAGAAAAAACGACTCCCAGAGTGTTCCATACAGCTTCAGAGACTGATTCCCAAAGCGAGCACAAAAGCCAGTTCAGTAGTTGTGAGTTGGCCAGAAAGTCGTATGTGATAAAATCGGCAAGCAGTTAAAAGTGCTCAAAGTCTGCGAGCAGTGATCGTCGAGAACTTTCGAGCAGCACGAATTGGTGTGTGTATATGTGTGTGTGTGCAATAGAGACATAAATAAACATAAGCACTTAGCGTTTCCTCTGTGAAAATGGTTATAAGTTAGCATTGTGTCAACAATTCTAGAGACAAATTGAGTTTACTACAACTTAGTCTTGTCATTTTAGCCACAATAAGCATTTTAAATTCTATTGAACCTGCCATTTAGCATTCTGAACTATGCAAACTTTGAAGAAAGTAAATCACAATTTCTGTAAGCCTTAGCTCACTTAAGTTATGCTCTACAAATTGCAGTTCTGTTAAATATAATAGTTTCTATGCTCAAACAATGTAGTTTCTTCCTTAGTAAGTATATGCAAGTTTGTTTTCTTCATGATTGCTTTAAGTGGTTTTCTGTAAGTAACCGTTTCTGGTAAAAGCGACCGGTTTTATTATAAGTTGTTGAAGGTATTTAAATTAAATTTTAGGGACTCCATTATCACAACCAATATCTGATGCTGTTGTAGATTTTCTTTGGTGTTTCATCTAAATGAAATTGCTGATAAATGTTAACCAAAATATTCTATAATTGAGAAAATAATGTGACAAAATACAAAACTTAGCTTCAAACTTCTTTGTCACTAAATCGTTATTTCAAGCTAAAGTACAATCAGCTCTTTTTATCTACGAAATGCAACACTTCGAGACGTTCCTACACAATTTGTCTCTCTAGCAGGTGCCCTTAGTGTTATTCATAAATCTTTTCGATAAGCACAGAGATCCACCTCTTACATGGAGCTACACGCCAATTCTAAACACCATTCTTATATTAGCACAAAAACTGATTCGCTTCCTCTTCTACAGCCGATTCATTACTATGGAGCAGCACTTGCTGACTTGAGAATTCTTTTTGTATCGTTCTACGACCTGCCGACTCCTCTCCCACGGAGTTGTACTCCACTCGAAACACCACACTGTTCTCACACTATTGTTGTACTATGGTCTCACTACTTTCTGCTTCAGGCCTTGCATCTGCTTTTATATTATCCTGCCGGTGCGGTAGATCACCTTAGAAGCCGAATGTTCTCGTTTTGCATTCTGGAACAGAATCGAATGGTATTTGTATAATAACAACACAGTTCCGCCCCGGCCTCATGTCCTTTACGTATTGTTAGCCAACGGTAGTGCTTGAAATCGTAACACCCCCATCCAGCTAGCCAATAAGCAACAAGGTGAGGTGATTTCCCTACTCCCGCTCTTTTGCGATGGCAGCTATTTAGGACCGTTCCCAAAACAATGTGACATCATTTGTGAAAATTTCAGTCGATTCCTTAAGTATTTCTGAGAGGACGCGGTGATGAATTAAGCAATGGCAGGATAAGTCTTTAATCTCCCCTTAAAACGCCTTTATCAGAGGAAAAATTAGTGCTTAGGCAATGAAGAATAATACTGAACAATTCTGTATTAAATAAACAAGATATTTATTAATAATAATAGTAAGCAAATAATTAAAATAAGAGACAATAATGACTCGGAGAACTAAAACTACTCTTCACTACTCTTTTTCTTGCACAGTCCCACGTAGGCCTTTCTTGCATTGCAAGAATGCCCACACTAACAGCAGGCATATGGCTGCTTCGCCTCTCCACTCAGATGGTCCAATTTTCCTATAGCTGGCCCACACCTCGTGAACTGTTAACCTAAACTGGAGAAAGTATGCAATTCACACACTTTTGCTAATAACTTAAAACCTCACAAGAATTTCCTGTTTGTCACCACTGAAAGTACTATTACTAATGCTGTTGAAATATCTTTGCAATTGCATTTAAAAGCGCCAAATAAAACATAAAATGAATAAAGTTCTTTTCACATACTACAAAGACTTCATGTGACAAAATCTGTCAGTGCTTACCAGGCGGCTCTTGGAATAAAAATGTGGGTGTTCACCAGACCTACACTTAAAATGCACACCAGCACTATCTGTAACTGCTAACACCACCACTACTACTAGTGAATGCTAGCTCAAACGCCTCACAAAATGTTATACAATATATTAGCCAAGAAAGAATGTATCTATTCCTATCAACTTGCTCATTGTGTCGCTTTACTGACAGTCTGTATGCGCTGTCCAGCTGTGCACTAATATTCACATTGTGAGTGTGAATTCCTGTGCTTCTTTATCTTTTCACTAAGATGTACCCAGTCAGCACATCCTACTTTTGTCCAATTACTCACTTCGGATCAAAACATAAGGCACGGAAAGAAAATAAGCGCATTTCTAATACTGCAACCGCATAGCCATTTACAGGTTGTGTATACATTGTTGTTAAATTTGCGTCTGTAGTGCTGCTTCTGATTTTTGTAACATGCTCAATTGTCTAATTGTGCTGCGGACTTCCTAGTCGCTTTATTACAACTTTGTATTGGTAAGTCAGTTTATCTGTTTTACTTCTTAAAATGGAATCTACCGAATTCATAGCTACCTCTTGTGAGAAGTTCAACGGTCACAAAGATTCGGAAACCTCGTTGTCGGTCACTGCACACAACAAAGAATAATTGTTTTCTGCTAAAGCACTAGTTGTGCTTGGTGTACTAGGAAACTCATAATTGTCTCACCTGCTGATCACCTACGAATTCCAAGTTTATCACAGTGTTTAAAACAAAACATCTGTTTAAAAACTGTACCGTAATAACACAGTGTGTTCAAAGCAACAATAGCTGATAGTGCCAGGAGTTTTAAACATTATCTGTATTTGGATATAGTTGCAGTTAAACTCCATAGATAGTAACACTTCCAAAAGATGACCAAGAACTCTGGCGTTGCCAATGTGAATTAACGAGCACATCGCAATTGTGCTATGATCTTCCCGTCTCATCACCTACCACACCCCTTCCTACTTAATTTATCTCATTCACTCCTACCTCACTGACAGAACCTTTGCTGTCTCCCACGACGGAATCTTATCCTCATCCCATCCCATCAGAGCTGGCGTTCCCCAAGGTAGAGTCCTGGTAACCACTCTCTTCCCTCTATACACCAACACCCTACCACCCCTGCCACGCTGCTCTCTGTATCTCTTTGCTGAGATACAGCTGTCACCTCCACGTCATCAGAGCTCAACCTGTGTGCTCGCAGGATTCAACAATATTCCGACCTCCTCACCACCTGATTCAAACGTTGGCGCCTACGCGTCCACCCACAGAAGAGCCAGGCCATCATCTTCTCTCGAAGACGAATAGCGGACCTACTACCAATTCGCCTATCTGGCGAGGACGTCCATTGGAAAACTTATGTTAAGTATCTTGGTGTTCTACTCGATCAAATTGACGTGGAGAGACCACATTCCATATGTGGCTAATAAAGTTAGCAAAAGAATGGGTATGCTCTACCCTCTCCATAACCGACGATCGGTGATGTCTCTGCCTACAAAACTGCTCCTGTGTAAGCAAGTATTCTGACCAGCCATCACATACGCCAGTGAAATATGGGGAGTAGCAGCCAAGTCTCACCTACACCACCTTGAAATTCTACAATTCCGATTCCTCTGCATTGCCACAGACTACCCTAGGTACATTCCCAATCTAATTATCCGACGAGACCTACAATAACAGACTACATCCATACCATTTCACCTCTCCCACAACGGCAACTCCCTCATCCTCGGTCTACGTGAGTACGACATCGATCCTGGAGAGCGCTACAAACGCCCGAGACTGCTTCTAGGCACATAAAATAACACATCAGATAGCTTATATATAACTTCAACCTAATCTTCTGCAGTATATTATCCTTCCTTACAAAACACTCCACTGCCAGTAAAGGGCCTAGCCCTGATCTGGCTTGAGACCGAAGGTCTGACATTCAGATCATCAATGTCCAGTTTTGATGGTTCTATGATGGACGTACCCACCCAATGCCGTCTGTAGCATTTGTCGTCTACGCATGCGCAGAGCTTTAAACGTTACATGATGTACTAGCTCAAGGGACGTGTGCTAGCTGCAACATTGCTACATACTCAAGGTATCGCTGTCTACTTACTACACATTCTAAAGGAATTAGCGCGGTAAATACAAATAACGAATGAAAAGAGGGAAAGGGTTTCTACAAGATAAATATTGGCGGTTCACGTGCTCTTGTGCTCCTAAACAGCGCCCGCCCCTTGTGCTTCCTAATTATCGAACAGTTGCGATTCCTTCCGGAAAGCTAGGAAGCATGCATGGTATTCAAGAATACGAATGCATAAATGTTCAGTATTGAATGAATTCGCGGAACTGGTCACTCGAATCTAAGCAGCTGTCAAATTGTCCGCAGCACCGCGAATGTTCGAATAAATTTTTAAGATATATCCAGAACAAAATATTGTTTGGCATGAAATATCTTGTTTTACTTCTTTTTCTCCTGAAATTCCTGGAGGGATAGGCGCTTCCAGAGCTTCATTGCATGCTTCGCCACATGTTCTAACATGTCGCAAGTGAAGCAGCATTTTCGGACTATAAGTTATCTCTATCCTAAGTTAAAAGGTCAAATTAAGTGGACCAAAGGCCTAATCAACGAAAACACTGAGCAGTGGCATCGTCACTGCTACCAAGCATTTTGTTGCTGTAGTTTTACCATTATTTAGTCATAGAGGTATGCTTTTAGAACTATATGTTACAAGGGTGTAGAGGGAAGAAAATGTTCCATTTAATGCTGGGCCTACTATAACCTCACTTTAGGGAATCAGGGTCATGATCCTTCCATATCATCCCATCAAAGGCTGAGTAGTGCTCAAATGAAAGCGGAGAGAGCGTGCCTTATAGAGAGGTCTACCAAGGCCGGTCGGTCTGTCTGACATTTTATGACAGTAATAAAAACATTTTTTATTTTTCACCCCCATTTCTGAGCCACTCACTCAACCATGCTTTGCTCTCGCGTGTCTATTCACGTTGTGATTGTTTGTTTTCATGGAAGTAGTGAGCTGTTTTCATTGATAAATACTCGTAGAAGTACATTCATGCTACTCTTAACTTAGAATAATGGTGTAGTGCTGCCAGTATTAAACCTACTACATTCATTATCCATTGGCTTAGAGATTATTTATTATCAAACTACACTTTTAACAAGATTAGTGGCGCCTGCTGTGGAAGAGTGCTACAGCTAACTTTTGACACCTTACGGTTTTATTTGGTTACTTTTTCCTTTGAATGATTAAACATAACCTATTGGACATAACCAGAGCTAGGAAGTTCGTACCGCCCGCCTACAGGACCAAACCATAAATACGAATATTTTCAACATGGTTCTCAAGTTATACTGAACTGAACGAAACATATATTTTGGTAAAGATTACTACCTGCTCTCTCAAAGTCACACCACGTTGAAATTTAAATATTTCCAAATTTGTGGTTCAAATGCTTCATTCATTATTCCAGAGGTCCAGAGGTAGTCCTAGTCGGGCGGGGCTTTCCCCGTCCGGGTGTCATATGCCGCAGTACCTAGCCGCCTTGCGGCTTAACCTGCGAAATGAACTAGTAGATCCATGTTCTGCTGGGTGTTTGAAGTTGTTGACTGTTGAAAATTTTTTAGCGATAGATATTTATTTAGATCTATTTTAAAGGACTTCCTTTCTCGCTATCAGCCACTTCTTTCTTTCATATTTTCCTAATATTCATCACAAACATTGCTTGAACTCAAGCAATGAGACAAAATCAAATCTGAATTATAAATCAATAACATTTTAAATATTTGTTGTAAAATTTGTAAATAATTTAAAATCATCTTGCCTGAACCAATATACGGCAGCTAGAGCCATCTGTGGACGCCACGAGGTCCTTGGTTGACATTTCTCTTCATAACTAGCTTCTTTTCTCGTGGTGAATATATTATATGGATCACTTTTCTTCTATATTTATAATTGAACTTGTTCTCGGTACTTGTGTTTATGTTGTAAAATGCAGCACTTTATTCTATGTTTCGGAAGAATTTACCATTTACATTAACAGCTTCCTTAAAACAAAGATAAGCCAAATGAAAACCAAAATCAAAAACATATAAAAAAGAATGGTCCATAGTTCTCATTAAATCTAGCAAATTTTACTTTCTATTATGTGTACTTTCAGTAAGTAAATAAATAAAATAAATAAACAATGTGGTTCATCCATTAATCCGATCCGAGGATTCACTGGAATTACACTTTTGAGCCTTCCGATTTTAAAAATGCGTCAAAACGTTCCAAATATGTTTGAATAAACTAGCATTCTACGTTATTTCCCTGTAATCACAAGAAATGTGAAGCGGTTTAAATTTGTAAACGCATTCTAAAACTGAAAGTAAATATAACGAATATTTTGGAAGTCGTTAATGACATGAGATAATTTGTTTGAATGAGTTCTGTATTTTCATGGAAACTTTCTCTGCCATATGATTTAGCAATTGTAGAATGATATAGAAGTCTTTCAGAATGAACTGCACTGCAGAAAATTGAAGATACATGTTTTGTTTGTCATGTAAATATGTTAAATATGTGATACCTTCCTGAGATTCTGGAGATACATATTTTACAGAAACAAGAAACTGTCACGATTTTCTATATGTACATGACACTTTTGGAGTAGGGTAGTTGCAATCTTGAAAATTACTTGAGAATTATATAACTTCTTTTAGTTATTTATATTTATTGGAGAGTAGGCACTAAAACTCTATCATATCCAGTTAAATATTGATATTGAAAAGAATATAATACTGTTTTCATCGACAGCTTTTCGTTTTTGCATACTATCGCTTTAAGTACTCAAACATTTTATAAAAGTATAAATTATTTGTATTGAACTTGCTGTAAACATTTCGTTTACTTTCAGCATTGAATTGTTACTTTCTAAAAATATGGATGGGTTGATTTTTGAAAGTAATATGTAGGGCGTAATTTGTACCTGTTATAGATAAAGTTTGTATCCAAGTTTTGTCCAAATTCATCAAGTTCTGACAACTGGTACACAAAATGCTGAATAAAATTAGTATGCTGTATCAAGATTAATTGCATTTTATAATTTTTGTCAACTCCTATAGTTCAAGTTTGGAAACTCGTGCCCTCACTGACCACGCAGTATAATTTTATTCAAAAGAGTATGAAAATGGAATGCAAAATTTGAGTTTGTGTTTATGAACGTTCGTTTATTGTTGTGATTCTCAGCGTATAGGGCCTCAAATACTGCTTGACACATTGGCGTTAATTCTGACACACAGGGCACGCCTAAGGAAACTTGCACTTAATCGTTCTATTCTTGTTAAATCCCTTGGTGTTAAATGCTGCCATATTAGTTGGAGCCCATATGTGAGTACGGGGGTGATTTTCATGTTGAGTAAGAAAAGGGCTGTTTCAAGGTCTGATAGGTCCGGCCGTCTAGTCTAATCTAATACGTCTAGTTTATGAACTAACAAAAGAGCAGGGCTACATAGAGGACATCAAAGCCAGGCTAGAACTGCCGTCTACAAAAGCTGCAGAGCAACACATCAAGGAGAGAAATAAGAGAGAGAGAGAGAGAGAGAGAGAGAGAGAGAGAGAGAGAGAGAGAGAGAGAGCATATGGGAAGACTTTTTCTACCACTGAGGCCATGATTGGCGGAGCATGGACCTCAGCAAAGAATGAGGTGAGACATATGGTCACTGGTAAGTCTAAGCTGTGTCTTATGAGTCTATGAAGAATGCTCCCGCCGTTCCTTATACAGGTTGCGACCGACCCTCTCCCGGCATCCAAGATAAGAGCGCACGACGGAGGTGCATTGAAACCGTTTGCCCAGAGAACAAAAATGTCCTGTGAGACATTCGTAAATGCACATCTATTTAGATAATTATGTACAACATACAAATAGTCTGCCTCGGTAGCGTAGATGGTAGCATGTCTGCCTCACGTTCAAGAGGTCCCGAGTTCGGATCTCGGTCAGGGTGAGTTACCTGGATAAGGTTTTTTCCGGGAGTTTCCCTTATCCTTCAAGACGAATTTCGGGTAACTCTAAGATCCATGGACCCTGAACTCATTTGAGCATCATTTCACCCAATCCATTCCCCGTCTGATATGACTTAACGTTGGAGGACATAAAAAAACTAATATAGTACATACGGGCTTCTTTCTGACTGATTTCATTATCTAAATAGGTACATTGTGGTAACACCCAAGCAATTATATCGTGGGTTGTAATATTTCCTGATCGAAGTAAAAGAATATCCAAATAATAAAATTAATGTCTAATATATCTGAAGACTCTTGCTGGACAAAATACCAAAGCAGGAATTTCATCTGCAGCCGTATTACTAAAAGCAATAATGTACCTCTGAAGCCTTTCAAATGAAAAACTCATTCTACGTCCCGTCAAACAAGATTTATCCTGCGAAAATTTTCCTTCAACCTCACATGATGTGATCGGGACATATTTGAAATATTTTATCAGTTCCGTAATCAGTATCATAGCTTTTGTTGGGATACAAAAGTGCATATTGTGTGCGGTAAATCGCACCGAACGCTGCATTATTTTCAATTACATTTTTCATTTTTATTTTTATTTCAGGTAGAATGCTCAAGGTTTGGTAAATCCGTTTTTACAGTTCTACATCCCGCTCAGATTCAGTCAGCTCCATACAACTGGGCTGTAACAGTGTGATAGTTGTGGGTAACTCTTAGAACTAATGAGCAATCAATGATATATTTCTACAAAACTGTTCGTTACTAGACGTTTGGAAGTTTGTATGCTAGAACTGCCATCGGTTTCAAAATTGGCTACTACCGCAACAATTTTGTCATAATGTTCGGCATAATAGTTACAGTCTCTAGCCAAGTTACCCATCTGGTGACAACTGGCTGTGGTGGTAGCAATATGTCTGGTGCTAACTCTCTGAACTATGCAATCCTGTAAGATGCATTCAAAAATATATATTTTTTATCTGAGCTACAAAGCTGTCTGCACCTGCATAATTACATTTGATCGATTCGGCCACTTGGTGTAAAGTGTGAGTGTGTGGTGTTTTAGGGCCCATCGACAACACGGTCATTTGGGCCCGACTTGGTGTAAAGCATGTGCTAAACATGTAATACGTATTAGTTTAGGATACAAGTTGCATTCTACGACGAACCTTGCCCTTGCTAGTAGCGCTGCGTGGTATAGCCATGCCTGGCCGCTCTTACTCTGCTCAAGAAAATCGGTACGAACTTCCTAGCCCTGGACATAACCTATATCTATAGGGTCATTTAACATCTGCAGCGTTTAAATTCTACTTGGATAATCCTCTAAATGCAATTAAACATGACAACAAGGTGCTGATTCAGCGTGCACACTTGAAGGCGTGCTAAACAAGGCGTGTACAAGTTTCCATCACGTTCTCCTGTGCTCTTGTTGCAATACTATCGTTGCAATTTTAGGTTAATACCACTAGATGGTAACTCACTATGACAGAAGTAAATGGCTAGCGTGTACTCCTGCCTTATCCACACCACTGATATTCTCAATTACAATTTAATTTACACATTACTTCATTCTTGTTCTAAAACGTTGTTCTTACAAGCTATTATGCAAAAGATGCTATTTCATGTTTTCAGGGCTTTGCCAAAAATGTTCAGATATTAATAAATCATTAAGCTCATTTATTTATTTTTATATATGTTTGTTTAAGGGAGATAGTATTAAATGTATCATGTTTTGAAAAAAATTAATTAGAAATTATTCTGTATTTTGAATAACCAGCTGTTAACACCACAGTAAATCCACAACAGGCCCTCAGAGATTGTTTTTATACACTAAAATTTAATTTAGCTATCCAAAAGTTTCTAATAAAATGGGACATTTTTATAAGGGAATGTCAGTTATAGTAACAGCCGTTCAAAGCAGAAATACATAAAATAAACCCACATATATTTGCAAAGAAGAAAAACTGTGATGTAAACACACAGTTTTAGAGTAGTGCCAATTTGCAGAGCAAAACTTCTTCTAAAACATGTTAAATGTTGCTACTCTTTTCGACAGTATACCGGGAAGGGGGGGGGGATCACATCTGCCTGTTAATTCTCTAAAAATATGAGGGACAAAAGTGCATTCGCGTATGTACGGGCATCAACTGTTCATTCGAAACATTTGTCCTGTAATTCTTTCTCCGCCAATAGCGCATCAAACACTATTTTTTTCGTCTTGAAGGGATATTTCTTGAAAAATATTAGCTTTCTTAGAGTTCCAATAACTATTATTTTGTGTACATACATATCCATGAAGGTGGAACCAAGCTTTCGTGAGAAATTTAAATATGGGTCAATTTCGCCATTGTGTACGCTATTGAGAATCCACTCACAAAATGTGCGCCTAATCTCTTTGCACAGAGCCGTTAGAAATGTCTGCCTATTGTGAAAGATGCCTAAGCGATTTTGGGGGAATTCTGCAAACGAATAGCTATGTCGTCAATGTTTCTTCGATAAGAAGTGTATGCCATCTTTTAGATTTCTTAGCCTGAACATTTCCTTTGGTTTGAAATTTATTGTGAAGTTCATGGATTGTTGTACGGCCTGGAACTTTTACACCTTTCTGCAAATCGTAGTACCACTCGGCGTGCTGATTACGTTAACACACGAATCATAAATAAATAAATACACGCTGTGCAGTAGATAAATGTTGAGCCATAATACACTTTATGACGAGGTACAGGACAAAATAATAAAGCACCCTGGTAATAACTCAACCACACGATATCACCGTCAACGCACTACTGACCTTGTTCACAGCAGCTGTTATCGTGTATCCGTGTGCGCAGAGGAAAAACACGGCGTAAGGTTTCGGATGTAATATGCAATATGTATTTTATTTTCTTATGTGGTGTTGCAAAATTCACTGTGCATGTATTCAAGTAAAATAACAAAACAACATCAAAATAAGATGAAATTCAAATAAGAGTAGAAGGTCACCCGGTATCGGACGGAACCTTATAATTTAGTGTTATAGCTTCTGGAGGCAAGCCGAAAAGTGAGCATACTGTGACTGTGAACAAACAATTGATCACGTAAGAGAGAAGTTTCTTATTTCTGACCTGCTTCCTGCTACACGAAGATAATTCTGTGAACCTGATACTACAATACCTTTGAGTAAAATATATTTTTGAGCGTTGCAAATTATTTACCTGTTAATCTAAAAATATGGATGAAGGTTTTGTTTTTGTTTAAACGTGTTACTTGTGGTGACTCTTTCTTGTTTATGTGTAAGACACCCAATATCGGACAAGAATTCAGACACGGTATCGGACAAACGTATTCATAGCTTTCTTATCAATTCTTTTATTTTGTTTGTTTCAGACAAATATGGGGAGGAATATAGAGAACTGGACGGCGGCAAACATGAAGTTAGCGATTGAGGAAGTAATGGTTGGGGGGAGGGAGAAACTAAGCATTAGGGAACCAAATGAGTAGTTCTATAGACTAAAAGCACATTAGGGGACAGACTAAAATTAATTTCTGCAGGAAATAAAATAAAATGAAAACTGCCATTGGTACATATCATAGCACTTTTTCAGAACAGAATATGATGCAGTGAACAACCAAATAAAAATGGTAGGTAGCCATCTTACGACAACGCAAAAAAATGAATACTAGAAATTAGCACAGGTGTGCAGAATGGAACTTTTATCAGTGGCGGATCATCCTTACGTGCTGCAGTGCTGCAGCACGCTTTTTTCTGTTTGAATTGTAGAAATTTTAAAAGATAATGTAAATAACAATGTATTATTATAAGTATAAGTGGCAGAAAATTCAGCTTCCCAACCCGCATCAGGAGTCGTCTACCACTGGATCAGCTCTCACAACAAGATCTTCTGTAATACTTAAAACAATAATATACCTACTTATGGGGGACTCATTTCATTGTTATTTATTGTAATCATGTATGTAAATAATGTCTATCATCAATTATATGTAGGGTGCACATGCGCTGATCGATCAATAAATGAGTTTAAAAAAAATTAAAGACCATGTAAATAACAATGTATTATTGTAAGTATAAGAAATCGAATACGACCATAATGAACTCTTGATGCATGGAAAACACCTGCGTAACTAATGGACCGCATCCTTGAGTTCAACGTACTGAGAACCAGCAAGCTCGGTAATCAGTATTGCGCTCTTGCATGCCTGATGTTCTATGTTCCCTAGATTTTCGCACAAATAAATGCGTGTTGCATCTGGGTGTTGAGCGGTTATCATTTGCTGCACTGTGAAGCAGGGCCACCAACACTCGCAGTTATAGCTGTAGAACTAGAATATGCATTGAAAATCATTTTAACAATCTATAATTGCATTATAGATCGTATTTTAGTCCTAGAAACTAATTCCATCCTTCTTGTGTAACAGATCCAATATCTAATAGTTATTAAATCGCAGGGCAGATTGTTTGTGATGCACCTATCATGTTGGCACGGTACTCCATTCCCACGACCATAAAGGAAATCCCCCATAAGTGCATTTTATTCGTATGCTCGCATTGTATCCCAAGCACAGATTAATCATCCCAAGTAACCCACGTGTAACGTTATTTAGTGGCTGATATCAGTTTCTTTATTTTGTGTGTGAGTGTGAAACGTGTTACAAATTCACTCTATTCAATGTATGAGTAATGTAATATTACGAAAATTTTAACCAATAAATACTGAACATCGCCTTATCAAGGCGAACCACCTGTGAAGAAAAGGTTAGTATGAAAATGTTAGGGCGACCAATACTCGTTCTAAAAATTGAGCAAAAAGCGAAAGGAAATAGAAATTCTGTTTATACCATGAAAAAACATCGGCACATGGACTTAATTTTTCGAAACGAGATGAGTTGCAGCTTGCATGGACTTTTATTCACAGCACGCTGTTATTTTTCGACACCAGCTGCCACTAGCTTTTAAGTTAGCATTTTCTGCTTGTGGCATCTACCCCTTGAACCACAACACTTTTAGTGATTTCACGGACAAATACGTAGTGTAAAAAGCACAGGTTGGAGTATGACAAAACCAATTACATCATTTGTGGCGAAAAGTTCATCAAGACTGAATCCAGTGCCGCATATGCAAGGTTTGGACCCATGAAAACTGTATTGTCTTGAAGGGGTCCAGGTTCGATTCCCGGCGGTGGGGGTGGGGATTTTTCTCCAACCAAGATAATTCCTCATCTTCCCCAGAGTCTGGAAGTATGAATGAGAGTGTGAATGTGTGCGTGATCTAATGATTAAAACCTAACGTTTACGAGTTAACACCTTCAACATGTTCCAAAGGAGAACAGCCACCGATATGACCATTGTAGTTAAAGGCGGGGTATAAATGGAACAAATAAATAAAAAAAAGTCTTGAAGGGCATCCCCTTTATTATAAATGTGACACAAGTAATACAAAGATACATTTAAATAACGAAGTAGTCTTACAATATTGAGACTGTCCAATGTAGAATTCATTGTATTCAACTTGGGGAAACTGTGAGATTTATAAATGTTTAAAATTCTCTCCTGTCAGTACTTACTGTGGATAACATATTGGGCACAATTAAACACATACAAAACATGTGCTCAAAAATAATTTTTAATATTAACTGTACCCATTTCCAAAGTCATTATGGAACAAAAAGCGTAAGTGTCTGATACTGAGTAACCTTCCCCTGTAAAAAACTGAACATGCCTTTTTTTTTTGTCAGTTTTTTCCATTTAGTCTGCCCATAAAGAGAATATCCACAGAAGAATAATTTGGATAGCACAGATGTAATCAAATCATTACATTAAATGTTTACACCCCCACTATGTATTAAGATGTTTATTTGAAAAGTTCTCAGAATAAAGCACAAATTGATGTGATATAATTTGAATAGTTATAAATAAAAGCATTGTTAACAGTGAAGCTAATTTCATGTATAAAGACTAAAATTGAGTCATACCTTTTAAAACTTGTAACTTCACTCATGTCACAAGGATGAAACTGCAACAGTTTCGAAAACGTTCCTGATTTTGTAAAAGGAGTGAGTGAAGTTACAAGATTTAAAAGGTGTGACTCAATTTTTAGATGATGTGATATATTTTTGAAATTGTTCTTACTTTTCAGTTTAGACCCCTTACATATCTATGCACTTCATCCAGAAGCACTTAATAGCTATTTATTTTGAAAATTGTAGCTCAAGAGTTTATCAACAAATGTATTTTAATCATTGACTAACCTATATAAGATACAGTGATAACAGAAATAGCAGCCAAAATTACAGTGATTTATTGGGAAAAATGCTAGTAAGATGGAAAATGTCTTTTTTAGACCAGTATGTTGCTGTGCTCTGTGGTTTAAATCCTGGCTAATGTCATAAAATTATTCTCATACTACATTTCCAACCCTTGTTCTACACACAGTTCATCTGAGAGTAAAGTTATCAAACTAGTATTACCTTGTTTGGCTTAGTTTAATGATCAAAACTAAGATACAGAATGTTTATAGCCGTTATTTTCAAATGCAGTTGTTCATTAAATCCTGCACATATATAAGGTTTTAAAAAATCTTAAGAATTAAAGAATAATATTACATGTTTAACATTTTACTAAAATGTAAGTAATGTTTTGTCAGTAAGTCGACTTACATTATCTTTAAACTGCTTACATTCACCTATATATAGCTTTCAACAAATAAGTGGAATAATATTAACTTTTTGTTTTAGGAAAAAACGGAGGCCTACTTCCTCGGTATATTCTGTGTAGAAGCATCCCTCAAGATTTTAGCACTAGGTTTTGTACTTCACCCTAGGTCGTATCTTCGCAACATTTGGAATATGATGGATTTTGTTGTAGTAGTCACAGGGTAAGTATGAACAGATATGCATATTATTCTGTGTTGTGTTTTAACGATGATAATTTATTACTTTAGTTCTTTAACCAGAGATTTCAAGCTTAGAACAAATCTGTTTCTTGTATATTGCCCTATCAACATTATTTTATTACTAGGTACTTCATTTCAACTGTTCCTCAATTTAAGTGCCTATAAAGTATAAGTCAAATTAAGCTTTTAGACTTTCAGGTTACAAAAATGTCAGTGTGCTAGTTGGTGCTGTATATAACCTTTAACTTAGACCTCCAATTACAGCAATAATAATTTATCTTTACATTTGAGCAAATCATATAAGTTAATTGCAATTAGCACTGTTATAGAATAATAAAATTTCTGTGTAACTACTGCACAATAAAAGCACTTCTTTGTGTACAGTTACATTTTCCAGATTTTGCCTAGTTCTGACAACAAACATATTTCTGTGTAACTCATCAATCATTGTTTGCTAAGAAAATACCTAAACGCTTTTGCAACATGCTAAACTGCTGCAGTCAATCGATTTCTGTCTACAAATTTATGAACATATTTAACATCTTTAATCCTTTCACTGGTGATAATAACATTGTGGTTGTATTCTTTCTCGATCACAATATGTAATTTTTATTTATTCGGCTGCAATTTCTTGTATTTAACTTGTAAATAAATTAAATTTTGGATTAAACTATTTTCAAAATTTTTAATGTAATTTGTTATGTTTTAAGTTTTCTGGTAGGTTTAAGCCTCTGCTAAGTGTAGACTTGATTGGTTAATTGGCCTTCTGTGAATGTGGCGCAGAGCATACTGGATGTACAGTGCCTAGAATTGACATTCAAAGAAGCCAATAGGATTCAATGAGTAGAAGTAAAATTTCACAGAAAACTTAAATAAGATGATCGATTTAAATGTGCAGATGCAAATTGTGTGAATATAAAACAGCATAGAGCAAACAAGGCTAGCACATTTGATTCAAAAACTGTATAACGGATGGGTGCAGAAGTTTCTATCAGTGAAAGGGCTAAGAAAGTCTGATTTTATGGATGTAATATGAGTGCCACACTATAATATAATACACAGTTTTTAATGTATTTATTAGTTTGGTATTTATAATAAACTGCCGTTCTGAGTTACTTTAAGAAGATATATACTATTCTAGATTCTTTGAGTTAAAATTGAATTTTTAAACCGTAATTTTCTTGCAAAAAAAAATTAATTCTGAAGAGTTCCAAGAATAAATTTTCTGTTGTCCTTTTCTTTTCTTTGAGAGTATATTATTTTGTTTTAAAATGGTTTATAAAATGGGCTATCATCTGAATTCCAGATTAGTATACATCATCGTCACACTCTTGAAGCAGCAATGTTTTCATCACACTTTAGCAGAGAAGTTGCAGAACAATGGAAACTGCATGACTATCCAATGTTAAAGTATTTGATTCCTCTACCAAGCGATATGATGTGGTTCTACCATCAAGCCAAGAGTGACACCTCATCCTTCTACCAGCTACATCTTATCCTACCATCAGAAATGTCTAAGCTTATGCTCAGAATGTGCTATTAAGCATAAAATTCCCTTAAGAACCTCCCTTTCGGTATTGAAGAGAGCCCCACCACTAGTTTCTATCCAATGTTGCCACCTCATTTCTACTTTTCTGAAATTTTCTGCTTTAAAACCCAAAGTCCGTCTATAAATTTCTAGGAAATTTACCTCATATTTCAAGAATCCCAGGCTAGCCCTTCATACCTAATCTGACAACCTTGGATACTTTCACTCACATAATCATCCAAATACTACAAATCTGCCTGAAAACCAGCTGTTGCTAATTACTGTACTTAATATCATCTTACCCCAAGCCAAATTGTACTCCTCTATTACCAAACCTACAAACATTTAATACAACTTCACAAAAACTTGTATTTAATTTTATTGCAAGTTGCAATTCATTTTAATTACTCCACAATATCTGTATCACTCTTCACATCAATACAAGTACCTCAAATTCTATCATTCGTTTCATGGAAGTGTTGAAAACAGTGTTGTAATAAATTAAATTTAAAGGGAGTCGATTAATGACACTAAACAACACTTACTTTTAAATTTTCCCGGAACATGTTTCAGAGGCTATTCCCTCCATTGTCATGAGTCGATGTCTGCTTGACAATGAACGGATTAGCCTCTGAAACATGTTCCGGAAAAATTTAAAAGTAAGTGTTGTTTAGTGTCATTAATCGACTCCCTTTAAATTTAATTAATAAATTTAACCTCAAATTCTGCTTAGCATAATGCTAAAATATGTCTACTTCCATTTAGGCAAAGCCCTGTCACCATTTTTCACTTAGCTCTCTGTTCAAGGAAACAACCTGGGCCATATTTAGTAAAGAAATGTTTAGAAGTAAACATGTTACAACACTGAACAGACTCTACTTAAAGTTGATATATATTTGTCAGCATAAACACAGACAGAAGTTATCTGAAGTAAAGTAAGCTGCTGCTAATCAAGCTCTGTCATATAACCAAAAATGAAATGCAAGTGAAGTTGCTAAAGATCAATGAGATGTTAAAGATATAACAGATGGTGGTGGAAATCTTTGGCTTACTATAAAACTTTGGAATGCCTATCTTTTCAAGTGCACATCACTATCATCCTCAATTCTCTTATTTGATGATTTTAAGTAGAGTAAGCAACTGACAAAAACATATTAAAAAACAAATTTTTCATTACATGCATTTAAAATAGCTTCTCTATCCTTTTCAATCCTGAGGCTAGTGCTTTTAAGGTCTGTAGTTACAAGTAGTGATAGTAGAGCACAAAACAGACCTTAAGGCATGTCCAAAACCATGGACGCCAGGATTGAAAGACATGGCTTGTTTTTATTCAATTGTGCACTCCTACAAATTCACTTGCATGTGATTATGACAAGCATTTTTCAGGATAAACTTTATATACAGGGCACAATATAAACTTACATTATTTAACTCCTTCATTCAAGTTGAATGTTTTATGCAGCACTAGCAAAATAGGACGCTTTTGTGCCTGCTAACAGTAACAATTTTGTTTTATTTCTATGATCTTGAATTAATTGTACTTTCTCTGTATTGTGATGTATAGTTATGTCTGAACAAAAATTTAAATATGAAATCAATATATGATTTGAGAATAATTGGCTAATATTTGACATAACTAACATTAACCCTTTCCTATGATAATGAATTATGTTCCTCCTTTTATCTAGGAAATGATAAATATAACATGTAACAGCTATTATAGCTGATATTAACTGGTCAGAAAAAGTATCGCAACAGTTATGGGTGTTTTTAGGTCCATGACTCTATTCGCCGAGTCAAATGTGGATTTGGATTTGCGGATGCTTCGATCTTTCCGCGTCTTGAGACCTCTCAAACTTGTCTCAAGAATCCCAAGTAAGTTGGTAGCAGCTACCTTTGAGCGCACCAACTCTTAATAGTTCTAGACCTTTTTTAATTAAACCAGTGTTTTTCCTTTGTGTTGGTGACTGGAATGAGACCCATTTGTTATCATTATTACTCATATTATTACATTACATGTCTTACTTAAACTTAGGTGCAGTCCACAAAGCTAGATGGAGTTGTATTTGAATATCTATAATGTTCATTTTTTTAGATTTAGCTCATGCCTATAGATGTTGATGAAAGGCGTGCCCATAAATGTTGTTTTCATTTTCCAAAACATTTATTGTACCAGAAAACTTAAGTATATAAACACTCCATCACATCCTACTCATGGAGTGCAGAGATTGAAAGTAGCATCTTCCGTTGGCTTAACCAACATTAATTTTATGCTCCTTAAAAGTTCAGCAATTCATTTTATAGCATAATTTTAAAGCAAAAGTTTTATAAGCAATAGAGACAATTACTTGTTGCCTCTCACTGTTAGTTCTGCTACTTGTTTCTTAAACATATATTTTACACAGCAGACATTAGATATATTTAATATGCAGACATTGCATATTAAAGGAGTAAAGGGTCCAGAAGGCATTATTTTAAAATATCTTGAAGAAATCCCATTCAGGTTTATTTTCATGTTATAATTTGATTGGAAGTATGTTAGGCACAGTTTCGTCCTTGGATTGCCATTTCATTTCTGCAGTTATATTATTCTGTAAATAACCCGAAAAAGGTAAATACTATTTATAAAAATAGATGGTATTACTTTTACTCATATTAACACAAGAAAGCACAATAATAAGGATCAGTAATTCATCCAACTTCCTGTATGAACAAGTTCTTCTAAACTGAAAACTTATTTGCAATTACAAGCAGTTCCTCAGCACAGCCTTAAGCACCTAAAGATGCTGATTACACAGTGTTCAAGTCCTGTCAATATGAAAAAGTTATGTATTATTATCAGGAATTGAATCCAAGTCTCATGCTTCACAACTGGCAAATGATACCTCAGCATAGGAGCAGAACTATATTGCCTAAATAGCTTTTCACATATATTAATCCTCAAATGGTGTTATGACCTATTTGTATCGCAAATAGTTTTGAGATGTGAAAAATGATAAATAAGACTTTATTTTGTTTTGGTCAAATGCCTATCAGTGATTTTTTTAAATGTACATAGCTTTTTGCAAAATAAATATATCTATAAGAAAATACAGTAAGGCAAAACCAGTTGAGACAAATTTAAAACAACCCTTCATAAAAATGAACTGAAATGAGATAAAACCTTGAAGAAAGAAAGGGGATAAAATCAGTCTGATGAGATGCATTAACATGATTTTCTCTGCCAATGATAATTTATGTATTTATTATGTTATATTATTCATGTAATAATGAAATGTTCTATCCCCAGCATATTACTCACACTGTAGTTTTACCTTCGGAATGCTTTTAAGTAAGCAAGGAAAGCTTCATGAAAGCGTGAAATGAAAAATATTTTTGCAATTGAAGAAAAAGAGGCGAGAATTGCAAATTTCAAATATGTATATTGGTAATAATATCAGTATTTTGAGATTTTAAACAACAAAAATGATTCAGAACATAGCTATCTGCCTTTAATTATTCCAAATTTCAGTTTTAAAAATTATGTTAACATAAATTGTATTGCAAAACAGCTCAAAATATGCATTTGTCATCGATTTTTTCTTTATAAGATGTGTCTTTTATTAGTGTAGCCATGTGCAACAAAGACAGACATCTCCCGTCTGAGTGCAAATAATAATTGTCTGTTTTATAAATCGTTACATGAACACATAATGAACCACAATAGTTGTTAAAATACATATAGAGCTTATTTACCTCAAGCTCTATACTGATCATTTATTTTAAATAATAATATTTAAACATTTCTGTTATATATTTACCAGAACTAAATTTCATATATAGAATGTATATTATGTGCAATAAACTGAATTCTGCAAGTATATAAATTTTATTTTGTTTTGGAAAGAAATTCACTGCTTAAAGAAAAGAAGATTAAATGGAAAATGCTTAGGTTGTAATGTTTTAGCCCTTAGAAATTACTTCATTATTTATCTTGTGTTAAATTAAACATATGTCAAAAGTTTTTCAGCGCTATTTTCCTAAGACTACCTGAAAAAGAATACAGTAAAAGTTGATACACAAATATTAGTGCAGAACTTGGAGAGAGTGAAGCAAATTCCAATAATGAATTATATGAGTCTGTAGGAAGACTTTACTTTACTTACTTGAAATTAATGAACAAATAGTTTCGATAGTGACTAGTTCGAAACAGGAACTTGAGAATGGTAGCAAGAGCTATCAGAACTAGTCGTTTATTAATTAAAGGTAAGAGAAGTCCAATTTTCTTACCGACTCATAATTTAAAGTTGTTACCATCATGCTTTTAAAACATCTTCATTAATTAATATGCACTTATATATGTATACTTCCTATTTTTATTTTCTGTGCCATGAACATTGTAAGCAGAAAATGTAGTGCATTCCATCCAAAAATCTGAACCAAGATTATTCCAGAAATATATGTATTTAACCCATAGAATCCAAGAAAAGCATTATTAGAAAAAGGTTTGTGAGTATAAATGGCATAATTTTAAATGAAATGGAGACCTATAATTACTAAATATGGTATTGAAATGTCAGTATCTTCTAAATGCATGGCACCAAGATTATTAAAAGAATTCCCTTATCTCCTACAACTGCTTAGATGGAAAACTTTCTGAAATTTTTTATTTTCCCAAAAATATTTTGGCAATTTTTGTTAAATAGCACATATGAAAGGTACTTATGTTAGAAATAAAATGCTTACCTTTTAACTTCTGGGCCCTATTCAGTGAGAAGAAATTTTATATAATTCTGTATAAGCAGTAAATTTAAAATGACAGATGAGGACACACTGCATCCAAAATGTAGAACTTCTTAAAACAATTTATTTCAAGTAAATTCTTTTGTGGCATAAGCCATTTTGGAGTAATCCATTTATTAACGGCTTGATTTGTTCAATACTATGACATAGCATTAAAGTACTGTCAATTTTCAGTTGGTTCTCACAATTGCATGGAAAGATTATGGATGTTCAATATAAGCATTAGCATCCAGTTCTTAAACAGTTGAATATTGCTGTATATGTAGTGAAAGGTGTAATGTAGCTCTTTCTGAAAATCAATATTAAAGGGCAGAGAAAGTCAAGTGAACGTTACACATTAGGTTTTTCTTATGTTCTAACTGGGAAGCTTTAATTTTCTTGCTAATAATTGGATAGGCCATTCAGGTCAAATTGTTATATTTTGAATAAGCTATAAGGATAAATAAGGCAGGTTACTTTCTCTTTGCACTCCATATGTATTGTGCACTTTGTAAATGTAACTTAAGAAAATCAGGAAGAAGACTGCATTATATTTAACATTCCTGATAGTTAATATAATAAATATTTATTTTCGGTATGTTTTAGTAATGATAATAAAAACAACATTCATGGGGAGCTTTTGTTGATTACTTACATGGTTGCCATGTTACTTTGCAGTGATGCTGTCTGCGTAGTGTGCTCGCTCATGTGACTCATCTCAGTCGCATCAGTTGGTTCTCTTAAGTATTGGCTAGTGTGGTAGCAGTTGTTGTGGCTGCTCGCTCGTGTCAAGAGAATGGTTGTTCACATTGACGTTCTCATCTATATCACTACACCAACTCAATAACTTAGAAGGGCTACTGTTCAATATTGATGATTAATCCTAACAGATTTCTGGGCTTCAGAAGTTGTTGTTAGAAAAATGGCTTAGAAAGTAAAATGCTGTCTCTTCCTAGGTTAGATGCTTGTTCATTACACTGTAGTCCTCTCTACATTGCCTGCGGGTATTTAGTCTAAAGCTTTAAAACCAGGAAGTGCTGGATGGAATTGCCATCCTCTATTGCATAAAATTATAGAAATTACAATTTCACATAAGTAAAGTTAAATAAATGTAAATATTAATTAGTGTTATTTGAATATAATAGTGTCATGCCCATGCATTTTAAAATAAATATACAAAAGTTCCTTACAATATGTGGCTAACAAAAAAGGCTTTAAATTAATAAATATTACTTCATATAGTTACTATTTATTATGAATCATTTAAAGCAAACCACAAAACTTGACCATTGTTCAGATAAATTCTGTATAAACAAAACAAAATGTTTTATTACGAAATCTTTTTTGAACCTACCAATGATAAATTAAAGCTGCTTAAATTAATGTGATATTTCAATTTATCATGAACCAATTACATAACTTTGAAGGAATTTAGTAACGTGACATCCAAATTAATTCACAACACTGACTTTAGTTGGTTTTTCACACTGTATTACTTACATTTTAATTTTTTGAGGGATTAGTTTCAGGAGCTATTGCTTTTATTAACAATCTCAAAGGTCCAATTACCATCTTTTGTTGTTGCATGCAGTTTTCTCTCTGCTAGTGGTACTATGAACTTCTTTATCAAATTATTGAGTGTTGGGATTTCAACAGTTATTACTCGTCTGTATATTTCCATATTAGCATGTTCTCCCACATTGTCAATATGTTTTTAACCAAATCCAAAACTATTAAATGTGTGATAAACCATAACAAACTGACAAGTAGGAAAATATCCTAATATGAAAATATAAAGACAGAGTGATAAACTTTGAAATCCCATCAGTTGATAATATGATAAGGAAGTTCACAGTTCCACCAGCAGAGAAAAGACTACAGGCAACAACAGATGACAGTCAAACCTTTGAGGTTTAAAACAGAAGCAGCAACTCCTAAAACTGTCCCTCTATAAATTAAAATATAAGTAAAGTAGTATGAAAAACCAACTATAGTGTTATGCATCAATAACCACTGTCTCACCACTTTTTTTTTCCAGTTACTAGAAAGACACCATCATTTGTTTTTCTGTTGCCTTTAACATCTAAGGTCAGCTTTGCCTTTGGAATAGTTGTCCATTAACAATAATGTTCACTTATTAACTGTTGTGTTAATCTTTGGGTTTTCTTTATATCATTAAATTCACACAGGATTGGGAATAACCCAGGCTAAAGAAAAATTCTCAATCTCCTAGCCAGAATCTCTGGGTTTGAAAGCTAGCATGCTAACTACCAGACCACAGAAGCAGTCTATCAAATTGATATTACAACGTAAATACAGGTTACAACCTATATTTGCAAACCGTTTTTTAAAGACACTAACCTTAAAAATGTGTTAACATTGATAGTATAAAGACACTCCACAGGTTATAATTTATTCAGTAACAATTTATTCATATTGAAATATGCGTGTAAGGTATTCAAAAGAGATACTAAAAACTTCACCTTAATTATTTGTTATTCTAATAGTGATATAGATTAATAAAATATAGTTTTAGCACAAAGTTATATATGTTTTAAACTGAAAAGTAGCCATAAATATAGTATAAATTAAACTAAGTAAAAATAAAATAATAATTGTGTTTATCACACTTTTCTAATATAAACACTTATAGTAATTGCTGCTTTCATATATTTTCAGCAAAATGTTTAATGAGAGCAATTAAACCGAACTCTACTTGTTTAAGTTTAGAAGAAGAAGTAAAACAAAATAAATGCTTTAACATAAATTTAATTTGCTATATACTTATACAAAACCTAAATAGATGCAATATGTAGTAAATAATATCAACCGAGCAGGACAGCTCAGACAGTTTCGTCTGCAGCCGGCATTTGGGAGGCCGAGGTTCAATTCTCATGGCCAACCTACCTGACCCATGGGGTTTTTCCCTGGGGCTTTCCCGGGTTGCCAAGCAAATTCTCGGTAGATTAATTACATCTCCTGAATTTCCTGTCCCTCCATTTCATCTCCATTATCATTTCACATCATCTCTCATCTGGTGGTCTCTTTCAGAACAGAAGTGTCAGCGGGTGTCTTGGCACTGTCGTCACTCTTCTGTCTGCCACCCTCTGTCTCCTCTTGCCTCATCCTTCCTTCCTTGCCTGAATGTCCTACTTGGGACTTAGTGCAACAAACCACAGGTATTGGTGCTGAATCCCCTCCGTAGTGACCCTAATCTTAATATAATATCAAATACTAAAAAGTTAATTTGCTGACTATATAGAATTTGGGAGAACAAATAAAGTGCAATAATTATTTTTATTCAACATTTTAAACAAATGCAATGAGACAAGTTATTTTACATACATAAATATTTAAAAATAGAATAACATCCAACCTATCTGACTTTTCTTTAAATATTTAATAATAAAAAATAAAAACAACATACAATGTTGATAATAATATGTATTCTAAAGATGGTAAAAAAGCAGACTAGGGAGAACTTACTGCTTGTCTGAAGCCTGCATAGGCCCAGTTTTTCAGCTGCTGCAGCTTGCTATTGCTTTGTCATTGCTCTAGATAAATTAAGATTTACATAAAAGAAAACTAAAATGAGAGGGTCAAAAAGAAAGTTAAGATAACAAAGAATATAGTTATTATTCTATCACATGAGCATAATCCAGAAAGTAACATTCAATCAGTTTTAATAAATTTTAATAAAGAGACACGATACTTTCAAAATTAAAGCTTATTTCATTGCTTCATTATTTAAGTATTTGACCTATATGTCCATGATCTTTACAATTGCTGTGTGGCAGTTGGCTGCAATAGTCCATTAAGTCAAAATTTTTGGACACAATCTCACCAAGCAAAAAAAGAAAGATAAATAAATTTATAACTCATTGAGTTTTATGTCTGTCTCGCAGAATTTTGCTGTTTACTTGAATCTTCAAATCATATACAGTTAGTAACGTGAATTCAGGTTGGGTTTATGCTCATTTGCTCATCTGTTGTCTAATATTTAGTTTCTCACATTATTTTATTTATAACTTTAGCACTATACACTTCCTTTACTTCACAGTAAATTTATAACCATTCAAAATTTGAATACCTCTTACTTACTGTACAGTCGGTGGGATTTTTTATATCACATAGTTAATTTTTAACAATCACAGAATGCACGGTAGCCACTTGTTTTGGCTGACACAACACTAAAAGATGATGCCAAAAACATTTGACCTTGGATAAAACTTCATAGCAATTTGAGCAGCAGGAATATGTAAATGGTAGTTACTTCCTGGATCATCCTCATATACTTCAATAAGACTTGTCTAATCGTTTTGTTATAACATAACAAAAGTGCAGAAAGCCTCTTCTCTGTTGAAATATAGCAGACTTGAACTTATAATTTGAAATTTTTTATTCATCTTTATATATAGAAGAGCCTCCTTGGGAGTATAATTAAATACTGCTGAAAATTAATTGCTAAAGGCAGACGGTTGCCTCATAAGCATGAATAATAGGTATGAAGGATATAAAACTGTTTTGTTTTTAGAGAAACATAGTCTGCAGATTAGTTACAATCATTATAAATCGTGTTTCTAGCTTAATTTATGAAGCCACTGCAGTTTCATTGAATGTACCTATGTGAACTATGTAGGCCAAAATCATCAGAACAGAATAATAAGAATTTTTAAATCATTATTTCTTCAATTTTTCATTTTATCCCTAATACCTGAATAGCTTTTAATGGTTGAAGGTCCTGTTAAAATTCAATGCTTAGTGAGCAGAGTAAAGTGTGGATTACAGGAATTAAAAATAGAATATGAAAGTAAATTTCCAGAATGTATCTTTTCTCTGGTGCTAAGTCCTGCTTGTTTATTCTTTAATATGTATGTATACAAGGTGTTAGTTGGGTATCAGTGCATGGACTTCAACAGCAACTTCTTGATATTAAGCTGAACATAAGTTCCTGTACCATTTTCCTCTAAAGCACATGGTTGCATAAATAAAAATAAAATTGATCAAAGTTTTGATTAATCATTTACTTTTGCAATTACGATAATGAGGTAGAGTTAGAAAAGATGTTATTAGTGTCTTAACCATGTTGCTAAAATGATTTTTTTAGCCACAAAATGATATAAAAGGACTGATTTCCTGTGTGTCTATTGCAATAAAGTTGCAGGCATACGTTGGCAATCCTACAACATTGGCATGCATTTAGAAAGGAAGGTCAGGAATGTATAAAATAAAACTACTTGCTGTGACACTTTGCGAACATCAGGTCCTGTCTATGTTTCAGATGGCCTAATGCATTCAGAACTATGGCAATCTTTACAAATCAAGCCTACACTTCTTGCTTACAACAAAGTCGATTGGAACATTCATGAAGTGCAGCACTTGGAATAGGTTTCTCAATAGAATTCCAAAATCAAGAGTCATAGCATAGAATCCAATGGTGCACATTTCGAGTATCTACCATAATTAGACATCTTGTTGATGTTGCAGTTATTAACCATTAATAAATGTCCTGTTTAGCAAGTATGAGGCTTTGATTTAATTTTACAAGATGCATTTGAATGAAGTAGTTCTGTAATTAACAGTTAAATTTGCTATCTTTGGTCATCAGTTCATCAGACTATATCTGCCCACCTTGGTAGCTTAGATGGTAGCACGTCTGTCTCACGTTCTAGAGATCGAGTTTGAATCTCGGTCAGGGTGAGTGAGTTACCTGGATAAGGGTTTTTACGGGGTTTTCCCTTATCCTGAAAGACAAATGGCGAGTAACTCTAAGCTCTATGGACCCTAGGCTCATTTGAGCATCATTTCACCCTTCATTCATCATCTGATATGACTTAAAGTTGGAGGATATAGATTAAAAATAAAAGACTATATCTTATGCATAGCTTTTGGTTTAGTTCTTGTTCACATAATTGAACGGCTCAAAAGAAGGTTTTAAAACAAAAGCACCCCACCCCTCATTACCAGCAGTAGCTGATAAAACATAGACACGTGGCAAACCAGCTTTCAAGCGCTTGGTAGTTTAGACTTTCAGCCATTGCAGGTGTGAATGCATGCCTGGCACAAACCAAAACAAAAACATTTTATTTTGAAATCCTACTCTGTTGCAGACTGTGAAGATATATATTCAGGAATGTTTAATTATTTCCTTTGTTTTTCAAGATAGATGAAAATGTTATTGGGACTTCATTATTTGTCATATTTGGATCTCTCAGCTTACCAAATCTGCGCACTCATAGCCCTAACACCCTGTATATTTTCAACCTGACAGTGCGACAAATAAAAGTCTATCTGTGGTGCTCAGGAATAAACTGAAATTCATATCATAAAAGATAATTTTCTTCAACCCCACTTAATACAGCAACAAAGTTTTATCCACTTGTTTATCAAAAGTTAAGAACTAGGGTAAAGAAATTGCTTGTGTAGAATTATATTCAACCTATCAAAGATAATGTTAAATGAACTTAACACTTAGGTTCAAATTATGTTATATATAAGTTAAAATGATGTTTATTATGTTTTTTTTTTTTTTTTTTTTTTTTTTTTTTTTTTGTTTCAGAGTTTGCTTTTGTTATATTATTTCCTTTTTTGTCATCAACTGGACATCAACTTGATTTTATGAAGCTCATATTCATATATTCAAGTCACAATAAGTTAAATTTCCTATGAGTAAACCCCCACAATTATGTATTTCATAAGAAGGTCACTCTTTATTTCAGTATTGCCAGAAAAGCCCAAAGTTAATTCTTGAACTCACTTTTATGTCGTGGAAAAAATGTTTTTTGGTAGCTCCTTACTCCTTACAGTTTGCTGAAAGTTTTACTTTTGAAAAAGTGTAACTGATAAAACATTGTACTTTTTTATGTTGTATTTTCTATGTTCTTGTGAATTTCTGAGCACTCAAATGTAATATCCAAAATCTGAAAGAAGGTACAGACATAGGGCTACGCATTTCAAATATCTTTGAATTTCTATAGAAAAAAATGTCCATGCTTAATGAATGTTGACCTGGTTGCCAAGCTATGAAATGTATAAATCAATTACATTGCTTTGAGAGATAATCTCAGGCTTATTCCTCCATTATTAACATTATGCTCTGGGAAAATAATTTTTACGTTATGCTCTATTTACTTCTTTTGTGAAGTTTCACGAATACTGGAAATTTGATTACTACTTGCAGTTATGAGGTTTAGACCATCAAAGTTTGTAGCTTGTTAAATAAAATTCTGCTTAAAAACGAAAATATACAATTTAGGCCTTAAAAGGTAATATGTAACTGCCTTTGGTTTACCAATATTTTTTCTCTAACAAAATCAAACAATACTAATTCTTAAACTAACTGAAGTTGGCCATGGTAGCTCAGTGGTTAAAAGTGGCCGGACGGAGGCAGGAAGATCCTTGGTTCAAATCCCAGCCATGGCTTTGAATTTTTCAGTTTTACCCTATCTATCCATACTAATTCTGTTCAGATAATAATGTCTACAACATTATTATCCTCTGATACTGATATATAAATAGTTTGTACCATTTTTTCTTTTAGTTTCCATGATGCTTTTCATAATTCATTTTCAATATGTAGCTTTAGCAATTTCATTTATCCTTCTCTTTTTTATGTTGAGATGACTTAAACATATACCAATTTATATTAAGGCCCTAATAGCCCCATGACTTCCCTTTTATTTCATTTAACTGGTTGAATACAAATTTCAATAACTAAAATAGAGATAACTGCAGAAAAACTGGAAGTTTTAAATTTGATTTTCATAAGCTCTGATATTATTTGTGGTCTTTACAAAATATTTAGATTTGACACTAAACCAACTTGCCGGAATTCGCTAATTTATCTACATAATTTCATTACTTTCTTTCTTTCCAAATTATTGAACAACTGAAATAAATAGTTTAATTCTTCCACATATAAAAAATAGCAATGATAGCAAATTCAATATAATTAAAAACATTATTGATCCATACTTAGTTTCTAGATACGTGTATTTGACATGGCTCCTTTAGTACTTTCTTCATTTTCTTCATTTGGCACCTGTGCTAAATTCCAAAGGAAAGCACATAGACATAGCAGTTTTTTGTATATCTTATTTATTCAAATACAAATATTCTCTAAAATAATGTATTTATTCTGGTGATACCTCCATTTTGCTTCTTTGCTTTCCAACATATTCCGGAAATAATGCTGTTTTGTAAAACTTAAAACTTTAATGGTGAGCATTATTTATTAAAGTGTCACAGGTGATTAGCTGTGTCAAAGTTACTAATGTTGAGCTTTCAGCCATTCCAAGCTCCATGGCCTTCTTCGGGAACTGAATGAAGAGGGGATAAAACAAGAACAGAAAAAAAAAAAAACGAAAAGCTGACCAACTGTCCCATATATATAGCCTTCCTCATGTGGTGCAGCTTGTGTCACCCTACTGCACAACAATTTGCCATTGCTCCGACTGGTTCACAAGAAGAATGATCTCACAATGTTTCATAGTTTTCTGCATGGTTTGTCATCTGGTCGGGTTTCTGTTGCAGGTATATTTTATGACGAGCTCAAGCTGTCTCAATTCAAGTCCCAAATCTCTATTAAAATTCCATGGATGGAGTTTAATCTGGATGGCTTCTTTAATAAGTCTATCAAAATGCTTGTCCGAATGCTCCAGAACTGAGGCGTCATTAAAATTAATTTTTGTGAATGTACTCTATATAATTTTGAGCTACAGCTGACTTCTCTGGTTGAAGGAGTCTGATGTAACATTGATATTCTTTACACCTCTCCTCAACTGTGCGTCCTATTTGAAGAAGGCCATGAAGCTTGGAATGGCCAAAAGCTCGACAATAGTTACTTTGACACGTCTGGTCATCCATGAAGCTTTAATTAATGCTATTATGCTTTTTACTTCAGTACGGAACAAAAATAATTTATTTTCTGGACTCTTTTTGATGATATAGAGGTTCCATGATCCTGATTTGCATGACGTATCACAACCAAACCATCATCATAGTAAGTTGCTGTATGCAAAGTCCATTTCCTTCCATATTAGAGGGAAGCTTGCACTCTCTGCTTTGCTGAGTCTGCCTTTCTGACTCGTGGATTTGCCTGTTTGCCACTCTCTTAAGTGTAGCATGCGACACTTTAGCACATCAGGCATGGTTGTTGTATATTGCTCTCTGGTGCATTTGTATAACAGTGTTTACATTGTTTGGGAAACAGAAAAATCAGTGACCACTTTAAAACATAAATTTATTCATTTACAAACAAATATCCATCTAATAATAACTTCTCAAAACAGAAATATTAATCATGAACGTATTTTATTTAAAAATATAATTCAAATTTGGTTAAAAACTTTATTGTTTTACTTTTTTCTTTCTTTTATTTTTTGTTTCTTTTTGCTTCGTTCGTATTTTTTAGCTTAAATATAGGTTTATGAGTTTTACTTGTATCACATTAGAAAGAAACCCACAATTACTGCTCATATTATAAATAACACAGATTATAACCTTCAAAACTTTTTCCACTTAGTTAAATGTATTTAAGATTACAAAATAATCGCAAAATAAGATATGTATCTCAGCTTTAATGCACGCTTGAAAAATTGAGAAATGTATGTCTTGAACTTACATGCATAGCACTGATGAGTAAAAGTCCTGAATATCTAAAAGTCAAGCAGTAATTTTTGGAAAATAAACATTCTATCATTTGCTTGTACTTTGTGAAAGTAATAATAACAGTGTTTCCAACGCCTCAAATAATTATCTTAATATACAGATGTTAACAAATAGCATTAAAATATATGTAAATGTCTTATCTGAGGTCAAAGCAACATAGGGTCTTTGGTGTGTAACTATAGTTCCATAATACCCACCAGCATTTTGGAATGATTGAGGTTGGCTAATTTCTTAACCTTTAATCTAGGTTAGTTAACTTTTTATTTTTATGGACACATTTAAACTTTGAGATATATAGACTTGACATTCTTGGTAACCTAATAGCCACTGCTGCTAGAAAATTTTAGATCAGTGAAACAAAATACATATCTGTGTCAAAAGTTCACAGTCCAGCAACATGAACTGTAACTCTCTGTGTCAAAAGTTCACAGTCCAGCAACATGAACTGTAACTCAAGTCATCGATGGACATTTCCAAAACTTCTTGCAATCTTCTTTCAAATTTTAATTTCATTAAAACGATTTTGCATCTCCTATCATTAGGACTTATTTGTTTACATTACTGTAATTTTTTCTTGTACTGAATAGTTTATCCATTAACAATAAACCTTGGTAATGTGAGCTGCTTTTGCTTTAGACAATGTAATGCAAACTTAAGCATTGCATAGTGTCACAATTATCCATCACAGACCCCAGAAAATGTATTACCTCAATTGCATATATCATCCCTCAGAAACACAGTATTTATTTTGAATAACACTATTTAGAGTGAAAGTATTTCAGTCTTACTCATTAACATCCTAATGCTTTAAAAATTGTATATTCAAGAATTGTTCTAAAATGTATAGGACATTAACATGAAATAATATAAATATTAAACTAGTGTAAGAAAACATATAAAGTGGAGCTCCGTGGTAAGACAGAATTAGCATCTATGTTTAAAAGAACTATATTAAGATCATTTTGTGAATAATGTTTTCCATGATTTCACTTAATATTTCTACAGTATTATTTTAAATATCAACAATCTCTATTGCATACTTATTTATCATTCTATATTTGTGTTGAATATTTGCAGTGCATTTAACAAAGACATCTTTCCTCCCCTTTAATAATGGAAAAGAAAAGCAAAATAAAGAAGATGACAGCAAAAGTATTGAAAAGAAAGCATAAATATTGAATAGCTACCCTGCTGGGTTTTGGTCTGGCACTCATTCTCAAGAAAATCGCTTGGTACCGACCATAGGTTTGACTTCCAGGCCATTTTTCCCATCTTAGTTTCTAGTTTAGATGCCTGCTAATAGTTGAACATTAACATAAACACACACACATATTTTTGACTTATTACTCATCCATTGCCAGGCCATGAAAATTTGTTGTGACTTAATGTGTTTAGAAGAATCATTAGTGGTAATGTCATTAATTCTTAGTATAACTTTCCTCTTTCCAGGAGTTGCGTATTTACATTGGTATTGGTCAGCGGCATGCGGGCAGCTTTTAGTGTACTCCAGTATTGCAACATTATTACTCTTTTCTAGTTTAGCCAGAATTAGTGTTCCTAGCTGTAGTGCGTTTGATTGGTAATGTTTGTACCATGCAGGTTTTTGCTTCCAAATCTGTTAAACCAATAATACATGTTACAAGTACCACTTATTAATAATGAAAGAAAAATTTGGAAATATGTGTCTAAGATAATTGTGCCACTCCAGTAGAGAACATAAACATTTGAGACCTATTTTTATATAGCTTTCTTGTAAAACTGTTTCTTCCGTTGTTTGTTTTGATACATTTATGCAATGGTGTAATAGGTTTGGTAGCAAACATGCAAATTTTAGGTATGGAGTTGGCAGCCGTGAATGGGGTGTTAGTGCTAACTCTTTAAAACAAGTAGTTTACAACTGCATAGATTTTGTCTAGTTTAGAGAATTTAGTTGGGATCTTAGAAATCTAACCTTATTTATGTCTTAGCTTTTAGTTTTACAGTAGCAGTTTGTGGTAGTGATAGCAAGTAATTACTTCCACAGGTTCATTACTCTCTTCCCTTACAATGCCGATATGGACATGGATCTCCGTACTCTCAGAGCCATTCGGGTACTTAGACCCCTCAAACTGGTGTCAGGAATACCCAGTAAGTAACATGCATTTCTCTATGGCTCTGCACTGAGAGTGAGTGTTTCTTAGCCTCTAGCTGCACCAAATTAAAATTAATCTTTATAGCACAAATATGCATTTGTTTTATCCTTGTGGAATTCTGGAATGTTATGCATCCTTGATAAAATAAGATATATAAGTAAATTTATCATTCGCTTTACATTATTTGCTGTGAAATGAGGTAAGAAAAATCTTGAATATTTTATTCCATAAGTAAAATTGTGTGCAATTATCTGAAATGGCAAGAATTTTACAACTATAGTTTCTGTTAACTTTATATTTATTCCATTCCTTCCCACTTGTCAACCATATTCTTGTAGGTTTCAAGGTATAATAAGTATTGCTAAGTCTAGAGCTTCTGTAGAGTTATATTCAGCAGTTCTTTAATAATAGATTAAAAATAATATATATATATGCTGGTATCTTTTAGTAGTAAACAGTAAAGAAATTGTATAATAATAATAATATGCTGGCAATAAGATATTTTAAATATGTCTAAACTATATCGAATAGGGGAATTATTTTGGTGCATATGTTCAGAATTCTATGATAAATTTAAAAAGCTGAATTGCAGATTTGGTTCCTTTTATATAAAATTATCATGCTTGAATGATTGAATTATGTTAATATTTTGAGTATAGTTACATTACGTTATGAAAATTGCATTTTTTTACAAGTCTCAGTAACAAAACAGTATAAAAGCTGATTTGAAAGTCGAAGCAGATTATTCCAGAAATATGTAACTGTCATCACAATAAAATATGGCTTTTGATTGAGGTACACAAAAGCACAATGTACTGAAACAATCACTCGTAAAAATGCCAAATTTCTGCTGCAGCAGTAAAAGTTTGTGATTTGTCCCAAGCAACAGATTTTCACATATAGAATAAGACAGAAATAATGGGCCTGTATCATTTAAACAGTTTATCAGGTTGGGGACTTCACATAATTATTTAGTAGCCACTGGTTGAGACACAGGGGCCAACAGAAGGTAAATGTAAAGGCGTATTTCAAGACTCTAATTTATACTGTATGCAAAGTTAGATTCTAAGACTAGAATTCAAGCACTCCTTCAAAAACTCGAGCATAAAGTGACAGCGTATTTGCTCTTAACCGTGCCTTCCTTAATGATTACAGATTTTCCTTTTAGTAATTAATTTTTAGCATTTGTTTTAACTTCAAGCATAAACGAAAAAATTAAGTTTAAAGTTTTGTGAAAACTAGCTGATGTTATTGAGCACTAAGGCCTTTGAGGTTCATCTTTATTTTTAAACTAACCAATTGTTCTTGAAATGTTACTGCCTGAATTCAATCAAAAAGTATGTAATATAACTATACAAATGGGAGGACTCTTGTATGGGGGAAATATATACTGCCCAAGAGCAGGTATTTTGAACCAAGTTTCACATTGATTATGTAGTTCTTAAGTGGAATATAAAATGTCAAATGTCTGGCACGTTCCAAAAATGAAGCAAGCATAAATGTGAACGGTTGGTCTTTGATAAATCACAGTTCATATGAAAAGTTTATGCAGCTATTTTTTAAATTAACTAAGACACAAAATAAAACTCTGTTTTTTTATATATATATATATATATATATATATATATATATATATATATATATATATATGATGAAGTTCTACTTTAATGAGCTCGGTCAAATTGTTGTTAAGGTATTAAATTTTTTATTCATAATGAATCACCTTGGGTAGTAATAAGACATGCACCTTGCGCCCTAAAGCATATGATCTTAATATACAAACATAAAATAAATTAATTCTCAAGTCTTAATTTTAATTAGATTAGGAGAAAAAATAATGCTTTTATATGTGTAATTGAATTTTTCAACTTTTTCAGTATAAGTTATGAAAAATAATTAATTTCATTGAATTATTTAATATTTTTTAACTAGTGCACAACCATGCTTAAATCAATAAACTTTACCGAAAATTTCAATCTCGTAAGTTATAAACTGTGATCCAAGAAGCATTTTGAAGTGAAAGTAACTGAGAAAAGGAACTGAGAAAAATTGAGTTTAAAGTTCATTATGGTGCTTTGCCTAAATGGTATAGAATCAATTAGATGTAAAATTACTGGTATTAAAATTCTCAATAACTAGTTGGAAAGTATAGATTTTTGTTTACTGAATTTTACTGAAGCATTACCTTAATGCCAATCTTAATTGAACTTTAATGCAGTGCATAAAATGATCATTGGGGGAAAAAATATAAAAGAAGGCCAGTTAGTCCAGATTAAGACGACAATGTGACTTAAGCGGACTAAGAAAAGCTTAACAAAACAGTCACACCAAAACTTAAACAGAGGCATTCCAAACAAAAATCATATTTCAGTCAGAAACGCTTGTATTAAAACAACAATTAATTACCATTAATCATATCTCAACATTCAATGATCTGAAATAGCTGAGGAATGTAAAATACACATGGATGTACTGCAGGCTGCCAATTGGAATGCTTGAATATAGAGTTCCTGAAAAGTATCGAGGCATTCTGCACACAAGTTGTGTAACAACACTTCTATACTAAGCAGAGTAGAAACGAAAAGGACTGCACTTTCAAGTGCTGTAAATAAGCAGTCTTTTCATATCAGTGACCACAAAAAATTGCATAGTTAATGATAACATAGTTCATGATACCCAGTGACTGCAACCTTCAAAATAATGCAAATAATATAAAATAATTTAAAATGTCTTCATTAAATTATCTAGCCAGTGTCTCAGCTGATGCTTGGTTAATGATTTGAGAAAAAGCAGAAAGAAAAAATCTTTATCCACAATGGACTACTAGAGGTTATAGAAAAAAGATACATTCATAACATCAATTTATGTTGATCGAAAATAAGGCATATGCAGTTGGACAGATCACTAGCATTTATTACTTTTATTAAATAAGTATCGATCAAAGTGATGTACCTCATGAAATGACTATTCCTTTACACAAAATTCATCTGATGTCTGAGGAAATAAAATTTAAAAAAAACACAACTTTATGATATAGTAACTTGTATGTATTTCTCAGGGTAGGTAGAAAAAGGAACTAGCAGAGAAAATAGTGAAATCCTAATATAGATATCTAAAATTAGCTGTCAGTAACATAATGAAAAAAATGCTTATAGTTTCAAATGATTTAAAAAATAAGAAAAAGTTGGTTTGGAAAGCACAGAAAATACTAAATGAAGAAATAATATGGAGCATATATGGCTATTAAATGAAAACAATAGTGGTAGATTTTGGAAAGAAGAGAGATACAGAATGGAAGACAAAAAAGCAAATTAATTCGGATTAGTTTTGAGGACAAAAAGCTCTTTAGCTTTAACTTTAAAGAGAGTCGATTAAAGACACTAGACAACACTTACTTAAAAGTAAGTGTTGTCTAGTGTCTTTAATCGACTCTCTTTAAAGTTAATTTATCATAACAACACTGTTTTCAACACTTCCAAGAAAGTAACTCTTTAGCTTTGTACAAAATAATAAAAAGAAGCTGGGATAAGGAGAAATATGTAATGTGTGTAAAAGAACTGGTTATGCATAGATGCAAAAAGAAGCATTGTTTATAAAAGATGTAAGAAATAACTGTAAAGAAAGTTAGAAAGTTGTGTTATGGATGCAAAATTGAATGGTATGTTCAGTTGTATACTAAGAGTGTGGAATGGTTAATAGATTGAGGGATAGTATATGGAATGAAAATTGGAATGGTTTACAGAATGATGTAATGGCAGTTAAGTATTTAACAGAAACAACTGAAGAGAGAATTGATGCATTAAGAGTACTTTTAGGAAGCAAAAAGCGGCTTAAGAAACAACCAAGAAACTCGACACATTTGAAATGCAGAGAATCATTTTAGTGGCTCTATTCCTTACATGCAACCAAGGGTTAAGATATGGGAAGACAAAGCTTTTGTATTGCTAGACTTGTAAATGTGTTGCCATAAGATGTATACTTGATATAAAATAAGTTCATTCATTCATAAATGTTTCTTTTGCACTATTTCAATATGCTACTAAATGAATATGCTTAAATAGATTGAGATCATAGTTTCCTGTGTGTTTCTGTAAAATGAATGTATCAATGTCCTGCTTATATCTCAAGAAACAATAACTCTTTTTAACAACAGCTCTAAGGCTCCCTGTTGGGTTCATTGTTCCTCACAAAGACAGTTTGAAAGAAGCTGCTACAATACATACTGAAATCTGCACAAAATCTGGTGAAATGAGGTTATGGAGAACAGAGCGTGACATAACTGCTTCCATTGCACATTGAAAAGGATAAAAAATGGGCCATGTCTCTAGATTGCAATAGTGTTTTACCGCATTATAAGATTTCCACTTTAAGGTAACCAACCTTTGACTCAACCCAGTAAGTCTCAGTTCACTTCAGACTGACCCGAAAAAGAAGATCAAGAAGACAAAACTGAACCAATAAGCAATGTTATAATTGAAGTAGTGTCAAAGGTAGTTCAGCAAACATCTCTATGAAAGAACTTCATTGTGATTGGTAGACAAGGAAAGGTTAAACCAATACAACACAATTCAGCTTTATGAAGAAAATGATGAAGGATAACTTGTATGCATTATTGAGTGAATGACAGCTACGACATTTATATGACGGTTTTCAACAGCAACATGAAATGAAGATAAACAGTGTTTATCTTTATTTCTTTGTTTTATACTAACTGCTTTTTTTTGTACCTAAAGCTAATCATTATCTTAATTGTGTCTAAGTGAGAATGTGAACAATTGGCTTTAAAAGTGTCCTTCAGCAGTTAAGCTATATTTTCTGACAGCGCTTGATTTGTGATTGCCAACATAAACAGCTGCATTTCATTGCAGACCATGCACATCAACGTACATCCTCTGGAAGAGCAACTGTCTCCAGTTAGTTATAGCTCTCTGAGGTTTTATGACCTTTATTTCTTTTGCACAAATCATGTGCATATTATTTTTACTACCCTCTTCCATGTAGTTTATTGATGTGCAGTTTAGTCAGTTTTAACTCTTTGAAAATCATTAACTGATCTGAACATATTTTAAAAATAGTAATCAATTATTAAATAGTATTTCAAAAGTAAATAATACAATAGCAAAGATTTTTTTACAACTTTAATGTTCTTTTACACACAAAACTTCACAGACTGAAATGCATAAGTGAAATATAAGAAAAAGGTGAAAAAATTATATTTTCGTACACTATTATCTCATGCTACACATTTGTTTTTGCTTTCTTTTAATAAATTATTTTAAATAACAAATGGTTATATAATTGGCCCTGTATATTTAGGCAAAACACCTTGAACTTAAAACTCCATTTTGCTCAATTCTTTTTTATATCCTTTTTCAGTATCATTCAAAATAATATGAACACGGTTTATAATTTGAGCTGATAATTTCAAGAGCACTTCAGGAATTATGGATTTAAAATTCTTGCACATTAGTTAAAAATTGAAATTATTTCAGTAGAAATTGTTTTCCATTACTCACACTAAAAACTGAAAAATTTAATAAGCTTTAGACAAAAAAGTTCTTTCTATTGAACTTATTAAAATAAAGATATACAAACACCACCATTTTTTTTTCAGTTTATATACTATAAACTGCAGTGTCCATGGAGCATTTCATTTTAACACATCAAAAAGAATTAATTATGAATAAAAAAATTAATATAATAATGGTTTGACACAACTGTAGGTATTTTCATTCTGAAAGATACATTGTCTTAATAGTTGCAACAAAAAATATTCATGCAAATATACTAAGGAAATATTATTAGCATTACCTCCCTATTTATCACTTAAAGATTACAGATATGAGCCAGAATGCATTTACTAATTTTTTAAAATTAAGTATTCCTATGAGAGCACAACTGTTGTATGATTTAAATAAAGTTATAACAACAAAAGTTATTTTCAGATCTTCAAACATTTTCCATGTTTTGTAACTTAAGAAAAAGGAATGAATAGGAGAAAGATGTAAACCATAATCCATTGTTTTTAGGAAATGTTTAATAATATGTTTCAGTATATTTTAAAAGACATAATTATCATAACTTTTCAAAACTTAAACTGAAGTATATGTGTGGGAGGGATATAATTATGAAAAAACTTTATAATGAATGTCAGAATTCCACAAAGATAAAACCCCAATTAAGTATAATTGCTTAAAAAAATAGTTATTTTGTGTCTAACTTCTTTAAAACTCTAACCATTCATGCTATTTCCATAAACCTGAAGTATGATATAATCAATCGACTGGACTGTTTCCCGGCGGCCTTGGGCTGGGTGACAAGTGGCATGCCTGCCGCCAGAGAATAGGACTTTACTACTGACACATCAATCGAGTTGGATTTGTGAAAGCACCTATTCAGAATGAAATTGTGTGGTCCCTTGGTGATAATTTTTCCATCAATAATGGCTAAGTATACTTTAAAACAACAACTTTCTGTATATACGTATGTAAAATACTCTTGTGCAAGAAGAGAGAATTTCAACATCGTTTCACAGGTATTCTAATTCCTATTGGATCAATAATTCATGACCTTATCAATAAAGCCCAGTGCACAGGATATGTTACGAACAAGAAATGTGTTAAAAAGCACTGTGTGCTATCAGATGAGAAGCCTGATGAAATAGGGGCCCTGTTAGAGCACGTACCTCAAAAATCACTGAGATGTTTAGCACAAAAGGTTAATATTTCCAAGATATCAGCTTTTGTGGCAACAAAACTTCTGAAACTTCAGCTGCACAAGGTAACTGTAGTACATACTTTACAACCACAAGATCCTGTAAGTAAGGTTAATCACTGCAGTTGCCTTTTGCAGTCTATTCATAATGGTAACGTGCAAACACTTTTAACATTGTTCATTGATGAAGTGTGGTTTTATCTTCAAGGTCCATTTCTACTCAGAACAATAGATACTGGGTGCCCGCCTCGGTAGCGTAGATGGTAGCATGTCTGCCTCATGTTCAAGAGGTCCCGAGTTCAAATCTCGGTCAGGGTGAGTTACCTGGATGAGGGTTTTTCCGGGGTTTTCCCTTATCCTCAAAGACAAATGTCGGGCAACTCTAAGCTCTATGGACCCTGGGCTCATTTGAGCATCATTTCACCCATTTCATTCACCGTCCAATATGACTTGGAGGACGTAAATTAAAAAAAAAATACTGGGCTACTGAAAATCCCCATATTATTCATGAAATTTCTCACCACACTGCAAAAGTTGGGGTTTGGTGCACAGTAAGTGTGCATATAATTATCAGTCACATATTTTCTGACAGTTAATTTACATGTTTATGTAAATTCTATTTTAAATAATTTTTTCCACAACTAACAAAAAATGAAAGATTGTATGGTTGGTTAAGCAGGATTCAGCTACAGTGCACACTGCTGTGAATTCTATTCTTGAATAGAATAATAAGTCAACGATTGTGGCCAATTTGTTCCCCTGATCTATCTCCATATGATTTTTACTATGGGGAGTATTAAAGAATTAAGTGTATGCATCAAATCTGATATATTGCAAGAATTGAAGGACAACATCATGAGAGAAATATAGGCAATCAATCAAGATGAACTTAAGCAAGAAGTGTTTTCAGAGATATACTGAATATGTTTGCATTTAAACTCATCAATTTCATCATCTGTTGTGAAGCAGGTAAGCCTAATGTAAGTTAGTACAGTAGTTAGAGTTCTATACATGTTACTCGCCAGTCCTTTTGGCAAAATTCTGGTGGAGAACGAGCCGGCCCTCACCCATTCCAGTGCCACCTTAGGACGGTCCAGTCAATCAAAGAACCCACTCTATTATCAAGTTTTATTTTAACCAAGAATTAAATGTTAATTATATGATAACATTGTTAAATGTAATCCCAAAAGTCAAGAAGAAAAAATGGAATAAAGAAAAGGCAAAAGAAAAATGTTATTATATGTTGGTTTCATCAAAATTTGTAATAAACCAATGCCCTATACTTATAATTGGATTGATGAAAAGCTTAAGTTTTCCTATGATTCTGTATTAAAACATATTTTAGGTTTTAAACTAGAGCTTTATGAATATAATATATATTTAAATAGTTGTGATAAATATACAAATTGGTGTAATGTTTTTAAAGTGTTTCAAAGAAGTGATAAAATTAATTGTTAATGTATGAACGTTTTTCTATTAAAGTATTTAACGAGCCTATTGCCTCAAATGCAATAATATGAAACCTAAGTTACAAGTGCATATTTTAGAAATTAACAATATATCTCCCTTTTCATTTTTTTCTTTAATGGTTTACCATTTTAGTATCTCAAATAGACCAGTAATGGCCACGTTTAGTGCATGGGCAAATTTGTGGTCATTGGAACTTTGGGATACAAGGGTCTTTTGAATAATGACAATGACTATAATGATTATTTTAATAACTTAGCGGCCATGTACTACTACTATCTGTTTGATTGTTTGTAATTGTGAATGCAAGTTCTATTACTATTTTCATTTTAAAGGATTTTTAACATTTACAGTCTACATGATGTCATTGTTAAAGTGTCGACATATCTACATCCTAAGAGCTGTTCCTTTAAATTTTAGTTTTCATTGTAATGAGTAATGAACCTTCCTTGACTGTGTAAATTAATTAGATATTAACTTTTATACATCTACTAATGGCATGGGAGCCTTGTGAGTAGTTAGAAAATGCACAATTGAGAAATTTTCCTTTCTTTTGGGAGAGGGAAAACATAATACATACAGATGTACTAAATCTCATTATAACACAAAATCCAAGAAAATATTTGGCAGAATCTAAACCCTTTCAAAAATATATATCTGCAGCACAAAAATGTAATATCAAAAGTGTCAACAATAATATTTCTGTAGGTGTATTCCAAACATATGTAAAGTCAGTTTGGACTCAACGGAGAAACTCAGTTCTAATAAACAACCATAGCTTGTTCTTCTTGCAAAGATCGTTACTATTACTGATTCTACATATACAAGCAATTTTAAATCTAGCTTTGCATAAATGGGTGCAGTGACTAAATTTGGCAGCTTTGCTGTGATGCACATTAAGCAGATGGAAGTATTGTCTATATTGAAAACATAATTTAATAAATAGATAGTTTTATATTTACTTCCCTTTCTAACATTTAAATGAGCATTTGCTTTTCATTTCTTGAGCTTATCTTAGACTTTAATACATTTAAAATAGTGAGGCCTTTAGTGCTCTACTTAAGCTTTCTACCTTTTCTTGAGTTAGTGATTAATAAGCTGTGAAAGTGTAGCAGAAAATGGATATCTTAAATCCAAACTGAATTGCTAATGTGAAGTATCCATGTGCAAATTACATGAAGCTGTAGTGGCATAATGTTATTAGTTTACAGAAAAATGCCTTTTTGATAGTTAACGACCTTCTGTCTAGAGTACTTCATAAATTATATAACTATTAATGTAAAGAATAAAAAACAAATCTTTCCAACATTAAAAAATAGAGTAGGTAAGATTCACAAAATATTTTAAAGTGTTATATAAATACAGCATATTTTGAAGTAGATAATGAAGCTTTTAAACTGGTAACTATAAAAGTGAATAGTGAATAAAAAAGTGAATTAAAATGGGCTAAATAGAAAAAAGCTACTAAATATAATACCTGCATAAGATGTTATTCCTATCACTTTGTTTTTTTTATAAATATGTCCCACATTCAAAGAATCAATTAATATTGTACAGTAGGTAAAAAAAGTTTTTTTTTCAGTCAGGAAAACAACCAAAACTGTCTCTCCAAAACTGTTAAAATCAGACATCAAACTATATATTGGTTGAGAAATAAATCCTTTATTAGATATATTAATGAATTGTTTTATTTTTCTGCCCACCATTTCCATCACAAGCTAATGCATATGTGATTCTGTATAGAAAACACTGATGAAATAATAACACACAGAAAATTTGAAATATAAAGTTGCATCATATCTATTAATATAATCTTAGGAGATAAAAGCTAAAACATTCCTGAATTTCACAAGTATAAGGCTTAGAGCCAACAAAAGTCCCAAATTTCAGGTGGTAACATTGATGATTAGACTTTTAGATTTTCCTCTTCAGAAGGCTACCAATACTTTTCCTACAAAATTAAAAGTACCTGTTGTTTCTAATGTTAATTAGTAACTGTTTACTGTCAAATTTCAGCATGTTAAATTGACATGGTTAATTTCTCTCGTGTTTAGGCCTGCAGGTGGTGCTCAAGTCTATCATCAAGGCAATGGCACCACTGCTGCAGATTGGACTGTTGGTGCTGTTTGCTATTGTCATCTTTGCTATTATCGGGCTCGAGTTCTACTCAGGTGCATTGCACAAGACATGTTATAGTGTGGAAAATTTAGGTAAGTTACACTGTCTTATTGTTCTTTATTTAGTTGTGTCTAAAACGGGTAGAGCTTTATAGTTTTACGGCTGAAAGAAGATAAAGTCTTAAAGGGAAAGAAAGTCAAAGGAAGTGCAATTTGTTTCAACAAAATAGAGGACTAAAGTTTTGAAAACTATATTTCAATGCATAACATATTCTATTTTTAAGGAGAAAAAGTAAAACTTTCTGTCATTCAGAATATTATACATTTCCTTTATACCTATAGACAGGTGATAATTATAAAGGTATTTTAATAAACTAATGTTGATTTGCCAGTACCTAAATGTATGTAAATTTAAAACCGAATTTTATCACACCTTTTAGCTACAAAGTACTATCAAAGAAAAACTATATAATCAAGTGACTTGTCTCTGTTAATATAATCATAATATTTCTGTAATTACTTGGATAATTAAAATTTGTCTTTGACAACTCAAATAAACCTGAAATTGATATGTATTTGATAGAAAATGGAGGAAGACAACTAATTCAAATAATGAAGTTGTCAGAGAGCTGAAGAGAAGACTATCCTTCTCATTTAACACTTTAAACATTAGACATTCACAATATCAGAGTGGTAAAAGGGGGGGGGGGATTTGCGACATAGTTTGTGACAAATGAACCTCCAAGTTACAAACAGGCACCCCCCAAAATTAGTGAGTCAGCCCATACCAACCTCTCTCACTGGGCAATACAAAATGATGTTCAGGTTGTTCTCTTTGCTGCAATTCAATGTTCCAGTTCTAAGCTAATCACACATACACACCCTATGAAAACCAACATGTTCTATTGGCAGGTCCCAGCTGAAGAAAAAAGTGGAGGGCAAATTAACCAATTGGTCTTTGCTTCTCAGTATTTACATGGCATGTCCTGCCAGATTGCAACTTATAAAACCAGAGACCACTTAAGTGATGGTTTCAACCTAGTTTATAGCACCAGACATATTTTTAAACTCTCTAACTAAACTTTAAGTCCGAGACTTAATAGGTAAATCAATGAGAATTAATTGTTCTTTCATAAATTGTAATCCTTGCATCATCATCATATTTATGCATAATGTTTCTCTATTAGAATTTAATTAACTCTTTGCTTTTATTATTTCAGATGAAATCGTTAAAGAAGGTGAGATGGCAACACCGTGTAATACACAAGATAAAGAAGAGGCCCCTCCTGGCAGCTACGTTTGCGATGCCAACATCTCCATCTGCCATGAGGGCTGGGAGGGGCCGAATTTTGGAATTACCTCATTTGATAACATCGGTTTTGCCATGCTCACCGTGTTCCAGTGCATCACTATGGAAGGCTGGACCGCTATCTTGTACTGGGTACTAATATGCTTTCTTTTTTGTCTTTTCTTTTGTTTGCATTATACTTTCACATTAATTGTATTACTATATTAATACAATTTTTGAGAAATTCTATAAATTGTATTTGAGGCATTCATAAGCATCATCATCATCATCATCATCATCATCATCATCTGTTCATTTATATCTGAGAAAATGTTTATAAGGTAGCAACAGTGATAAAGTTACAAATAAATTTTCATATTTTAGCTTACATTTTATTAATATATATTGAGGTTATGAACAAATATTAATATTAAACTTCCAGTTTTAGAACAGCACGTGTGCTCCATGAAGCTGAAAAGTTAATCTTACAGATATTTCCCAGGCTTGATATTGTTGGTTTGGAAATAGGAATTTTACATGCAATGCACATGTAATGAAATAAGCTGCATTGATGCTGTCTGGTGTCTGTAGCATGTCCCTTAACTTGTAATCTTTTTTGTTCATGCATCCAGCCATCTATTACTTTTTTTTTCAGTGCTTCCATAGACTTGAAATAACAGCACTTTACTTTATTGAAACTTTAAAGAATTTATGCTTTGTGATTTAAGGTATTTTTGTTATTTGGTTAGGGTCAAATGTCATCAATACTTAAATGTAAGGCAGCTGTTTGGAACATTTGCTTATATTTTAATAAGAAGCTGGCAATAACATCTTAAATTTTAAATGAATGTTCAGTATATTGAGTATAATATATAAAATAATTTGTTTATGATTATTACTTTTAATTTAGCATTATGTGCTTTTTCTCCTTAGAGGGAAACATTGCTTATTATTTGTGCACTCTCAGTTGGTGATTTGACATTTCAATGAAGTGGGAATATCAGTATTGCAAGTTTTAACATTAATATTTTTCAAAGATCTTTGATACAGAATTGTATTAAAATTACTATCTGCAAACACAAGTATTCATACGAAAACAATGTAGTCTTAAGTTGTTATAAGAAAGCTTATTTCTGAGGCATTAGAAAATGTCTTTTGCTTGACAGTGATAAAAGATTACCATTGTGCCAAAATAAGCCAAAATAAACATGAACTAAGATATCAAAATTTTACTGCATTGGAACACCACAGTGAAGCGAAACATAGATTAAATTATAGATGAGTCGTATTTTTTACACATCAGCTTCAGTTACGTAACTATATACTCAACTATATACTCAATATAGTTACGTAAGTGAAGCTGATGTGTAAAAGATACGACTCATCTATAATTGAATATATGAACTTATGTACTTTAAACAAAGAAAGAAAGTAGTCATAGCTACAATTATTGACATTTAGGTGTTAGCCATAAAATGCCCTGATCTGTGAATTGTGAGGCACCTTCGTAGAGTGGTTATACCGGGTAGTTAAATTATAATGAACACTCATAGCCTCTCTGTACTGCGCGAGATGGCCGGCAGTCACGGGAAACTTGCGCTTGCAGAGGCAGACTAGAATCCTTAACTTATAATAGAAGTTGGACATTTTTTCCTTGTGCTCTTGAACAGGCAGCATATCTCATGTAAGTATTCTCACTCACTCTCTGAAGCTCAGCAGTGGGTTTTCTTGTGGTTTCTTGCACAATGTTTTCCCTAAGTTCCTGTAGTCTATGAGGATTGGAATGATACACATCTGTTGAAACTTAAGTCCTATTGCTACAAATGTGTGAATTATTTTAACTGGTTATTTCCAATACATAGAAAGGGGTTTCATTGACCCACAGCATTTGCTTTTCACTGATGAATCTTGGTTTCATTTAACTGGATGTTTGAATACTCACAACAATCGATACTGGGCTTCAGAAAATCTGTGCCACTGGATGAAATGTCTCATTATGATCAGAAAATTGGAGTGTGGTGTATGATAAATACTAGAAGAATAATAGAGCCCATATTCTTTGATGAGACAATAAATGCAGAGCGATATCAGAGGTTACTTCTAAGACCATTTTTCAATTGCTTGACAGAAGAGAAATCATATGGTTGGTTCCAGCAGGATTCTGCAACAGCACATACATGAAAGTATTGTGTTCCATTTAAAACTTCCATTCAACATTTCCAGCATCTATTATAAAGTAAGGATTCCAGTGCGCCTCTACTGACTTAATTGTCCCAGCAACTGTTGGCAGTCTTGTACAGTAGAGAGAGTTTGTGAGTGGATTTGATTATAATTTAACTACCCCCTATTTTTATAAGACCTTTGAAATTAAAAGGCACTCAAAACATTGCATTAAGGTTATCTAGGTATTTCAGTTTGTCTTGAAGATTTGATGCAATACTTCAGTCAAATAAGAATACACAAGTACACTGTCATGGAAGCTCAAGTATTAAAAGAATTAGCATGGGGAGTCAAATATCCATGGTTCACAAGTCTGAACCTAATCCAATTTCCACCCATAAGTATGAAAGAACAGTTTCAAATAACACAAAGTATACATATCTATTTATAAATAAAAGTCTCATCTTTAAGATGAGTTATAGTGGCATATAAACTAACAAGTATGCAATAATCGTAGACTGCATCTTTTCAGCAGGTTTGCATCCTTGATTGCAAGCATGCTGTTTGTTTGGTAGCTAATGCTTTTGCAGTGGCTGTGATACTACAATGGCATACTTAAAATATCCCATCCAATGCTTTTATCAGATGGCCAGTAAATGTCAATCACTAACCAAGATTTACACTTATAATAGTATTGCATTATGAGAAGCATTATATATACTTTTTTGTTGAAATTTGCTTGTTTTTTGTTAATTTTAATATCTTCAAATTATATCAAAGTTCTTTCTCTGTTGCAAATTTTTTTCTAGCTTCTTTTTCTTCTGTTAAATTTTTTGTAGTTATTTATCACATTTACTATAATGATTTACAGTGAATAATACCACTGTAATCATTGTAATACCTCTTATGTACTGCATGGCAATAACATAAGAGGAAATACAAAGACAAGAAACCAAAAGTTTGTGCATGCTGCAGATTCACAGGAATGGCAAATTAATTTTTTTTCACATATATTTATTGCTGAAAATAAAGGTATATTTTGGTACATACTGATTCAGATTCCAAAAAGCACCTACTTACTACATTGCACAGCCTAAGAGCTTTTTGCTTTTGCTCTTTGGTTACTTTGGATTCAAGATAGATTCAACCATGAATAATTGTATTAACTCACAGGTGCCACTACTGAACTAAAATGGTGTGTGCTGTATGGCTGTTCCAGTTGTATAGTATATGCTTTTTTAGCTCAAAAGTGACACATGTAAGTTAAACAATTTTCAGAGTTGTCTCAGTCATGAAGAGAGAGTGGCTTCTTCCATTTCCAAACCAGCAGTACAGGCCATGGAGATGTTGTTCTGCCGAGAGCTATGTCTGTCTCTGCTGGAGCAAGCAAATTGAAGGATGAATTGTTGTGTGATGGTTGCAGACAAACGATGCGCTGGGCAGTACATTCAATTGGATCTATTTTGTGCCCCTCATTGTCCTGGGTTCCTTCTTCATGCTCAACTTAGTTCTTGGTGTTCTTAGTGGGTGAGTATTGATGGATGGAAGTTTACCCTAATATAGGCCAAGTGTGTGAAGGGAATGGTAGAAAAGAGTTAATGAAGACAAGAAAAGCGACAATAGCAGATGGAAACACTTCCCAACTGTTGCGATAAATCTTTTTTGTTGTCATTTTTATTATACTTTCCATATGGATGCTTTGTTGTATATTATACATTAAAAAGCGTAATAATGAAGTAAACTTGTTAGTCTTGTTTATTATGGGCTATGTTTAAGCACAGAAAGGAAAACTTAACTGTCACACATATTCCTTTTTGTTAAGAGCTGTATAATATAGCCACTGACAAAACATTAAAGTTGAATGTAAAGACACTATATAAACATAGATAATACTTCTGTTTTAATGCAAATTAAAATAATACACATTGTCATAATGGCTATAGGTGAATAAACAACAGGTGATAAACTGTATGAGCAAATAGGTCCCATAAAAGTAAGAAAAACTAACATGTGCCCTCTAATTTGCATCTTCTAAGAAATACAGTATTACTTTGAAATTTGTTTTATAAAAGAAATAACTTTTATAAACCAAGCTCTATGCTTGTTCCTGCAGATATAAATAAAAACATTTTTCTTATGATTATATAGTTACCTTTAAGTATACCTGCTGATCACTTAGGGTTGCAGCATTTGGATGGTCTCAGTCAATCAGTTATTAAGGGTAAAATTTCAGTCTTCTGCATCTTTTAAGCGTATGCTTAATTCTTCCTATGTAAACTCTTTACTGCATATAAGCAAAGGATTGACAAAATTTTACTTCTCTAATAACTCAGGAAAAATTGATTTAAAGTTTATTTTACAAAAAAAGTGCAGATTTTAAAATTACACCGCTTGCCTTTCAAGACCATAGACATAAAAATTATTTTAATTTTATAATGAATGAACCACAACGAGAGGAAAACATTTATAAAACTCACATTCCTAAATTTCAAAAATTTTAATTTTCTGTGAAGAAACTCTGTATCATTTCACAAAATACATCTTTAATAGCAAATTACATGCTTTATTGTGCTTGTCATGGTTTATGAAATATGCAGTAAAAAATTAGCTTTCTTCTATTTATTTGTAAATTACAAGAGCCATTCAATAAAGAATGATCACAGTTTTTTTTTTTTTTTTTTTTTTTTTGACAACGTACCTTTACTCATCCTCATAATTTTGATGGTCCTTCTCAAAATAGTCTCCCCTGAATGCAATGCACTTGTCTCAGCGTTTCTCCCAGTCTTCAAAGACATGTTGGGAACCATTTTTTCAGAGATCCTTCAAAATCGCCTCCGCAGCCTTCACCACTTCTTCTGATGATGGACAATGCCTCCCACGAAGGCATTTCTTCAAGTTAGGGAATAGAAAAAAGTCACATGGGGCTAAATCTGGACTATAGGGAAGGTGAGGGATGCACTTCACGTTGATTTTTGCAAGATATTCAGCAACAACTTTGGCAATATGCGGCCTCTCATTAATCGTGGTGCAGCATCCAGCCAGCTTCATGGAAATGTGGTCTTTTGCGCCTGATATGGATTTGCAATGTTTTCAGGACATGCCTGTAGTATTGTCCAGTTACTGATGTGTGTGCAGGTACAACATGCTGATAAATCATTCCATGAATATCAAAGAATGAGATGACCATAACTTTCCCAGCAGAAGCAACCACTTTTGCTTTTTTGGGGGTTGGTGATGAAGGAGATTTCCACACTGAGCTTTGCTGTTTGCTCTCAGGATCAAAATGATGTAGCCAAATTTCATCAGCAGTGATTACGTTTGTAAGAAACTCCCAATTTTCCTCTAACATCAACTTTAACTGCATGTTACCTCCATTGCAGCGGTAGGTGATACTGAATATGTCTGAACTTGCCTGGTTCTTACAGGCGGGAACCAAGAGTGCCAACAAAGAAACTACTATGGTGTGTTTGTTTCACATTAAGCTAACAGAATATTATAAGATTGAATTTTAGTGCAAAAAATTATGACCGTAAAAAAAATTATGATCATTCTTTATTGAACAGCCCTCGTAAATTTACCTAGTTCAGAATGTATCCAAATGATATGAAAATGTATGATATAAAAGAATGGCTTTAGATTTCTGTGTGCTGCTCAGTATTATTAAATAGGTGCAAATCTTTACCAAGATGCAATAAGAGTAACTTGCAGTACTTAAAAACTTGGGAAATGTATACATTGAAGTGCCTAGTAAATTTTAATATAAAAAACCATAAATTACAAAATGGCTGATATTTACTCCTTAAATCCTGAAAGTACATGCAAACTCTAGATTCAATGCAAATAATTATTAAACTAGCAAAACAGAACAGTGCTACAATTGGGTGGGTTTGAGGATCTAAAGGAACTAAGGGCAATAAAACAGTAAGTTCTCTTGTACATAAACCACCTATGGATACTCACCTGAGACTGATCGTGCCCATAAGGCAGTAAAGCAATCCATAAGTGGATCTGTTTTTCATTTTGTTTTGTTCATCTGATCCCGTCACTAAGCAGCACTCGAGGATATTAAACATGTCATGCAGAAAACAACCTCACCAAATCAACATAAATTATTTTAACAACTACCACTATCATACATTCAAAACATGCTTTTTTTTAATCTTTTTATATTTCTTTTATCACTACTACTAAACATAAAACATCTTTAACATTTGACTGAAAGAGGAAAACTTTTTAACAACTACAACTACTACCACAATATTATACAATTACTCGTAACCAATATTTCTGAACACAGTGCCTAATCAACATACAAGATTAAAAAGGAAATCAAATTAATTATGGAGATACTACATTAAACCAATTCAGTAATACATTACATTTCCTTTATAGGACAGGACACTCTAACGATCATCCATACATTCGTGTAATAGGCCGCTGCACAGGTAGTTCATAAGACCAGACTTACACATTTTCCTTGAAGATAATTTTAAGTATTTTGGAACGGCATTAAATATTCTGACACATTCATAATATATTCCTTTTGGGAAACAATTTTATTTTATTTTTGTTAATTGATGGAAATAAATTGTTTCTTCATACTAGCCATATGAAGGCTAAGAAGAGCTAAGAAGAGCTTAGCTCTTAGCTAAGGCTAAAAGCGACTGGACGGAAACCAGGAGATCTGTGGTTCAAGTTGAATTTTTCATGTTGACTATCAAAAGTCAATCTAGTACTGGGTTTGTGTAAGTCCATTTTATGTTTAGTATTTATGCCATTTATATTTACATTTTGTAAAAAGTAATCTTGATTTTTTTTTTATAAGGAAACACATAAGCATAAAGATATATTTGCAAGAAAGTGTTAAAATGATCAGCTTTTGAAACAGACCCTTACATGCAGCCATAACGTAGATGCCACATATCGCTCTGATGGCTTCCTTCTGTAATAGAAATACTCAGACTCTCCACTGAGTTAACTCAAAATATCACACCATATTTCATTATTAAACAAAAATATGCATAGTATACCTGTTTTATTGTCTGAATTAGATGAAAAGGTTCAACAATGTAAATGCAAAAATAGCTGATATCTCAACTTGGGTATGATACTCTCTATATGAGCTTTCTAATTAAGATTTGCATCAACCTGCAGACCCAAGAATTTAATGAGTCTGGTCGAGCACAGCCCTTTGCACAGAGAAATATTTTGCAAACCATATGCCTTAAACTTTAAGAGCTGGTGATCGTAAACTGTTACATATCAGAATGGAATACAAGAACACAGGGATTGTAGATAATGAGGATCTAAGATGTTTTTAAGAAGGTAGGACAATAAATGCCCTCTGCTCTGTGACAGGTTGTAATCTTTTGTGGTTCCCATCATTTGATCTGCTAAAATCTTTGCCTGCTTCATAAAGCCTGTAGGACTCTAGGCATTTCTTGAAATCCTTGTTTTGGTATGATTTTCTGAGAACTGTAAGGACTTCACAGGCATACAGCAAATAAAATACTGTTTTGGAACACCACAGTGAAGCGAAACATAATTAAATTATAGATTTTACACATAAGCTTCACTTACGTATCTATATTAAGGATATGTTTTGGAGCTGATGATGTGAACAATAGTTTACAAAACATGTCCTTAATATAAAGTACATAACTGAAGCTTATGTGTAAAAAATATGACTCAACTGTAATTTAAAATACTGTTTTATTTGCTTTCCTGCATCTTTTAGATTTTAAACTGTCAATTTTGTAAAGAAGTTTCCTCTATAATACTATTTACAAAGTAACTTTTCCCTGAAAAATGTTAATATCAGGATTATGTACTTTTTTACCATAATCTGCTCTCATGTATCCATTGAAAACTAAAAAATATCCTGGACATTATTATTTAATAGGATAAACAAACTACTTAACATAAATAGATAGAGTCAACATGAAAAATTCAATGCCATGGCCGGGATTTGAACCACGGATCTCCTGGTTTCCGTCCAGTCGCTCTTAGCCTTTAAGCTACCATGGCCAATGTGCCGTCCTGACATTAAATTCTCCAGTTGACTCGTATATTAATGGCTAGTGTAGAGAAATGATTAATTTCCATCAATTAACTAAAATAATAAGAGTTAAATGATGAAACCTGGGTCTTAAGTACTTACGATAGTAAGTCGCCACAAACGGTTGTTGACTCTATCTATCAAAAACCTTAGCCTATATACAGCTAGTGTGGAGAAATGATTAATTTCCATCAATTAACTAAAATACTTGACATAAATCTTACAGTATCTTTTAAATAATTGAGACCAGTAGCTTTTACATATAAATTACAATAAAAATGGCCCAGTATACTAAGGTCATTTAATATTGTGAAAGACTAAGTTTTAGAATAGGAAATAAGCATACAATTAAGCACAAAACTATGTCAGTTTTTCAAAATATTTCCCCTAAACATCTAAATATCACTACCAATGTTTTGGAAGTTCCCTGATGCCATCCCGAGCAGGATGGCTCAGGTGGTTTCATCTGTGGCCCATACTTAGGAGGCCCGGGTTCGATTCTGTGGCTGATCTACCTTATTTGTGGGCTTTTTAAGGGGTTTTTCCAGGTCGTTTGGTGAATGCTGGGTATTCACATCCCCGTATTTCCTGTCCTTCCATTTCCCTCCTCACTAATCCTAATCGTAATCCCTGATGCCTTAGTTATAAAAAGACAGATTTATTGTTGAAGCTTGCAGCAGACAGTGTTCTTGAGTTCCTTCTCTGTCTAGTGCATCCTACCCAAATGTTTTTCAAGAAATCCAAACAAGTGGAAATTTGCTTACAGTTAATGTATATGTATATGCCAAATACAGTCGTAAATAATCATGATTACTTGTAAAGCAGTATGGTTTCTCCTGCGGAACTTAATTCAGTGCAGGATAGTAACTGTTCATTAATGTTTTATGCATTGCACTTGAACAATGCTTGTATGTATCTAAAAAGTGCTCCTGCTTCTTAGAGAACTGCATGACAGCCCATAAAGGGCCAAGGCCTGCCAACCTGACTGCCAGCTTCACACCCGCATATGCACGTATGCACGGTAGAGGTGAGCGATCGTCCAACCAATACGGGGAGGAGATGTGGTCAGTGTCTTGGCTCCCCTAGCTGGAAAATTGGCTTTCTTGACCAGGGCCTCTTGCCTATCACAAGCTTCTCAGTTTCCTCACAATGCTGAGTGGGCACCAGTCCTATACCCGGGACTTAAAATCCACACCCCCAAGGGTGGGATTGATCCTGGGTTGCATTCCTTGGCAGGGAACCAAAGCATGATGCCTTAGCCCACTATGCGACGTCGCAGGACTCTTAGAAAAAATAAAGATTTCTAAAAATAAAAAAGTAAATAAAACTAAATAAAAATGTATGCTAGTGATAACCAAAGCTTCCTTTTATGTCTGTCATACCCATTTGGTCATCAGCTAGTGTATTACATAACTGCTCACTCCCTGAAGATGAGAGCAATGTTAGGTCTTGAAAACTTGGAAATCTTTCCAGAATTCATCTGGCTGATAGCCTGAGAGAAGATATTTTCATATTACCACCAGGAGTCATGTTTATATAACTGGACTCTCTGTATGTAAGTCCAAATCTCTCTACTTTATGACTCATACTGCTTATGTGCATTACAGGAAAACCTAACAGGAGGATAAAAACATCATTTTAGACACAAGCTATCAATTCATTTCGGAATTTTCCCTCTGTTGTTTTATAAAGCAAAATTTAATGTAGAACTTGAAACAATCATGTGTATCAATGTATTGATTGCAAGTATCAGGACCTATCCCTACAGACAGTAGAAGAAAATTAAAAAGATGATAGGTGCACATTCTGACCATATATTCGGCAGTTATTTTGCCTTTTAAATGCATTAGAGTGCACTTATAACAGGACTAAACAAACAATATAGGTTTCAACAGTGTTGCCAATTTCATCTGCTCATATGTTAACGAAGTGTTCTACTCTCTTGACATATCAAAATGAATTTAATACAAAAGAAATGGTCTTAAAAAAGAGGGTGGGTGGTTTAGAGTTGTCTACGTGTTCACATCTGAAGCAACAATATTGGCGAGCAAAGAGATCCACTTTGGAGCTACAGTCTGATACAATAATGTTTAGCTCAGGGTAAAGCAATGAGGTTTATCTCCTGGTATGCGTGGATATGCATGAGAAGGATAGTTTTAATGAGACTGGAATGCCCGTTTCAAACTGGTTTATTGACTGCTTCTTTTATCAGAACATCAAACTTGAAGTTGCCGACCAAGGATTACTATTATCACTGTTTAAAGTTACTGAAGGCGGAGTGCTTATTACTCGATAATACTTAATTAGTTACGTATAAACCAACAAATATCTTCTCTCATCACTTCTGGTCTGCCCTCGACCAAGACAGAAGAAAAGGACTGCCCTAATCGGCCTGATGCCGAAGACTGAATGAACACTGCTGCGCGTGAGTGTATGTGTAACTTTCACTTTCTCAAAGCCCTCTTCATTCAACCAAAGATTCTCTTTGTGACTATTTTGTCATGCCATTATGAAGGGTCTGAAGAATACCCCATTCAACAAAGTCAAGTACTACCCTTTAGAAATCTGCTAAGGAGAATTTTTCTTACGTTTCTTTAGTTAAAACAACTATTCTCCCCCAACTGATATTTGACTCCACTGCACCTGCACGTGTTGTAACAAAGAACCAACATTCCTTTGAAATCCATCACGATTCTTTACTTATTGCAATTCTTTAATTTCGGTATCAAATTCCCCCATAGATATTATTTTATTATCCCATAATAAAATAATATATATGTCTTGCCCGAATACGACACAAAATACTAGACCTTTGTCAGCAACTTCCAATTCGTTTTACAATTTCTTTTCACAACGTTAATTTTGCATGATACATAGATAGACATTTAATAAAAATTGTTCACATGGTTACATAACAATAGTTCATTTACCATTTATCAACACTCTGATCTGCAATTTTCAACTTTTAAATATCACTCAATGGAAAATACTTCAATCTACATCATCATCTCTCTCGTTTTCTCCATCTGATCCACTTAAAATTAATTCATATTATTGCTACAGTTAGAACAATTCATAAATATACACTTCCATGTTTAAATCTGCTGCCGACCAAGGATTATTAATATCACTGTTTAAAGTTACTGAAGGTGGAATGCTTATTACTCGATAATACTTAATTAGTTACGTATAAACCGACAAATATCTTCTCTCATCACTTCTGGTCTGCCCTCGACCAAGACAGAAGAAAAGGACTGCTCTAATTGGCCTGATGCCAAAGACTGAATGAACACAGCTGCGCGTGAGTGTATGTGTGACTTTGACTTTCTCAAAGCCCTCTTCATTCAACCAAAGATTCCCTTTGTGACTATTTTGTCATGCCATTATGAAGGGTCCGAAGAATACCCCATTCAACAAAGTCAAGTATTACCCTTTAAAAATCTGCTAAGGAGAATGTTTCTTTTGATAAAACAACTATTCTCCCCCAACTGATATTTGACTCCACTGCACCTGCACGCGTTGTAACAAAGAACCAACATTCCTTTGAAATCCATCATGATTCTTTACTTATTGCAATCCTTTAATTTTGGTATCACATCTGTTACATGTATTTTAATTCACTAAATCATTTTTTGTAGTCTCTTAAATATAAAGTATATATGGAACCATTACACAATACGCTATTTTAGAAAAGATTTTTTTGATGTAGAAGTTTAATTATGCTAATTCTCATTGTTTATAAAAATAAGTATTAGGGATGCCACTCTACCAGCTCATCTTCTACCAGGCTTTCTAAATCGGAGAAAGATGTATCTGTTTTATAGTTTTAAAACCTTTATTGTCCAGTGGATTAGAACTTTCATGCATTCTGTACAATTCCCTCTCATACATATGGTTGTTATAAGAAAAGTCATGCCAGGAGAAGGCTTCCTGTGAAAACTATGTCATTTTTGACACCCAAAAGGTGTGTCTACTTCTTTCAATGAATATTGAGATAATCTCTCATCATTGTAACTCTAGTAGCAGACGGAAAGTAATGATAGAATTCATTCATAGAAAATCATGCTAGAGGTCCCTAAGTATACCCCTTTTATTGATATCTACATAGACGGATGCAACAATGTCTGAAAGATAATCTTCCTGTTTCCTTTATTCTATGAAACTAAAGAGAAATTTAAATATACAATAACATTTTAATTTAATACTATTTAATTAAAATTACACTATGAGTTGACTGAGACACTCTGTACTTCACATATCAGAAATATTCTTTCAACACATTTTGCCTCCACTTGAGGGCATTATCAAGAACACTTTAGGAACATCAAACAAAAAGAGACAGATAAATCTGCATGCAGTATTAGAACCTTTTTGGTATCACACCCACAGCATAGAACATAAAAACCAACTACTAAAATCAGTTTACTTGAATCAAGAATTACACATCTGGGAAAACATTTATATAAAGAAATTTGAAACACATTTAATAAATTTTGACATTCCATCAGAAGAAAATATTTTACATAGCCTCATTGGATCGCCAGGTATTTCATCTCTGGTGAACCAGATGGAACACCAAGTTCTAACCAACCAACAATTTGTTGCTAATGCCTTCTAGTGGAGGCAAAATGCACTGGAAGAAAATTTATTGTATGTGAAGTACATAATGTCTCAGTCGACTCATAGATAATTTTATTATATTACTTCACAATGTTAATTCCAATTTACTCTTTCAAATTAATACCTACTACTTAACTACTTTATTGCTGTTCTACATGAACAACATCACTAATGTATAGGGAGAGGCAGAATGTTTTCTTTCTGTGTAGGGCATACAATAATAGACTAAACATAACCTGGATTATTTCATTTAAAGCTTCTAAGAAGTAATCTTTATAGTTTTTAGCATTTTAATATATCCTACATAAGCAAAATGTATATGCTGTAAGGTTTTGACACCACATTTTTTTAGTGCTGTTTATACTAGTAATATCGTGAACAACTGCTCCCTAGCAACAAAATTCCAAACATATTTAGCTATGCCAAAAAAGAAACCAAGAAAAGTTCTATGAACAAAATTAAGAAAAGCAATAAATGTGTGCTCTCTTGAGCTTGATTTGCCTCTCTTGCCTGCACTCCGAAACTCTTACAGACATACCTGACGTTGAACTCCTAGAAATGCATAAAAGAATTCTTAGAATACAAATAGTGCATAACAAAATATGGACACAGTCTTTTCCTACAGTCACTGTAGAAAAACTAACCAACTGCTCAGAATTTTGCTATCAAAGTTGTTCTTTTACATGTTGTAAGATTGGTTTCTGTTTTAAAAATTCTCTGCTAATAGGCTAATACTAGTATCGTTCTTTATAAAATGAACATACAAGCTCAAAAGCAATATTGTGCACCATGCAGTAACTTTCGATGATATTCTTGTTGCATTTTTTATGTCTACCAAAACTTTGTATGCAAACACTATTAATAGTGACCACTTGATTGTACTGTTAAATAAGTGGTTCTATTTACCCATTGTTTGCTATTGTTATAAGAAAATGTTTACCACATCAATTTGAATCTTTTTGGCACAATAGGGACATTCCTGACACACGATGGTACGTTTCTAAAGCATCCTCCGCTAATTTACCTGATCCTCTTCTTAAATGTTTTTGGTGTCATATTTTTTATATAACATAGATACTATTCTTTTCATTATGGTGAAAGGTGTGTTAATGTACAAAGCATGCATTTCTTCTTCCTCCTCCTCCTCTACTTCAGGAATCTTCACTGAATCTATTTAGATGTATAATAAATGTATAAATGTTCGTATTTGCTTCTTCCTGTATATCATCTTCATGTGATGATTTAATTTCTTATGCCTAAATATATGTAGCTCCAATAAATAGAACCTTCAACTTTATTTTCTTTTCTTTCTGCATATTTTGGAATAGGCCATATAGTTTTAAAATCCTATTTTTAGTATATAGCATTTATTAGATTGTGTTAAATTTTGTATAAGGTGAGTTATATAATATCAAAAATTATGTGTAGAGCAACTAACATTTATTTAACATAGCAATGAAAGCAAAGCAATGCTGACACTTTCTGGATACAATGTAACTACAAAGATTTAAAATGAATAAAGCAAAGAAAAGCTATGAAATTAATATTTATTTTATGAAGTAAAGTTAAAGTATAAGCGCAATGGACTTTTTCAACCTATGCACTATAGTCATGCATATCTGCAGTGGAAGACCTATCTTTATGTTATTCATCAGAATGGCTCTAATGGGATTCTCCAAAGTATTCATTTTTCACAAAATGAATTATTATTTTAAATTCCACAGTGTCTTTTTTTAATTTCTTTTGCAGGGGTGGATATTTTCGTATGTTTATTCTAATTCCTTTTACATAAAATGTCAGGATTTAAATCCTATATGTTCTTTTTCTAATTCCCAAAATATCTTATGTAGTTTTAGCTGTTTTTATCTAATTTTCAATTAGAAAACTAGGGATATACTTCAGTTTGAAGCATGACAAAATGTAGATTTTCACATCCTCCTCTATAAAAGATGTTATCTAAACCTTTTATTGATGTTTATGTGTATGCTTAAGTACCTCTGGATATTTACATGCATTTATAGAAATTGTGTATTAATATTTTACTTGTTATGTGAGTTTGCAAGTATTTAAAATTGTGTAGATATGTATGTAAATGATTTCCAGTGAGTTTTCCAATGAGAGGACTCGAGTTGAACGTCGAGCCAAATTTCATCGTGCTCGTAAGAAGCGAATGTTCACAGAAGCCTTCAGTGCCTATATTGAGTGGATTACACAAGCAGGTAGTGGAAGAACATCTGCTGTGATCCACATAACAAATCATCCCTTGCGTAGGATAATTGGCACATACCAACTTGCTAGAAATTAAATTATTAGAAACTAATTTATTGTAAATTTAGATTGGTTATAGGGATAATAGAGATGTACTTTTAATATAGTATTAATTATAATGCAATCATTCATTCCTGTGTGCCTTTAAAATTTTAAAAGACTCCCTTTTAAACATGACAGCTACGTAGTTTGAAACCCAAAATCTAAGCAATGTATTTAAATAACTTTTTCCAAATAGCATGATGAAAATAGTGCAGCAACTAATAGGCTTGGCGAGAAAGAGTAATATTCAGCCACAATTATTTGCTACATGGTCACATATTTTAGGAACATTAGCAGAACTGTTTTTTTTTTTTTTAATTCTTTATTTTTTCTGCAAAGCTTTGTTTCCTTGTAGTTAGTAAAACGTTACATTTTAACTTATACTGAGTATGTATATGTAGTTGGGGAACTTCTCAGCTACCCATTAAACTACCTATACTTTCATAAGATAAAGGGGGAAAAATGTTGAAGCTCCCAGATAATTTCATACATGATGCATAAAAATAGCGGGCGATATGATTTTGTTCATAAAATAGATAACATTTAGGAGTTTAATTTTGTTAATTGTGTGTAGTTATTTAAAATTATTTCAGTGTTTAATAGCATTAAAGGCTTGAGTTAAAAGATTTTCAATTATTAATGTTAAATTTATCTTCCAAAACCAGCTAAAATTTTACATGCTGGCAAATATATAATTTTTTAATTGTTTTTCATTTCAGAAAAAGAACAAATGTATATTGCAAGTTATTCTTAAATATTTTAACACTGTAAATTTATTATCCTATGAAGCACACTTCAGGAACGTTTCATATTCCTTCTGAAAATATAAACATGCAAAACAAAATGGGAGAAGAAAATAACCAGTTGAAAACCTGCAATAAATAGCTTTCCCAACCTGTTAGGAGGCAGGAGTATTTTGTTTCAGCAATGAAACTAGAGCTACGTAATACAGAACACAAGCTCTAGACTGTCAATATTTATACATTATGGTAAAATAATATGGAAAAATGAAGAGTAGTTTATTTTTCTGTCTATAACATTTTCATTCTGATGACACAATTCTGAAGTTTGTTTTTCAATCTTTCTTTCTCATTTCTACCTCTCTGGTACCTTATATATTAAGAAGGCACTTAACATAAATAATTTGAGAGTTGATATGGTAGTCTCCAGCTTTGCTTCTGTCCCTTTTTCCTGCTTGCCAATGTAGAGAATTTGCAAAGGAGAGAGAGAAGGTGGAAAACCGACAGACGTTCCTAAAGTTGCGCCGGCAGCAGCAGTTGGAACGTGAGCTCAATGGCTACGTGGAGTGGATTTGTAAGGCTGGTAAGTTAACCCTTGCTTTGGCTCCCTGTCTGCCAGAAAGCACCAAACTTTTAGAAATCATGTTAGTTGAAACATGTTTGGTTGTTTAAGTGTCTTGAACACTGAATAGAACATTAACCAAAAAACATTACATAATATCCTAGATGTTCTAAAATATTTGTGTTCTTCCTTGCATCATTCTTCGTATGTCCTTTCGTGACCATATTTAAGGATGTTTGTTATTATTATTATTATTATTATTATTATTATTATTATTATTATTATTATTATTATTATTATTATTATTATTATTATTATTATTATTATTATTATCATCATTATCATTATTATTATTGTTGTTGTTTTCTGCTACTTTATATATCTTTTGTTGCTGAAACTTTCCAATTTATTTGGATTTCAAAACCTTTTAATTTATTAATGGTAAATTTATTTGTTACATCTCAAATACATAGATTAGTGTACTGAACATACTTTCTTTGAGATTCTGTGAAAGATTGACTATTTGGAGATCCAAACTATAAGATAATTATAAATACTGTTTATTTCTGACTAGGTCCTTAATCTTATTGTTTTGTTTATTATCTGCTTGTGATCAAATGCATTTCTTCTTTAGATCCTTTAGTTTTTATATAATTGTTACATTTGCATTTATTTGATTGCTGTCAATTTTTATAACAACATTGTGCTTACCTACATCCCATTTCTTGGAGGCATTGATACTTTAAAACTAAAATGCTACTTAGCCCTTCTTTAAAACAATACAAAGTTGCTACATCATTGCTTTTATTACAAATTGTCTAATGAAACTTGCAGTGGGCCTATAATATATTATTCCCTCCATCCCATAAAAATGGTGCAATATGCATATCCTTTTGTCCCATAATAATTGTCCAATCTGCATACTGTGATGATGATGGTTAGGAATGCCTAGGACAAATATGAAACAAGGAAATGATTCACACAACGTTTTATCTCCAGAAATAGTACAAACTGAAAACAAAACATTCTGTAGAGTCATTGTTCCAGGATGAATACAAAATAACATCAAAGGAAAACAACTAAACAAAAAAATTTCTTCTAATGGTGTAGACAGTGTGTCAGTGAGGGAAGGCTGTCAAACCGACAGCTTGCTTTGCAAGAGCTGCTGAAACCAAGTAAATGCAGACATTGTGGCGGTCCAAGTGTGCCTTTGCGTGTGAGAAATGTTGTAGTTGTTTCCAGCATGCATTGTATTATTTAAATAAGACAAGACTGCAAAATGAGAAAGACTTTGTTGAGCTTGTCATCAGAAAAAATGTTTCAACGGTGATGTTCAACTCATCAATAGTTTGTGGAGCTGCCTGATACTGGAGAGAATGAATTGCCTAGAAGAACTCCAGATCTAAAACATTCATATCTGGGCTGTGTGGAAGTTGGCATATGAGATCCATGTTGATTCCGCTGCCAGCTGCAGTATCCAGTCAGGTGTGATCATTGGCAACACACTTTGTCTTTGTCTTTTTTTTAATTTACGTCCTCCAACATTAAGTCATATCGGACAATGAATGGAATGGGTGAAATGAGGCTCAAATGATCCCGAGGTCCATAGAGCTTAGAGTTACCCAACATTTGTCTTTCAGGATAAGGGAAAACACAGGAAAAAATCTTATCCAGGTAGCTCACCCTGACCGAGATTCAAACTCGGGACCTCTTGAATGTGAGGCAGACATGCTACCACCACGCTGCTGAGGCGGGCCACGTTGTCTTGTTAAATTGATACCTTCTCCTTGCACATGGTCTGTACAGCCATCTTGCACCTGCCTCTAGGACTAATTTGTTTTCATGGGCATGTCCTGATAAACATCTTTGGTGACAGCTAATGGTGTCATCAACATTTTACAAGCAGAACAATTCCTGCTGTTTCTTTTGGCAGGCTCCCTGCTGATGAAGGATTAAATGCTTAATCTACCATCAAACCACTGATTGTGACCAGTATCCCACCAAGCCAAGCTATGGCAGCCAGAAACGTAATCTTTGGAATAAAGGATTTGCTTTTACATGTTTGCTGTGTGAGATTTGTACTGGCAGTAGGTACATTTTCTGATCCTCATTCATCAGATAGAACCATTTTTCATCAACATCAATGGCCTCATCATCATGCTGAACTTTGGGTTTTTGTTTTCAGGACAGACAATGATGGTAGGATCTAGCATTGCTAAGAAAATTGTAGACCTTCTGTTTTGTTTCAGTCTGTCAATAATGATTGCAGTGCATTTATATGGACTCTCAACTTTCCCATCATCATACACCTATGTAGAGTACTCCTTAAGATAAATATTAAAAGCAGAAGCATTATTAACAGTGAAGTATTCTTCATATTTAAGTTTGATTTATGAGTCACTATGTTTACACTCAAACTTCACTTACTTGTTGTTGTATAATTGAAACGTTTTCAAGATCATTCGATCTCATCCTCAGCTGTTTGGTAACTAAATGAACCTTGTACAAAATTGAATCGATTCAATTTTGTACTAGTTTGTGCTTCACTGTCCCTACGCTTCTTTCAAGTTTATACTTTAAATGAACCTTCCTCTTCTTCCACTACTACGGAGCTCCAATCACTCTGCCATCTGGTGTTAGGGGCACTAAGTTTTAATACTTCATTTAATTCCGGGATTTCAAAATTTATAACTTTATCACGGTTTTTGTTTATGAATATTTTTTCCCAAATATCCAATTCTATGGGTGTACTTAAAGATTTTAACAGTTTAATGTTGTGGTTTTCTGTCCAAAATGGTGTGAAACTGCAGATTTTTCTGTTTGTTTCAACTTAATGTTCCTCTGGTGTTCTTTTTGCCTGGTTAACAAGTTTCTCTTAGTTTTTCCTATGTAGCTTTTTTCACAGGTTTCACAATTTATCTGATAAATTCCTGATTTCAAATTGTTGGGGATTGTATTTTTCAGTGGTTTATTTAGCAGGTTCCTCAGACTGAATTTGTTTTGGGGTGCTAGTTTTATGTTTAGTCTTTCAAATTTTCTAAAAGCCCATGGATGGTAGGTGAATTTTCTATATTGCCAATTTGTGTTTTTAAGTAGTGTGAGAGTGGTATTTTTTGATATTATCTTCAGTTTTTCTTTTCTCTTCATCATGTTCCTTATGATGGCTGGGTTGAATCCATTTAATACCGCTATGTCTTTTATGTGTTGTTGTTCTTTCAAAAATTCATCCTTACTCAGTGGGATGTTGTATAGCCGGTGAATTAGGCTTCTAAAGGCAGCTAGTTGATGTGAAACTGGGTTGTATTCATTTTTCTTTATGTAATTATCTATGTGTGTGGGCTTCCTGTATATTCCAAAATCTACACCATATGGCAGAGTGATCGGAGCTCCGTAGTAGTGGAAGAAAAGAAAGGTTCATTTAGTCACCAAACAGCTGAGGATGAGATCGAATGATGTTGAAAACGTTTCAATTATACAACAACAAGTAAGTGAAGTTTGAGTGTAAACATAGTGACTCATAAATCAAACTCCTTAAGATGTTTAGCAGTGCTGTAATTGAACAAATTTAGTGTTGCTTTCATTGTGGAGGGTATCATAGCTGTTGTAGGGTGACATCCTGCTCCATTGGACTGACAAACTACACTGTTTTTCAACAGAAACATGTATACTGTTCATTGTCTGAAAGATTCTTGCTACCCTGTCACCCTCTGCTGCATGTTGTGTTCCTAGTGCATTCGTTACTGTTATTTACAAACTTACTCCCTGTGGAGTTATAGCAATTTCCAGTGTACTTTGCTTCACTGGTCTGCATCTAATGTCACACCAGTGTTATGAAAATCAACACCCCTGTTGGTACTCATTCTTGACAGTGTTTGTTGATGATCACAATAAGATCATATGATTACTCTCCACAATCCTGTTTGCTTACCTACTGCACATCTCTGCATGCATGTAAATCCAAAATACTTCAAGTACTTACAGTAGTAAGTCGCTGCAAACAGTGTGTATCTTGAATATGAGGAACCCTAGCAATTTACCGGGAAAACATGAGTCAATTGGAGAATTTAATGTCATGATAGCATGTTGGCCATGGTAGCTCAAAGGTTAAAAGCAACTGGACAGAAACTGGAAGATCCGTGGTTCAAATCCCAGCCATGGCATTGAATTTTTCAGGTCTACTCTGTCTATCCAAAACCTTAGCCTATATATGGCTAGTATGGAGGAATGCTTAATTTCCATCAATTACCTTAACCAAAATACTTCCTTTTTAGTAACTAACGTAATGCTGTTTCAGTGTACTGGACAATTATTATGGCACAGAGGAAGTAATATATTTTGACCTCAAAAGTATTTGAACATCCAGTATACTGGACTTTTATATTACCTCTACTTTCTCGTGCTGCATTGTATGTTACATCCACTTAGAAACATCATTTCTAGTTTGGGATACCAACAAGAGTTAGTCATTGATATTGATCTCACGAATGCCTTTAACTGAATGAGAATCACTTAAAAGCTGCTTATGATGATACTGCAGATTATTATGTGCAGAACAAGAGACTAAAGTTTGATTCTTGGTGTTTTTTAATATCAGGAGATCTGAAAATACACTCATCCTCATGGAGTCTTTGGAGACCAGTTGAAGAAATAGATTACTGAATGAGAATTAGAAGCTTCCAAACTAAAACAGTTATAGATTGAGAATACAAAGCATGTTGAAACCACATTCCAAAATATCTATTTCTTTACATCTTCAAATTGGCATAAATCTAAGTAACTTTGATCAGCAACCATTTATTATGTTGCATCCCAAATTAATGCAAAAACCACTTTTCCATGGTCAGTATATTTCTACTGCTCTCTGCTCATAATGGGCTATTTGAACATAAGTGCCACAGTCTATTGTAGACCCTTACCCACCCTGGAGTGTCACATCATTGGTTATCGTAAGACTATTGTTCGCCCATATTTTGTATTTAGAAATCAGTACTGGATATGTTAATGTAAAATCTCTCATCTCAGATACTAAAGACCCAAAAATTTTGTAGATTTTATTTTTAAATTAGGTTTGTATCCTCGTTCATTAATTTTCAGTATTTAATTTTACTGCTTTCACAAGCTTATGCATGTTATTTTTAAGGTAGAAGAGATTATTTTGTGTTTTTCTATGCTACTTTTTATAATATTGAGATTAACATGAAATAGAGTGCTAAATACCATTTCTTTTAATAGTTGGTCTATAATGTCACAAATATAGTAATTTAAACACTTAGATTCTTCAGAAAAAACAAACTTTTGTAGATTTGTAAGACTTGAAGCTTTCGCGGCGAGCGTTATGGATTATGGCTTCACGGGTGATCAGCCGCGTCAAATTGGTGGCTGAAAGCTCGATCTTCATCAATTTGATGCGGCTGATCACCCGTGAAGCCATAATCCATTTTGTAGATTTAACACTGATTGGAATATTGCATTTCTTAGTTAACTTGTCTAACTTTCCTTATATTGGGTCTATGCTTATAATGACATATTTTTCCTTAGATCTTTCTTAACATAAATAAATTATCATATGTTATATGGCATAATGATAGCAACTCTATTATTGAGAACATTCAGCTTTCAGCTCATGATAACTTTATAAAAAATTCAGTACACTTTATAACACCTATGTTCACTTATTCTAATAATACTTATGCTAAAAAATAATATATAAAGGTGTAACTATCCAAACTGCACTGATAATTAATACATGCCATTAGTAATATTTTCTATTATTACAAAAATACAGGTAAAGTTTGTATACTTTAAAATATTATGTATTAAAAGGGTAAATTATATTTCTGGATTTCATGAGCTATCTTTGTTTTTCAGAGGAAGTTATCCTTGCTGAGGAAAGAACAACAGAGGAGGAGAAAATGCATATAATAGAAGGTAAAGCTAGTTTTCCAAGCAATTTAATATAAAATTGGATGTAGAATAAGTTCAGCTAACTGCTGAAAATTTTGAAATTGCAGCAAAGCTATGCTCCAAAACATGGTTTTAAAAAGAAATAAAAGGACTGGGAGAAATACCTGTTTTTTTTTTTCTTTATTTTATTAATATGCCTTTGAACACATTATTTATATGGGCTATACCAAATGCATATTCCATACACCTCTATATTAATTATGAAAATATTTAGTCAGTTAACAGTTTGATTTCAGATAATAACATAAACAAGCATAAAATAATGTTATCATTCATATAAACAGATGTAGACTACAACTAACTTATATGTATAAAGATGAAAGAATATAATATGATATTATGCACTAATGAGCACTTATGTAGAAATTTGTCATAATAATGTTTTCCATCTGTTTTTTTAAATAATGATATATACATGTAAAATATGAAGCTATTAACAGTGAAGCAAACAAATATATACAAATATAATAATTTGTAACTTAAAAACTTCACTTATCTTATAAGAAATGATTTATAAGAAAACATCCATTATTTCTTATAATTGAAGTTACGTAGAAAATGAAGCCAGCTACAGTGAAGAAATAAGTATTACACAAATATAGCTATTTGTAACAAAAAACTTTACTTATCTTAAGAAAATGATGACAATTTTTCTTATTAGTTGAGATCGATTTCACGAACCCTTGCTTGCATCTTCAGTCAGCACACTTCATTGTCAAGGATATCCCATCAATTAACAGATCCGGAATATACAAAATAAGTTGTAAAAATTGTGAAAAATGCTACATAGGAAAATGTGTTTCAAGTTTATTTTAAGATAGCATATGATATGCTCATTTAATTATGTAAAACTCAGTTGTATTTCACTAATTACATATTTTCTGATACCTGCAAATATTTAGGTGTAAGTGCAAATTACATATAACTGGGTCACATATAAAGCAGGTTCATCCGTATATACATATATAATATAATGCATATTTCAAATTTGTTTTGATAAGGGGTTATACAAGGTTAAAACTATATGTAATATAGGCAGTTACTTAAATTCTATAGGTAATGGTATTTATTTTTGTATGTGTACATTAATATTGCACGTTAATATGAAAATTTCAAAGTTTTATCAAGTGTTTTGAGGACCTCTGAAATGCCCTAAAAGAATCATTTTTAGAAAAGGGTCTGTGTTTGTATGTACATGGGTGGTAAACAGCATAACTTAGATGTGAGAATACAGAGAAATACCAAACTTCAATATCTCCAAACTACCCTTTATATAGAACATATTTCATAATTTTGGAAGGTTAGAATTCAAGCTGGAAAATTCAGTGCTATAGCCAGAAATTAAACTGTGGATCTTCCACGCATAGACCTTTAACCTTGTAAAGTTTACCTACACATGGTTTCTTTTTCCATGGCACAACAGCCAATATAGGGCCAGGGCCTGCCAACCTGATTGCCAGCCTAACGTCCACATACACAAGGTAAAGGAGGGCAATTATCCAACCGATACAGAGAGGAAATGTTATAAGCATCTCGGCAACCCCAGCCGGAAAGTTGGCTTTCTTGACCAGGGCCGCTTACCAATCAGAAGCTCCTCAATTTCCTCACGATGCTGAGTGGGCACCAGTGATATACCCAGGACTTAAAATCTGCAACCCCAGGGGTGGGATCGAACCTGGGCCGCTTTCCATGACAGGGAACCAAAGCATGATGTCTTAGCCCACTATGCCACAGCGCAGGACACACATGGTTTTACCGGGAAAAATATGAGTCTGTTGAAGAATTTAGTGTCATCTGGCATTTTGGCCATATTAGCTCAATGGTTAAGAGCAATCAGACGGAAACCAGAAGATCTGTGGTTCAAATCCTGGCTATAGCATTGAATTTTTGAGTCTGACTCCACCTATCCAAATCTTAGTCCACACATGGCTAATATGGAAGAATGGTTCATTTGCATTAATTAACCTAATAGTGAAATAACTATCTTAAAATTACAGCTGTCATAATTTTTCTTTTGGTAGAGCAATAATAACTAGTAGCCTAATTATTTATCATAACTTAGGGAGACAACTGAACACCCTCCACCCAAATAATGCCTCTACATGAAGTAGATAGAAGAACACTAAGCATATTGTAAGAATAGTTCTACAAGAATGAGAAGAGAAATTCATGTGAACTCATCACACCCAATTTTTATCGGGGAATGGTTATTTGATTCATTCATGATCATGCTGCTTATTATTATTATTATTATTATTATTATTATTATTATTATTATTATTATTATTATTATTATTATTATTATTATTATTATTATTATTATTATTATTATTATTATTATTATTATTATTATTATTATTATTATTATTATTATTATTATTATTATTATTATTATTATCATTATCATTATCATTATCATTATCATTATCATTATCATTATCATTATCATTATCATTATCATTATCATTATCATTATCATTATCATTATCATTATCATTATCATTATCATTATCATTATCATTATCATCATCATTATCATCATCATCATCATCATCATCATCATCATCATCATCGTCATCGTCTTCATCGTCAGTATCGTCATCGTCATCATCATCAGTTTTATTTACAGGAACAAATAACTTAAATGGCAGTTTATTTGACTTATGTTAAAAAAAGAGAGTAATCATTACAAAAGAATCTTTTTCAGATCACATCCAGATAAAAATTACTTATGGAATGAATAATAAGCTCATTCATTTCTTGCAGCAAGAAGAAGGGCAGCAGCGAAAAGAAAGAAACTGAAAAATCTGGGCAAGAGCAAGAGTACAGATACAGAAGAGGAGGAGGCGGAGGAGGAAGATGAAGATGGTGAGTGAAAAACAATCATATGAGAAAATAAATGAAAGCAGTAGCAGATAGATTTTATTGTTTTTATGTATACCAGAGCGAACTTTTAAGAAAGCTGATGGCATGCATTGTGAGTAAGCAATTGCAACAGCCCACTGCAGCCAAGTTGATTCCCTTAAAGGTAAGCATGTTGCTGCACTGTGCTATATATTTCATGTGAAAATGATCCAGTACTCACAAAAGTGCCTAAATTGTGGAATAAATGTTTAGATTTAAAGTTCAATTTATGTTGATATTAGGAACAAATTATGAATTTATTAAAACTGTAATAGCAACATTATTTTTCAAATACCTATTAAGCTCTCTGAAAAGAATACATTCAGTTGAAGATATCCATTCTCCTTGTTCATGTTCTCAATAGTGAAGGAAAAAATGTACAATGCATAACAATGCAATTACTTTAATTGTAATAAATTATAAGATTATCAGGCTATTCTGACGCAAAATTGCACCATCTCCCCTGCTATCTTTCAATATTTCTGTACCCCCAAGATTACAACCAAAAATAAAACATTCTGTTCTGGTTTTTGACACCTGTCACAAATATTCTAATTATTTCTTTGTCTCTTATAACATGAGTTCATTCTTATACTTTCAATTCTTCTGGACTGCTTGAAGAAATCTAATTTCAGTTGGTGTGTTCTTTCAAATAGTGCAGCTGCTATCAATAAACAATAAAAGAAAAGACTATACATTTTTAGAATTATTTCTTGTTCACAGTTGTTGCTAGCATGCTCCAGCAAAATACAGGCAAGTAGTAGCAATGTTTATTTTAAAACACAGTACCTTTTATTTAACATTCCTAAGAAATTTACATTCTCCATTTTGCTTTTTAAAACAAAACAGATTCACTAATTTAATTTCCCAATAGATTGTACATGTAAGTTAGAATTTTTCTCAGAAATTATTGTTCTGTGGTGCTCCACTGATATATCTTTTCTTTTTTCTAGATTACAGAATATTACTGATTCTTTTTAACTATTTTTGGGAAACCATAGTGAAGTTTTTTGACATTTATATGAACAAATTACTAATTCTGTTAATTCTATTACTTACATTTGAAAAATAAAGATGATATACACTAAACTTTTATGAAAGTGTGAATTGACAGTATGCATAATAAATCAACTATGTTAAAAATAATATGTATAATTTAAGTTCTCTGGGTTTATTATTATCTATATTTACTTAGATAACAGGAGCTACCTGCACAATCAAACAAAGTTTTCGTAAAGGTGAACAGACTTGAAATACTTCTGTAAATATTTACAGTTTTTATAACTTTAATTATAAAATCATTAATATTCTAAGATTGTTATAAACAGTAAACCTGTTGAATATACTTATGTATGTTTTTGCTTCACTTTTTAGTTTCAAATTCTCAGACTAGTTTTGAAAGCAAATAACTTCCATTCACTAACTGGTCTTCGGTGAGTTTGGAGTGAATATAGTGGTTCCTCTGTGATTGATTGTTGGATTCAATGATAGTCCATTGCTTATAAACACACTTTTTTAAGAAAAGTCAAAGGCATATCAAATTCAAGCAATTTGAAAAATCAGTAATCCATATCACTTTTTTGAGATACCATCCAAACATTAAACCATAAATTAAAAAGGCAAATTGGAATTAACACTGTGAAGTTATGTAATATAAAATTAAATGAGTCAACTAAGACACTTTGTAATTCACATACCAAAAATTCTTTTTCATCATGTTCTGCCTCCACTTGAAGGCATTATCGAAAAGTTGCTGACTGGCTGGATCTTTGGTGCTCCAGCTGATGATGGTTCTCTGGAGATCAAACATCTGATGACGATTCAATGAGGCTGAGTAAAATATTTTCTTCTGATGCAATATCACAATTAATGAGTTTCAAATTTCTTTGCATAAATGCTTTCCCAGCTCTTTAATTCACGGTTCATGTGAAATGGTTTTAGTAGTTGAGCTTTTTGTTCTATGTTGTGCTGCTACTGTGGATTTATCTGTTTCTTTTTGTTTGACCTTCCTAAAGGTTCTTTTAATCTGGTTTCATTTCATCTTTCATGTTGTCTGTTTTTTGTCTTAGAATTAACTTTCTGATACTGAGTTTGTTTACTGATGCTAGGGTGATTTTAAATTCACTGATGTTAAATTCTGGTTGCCCATGGATGAAATGTCTACTTCTTGTATGTCCTTTTTGTCCTTAAAAGTTGTGAGGGTGGTGATCTCATTCAACTGTTTTTGTCTACTGAACTTTTTTATTTTGTCTACCAGTATTTTTCTGAAACCATTTGTTGTCCTGGTTTCTCATATAATTCTAATTATTAAACTGTAAATTAAAACACTCAAACAAATAACCATTCCATATGAATTATATGGGAAAATATATTTTAATAATAAAAACTGCATTTTCTTTAACTTTGAAATTCTAGTAATATTCTCTTATCATAAAGTTCATTAGTCAAACTACCAGATAACAGATATTCATTAATCTAAACTCTTTAAAGATGACCAGTCAATGAAACGCTGTTAATGAAAGTGATTAATTTTTTAAATTAGTATAGAGAAATTGAAACTGAAGAAGTAAGCAACCGACCAAACAAGTAACATTTTACAATTTTGTTTAAAATATTTAATAAGTGCTTAAATTATGTTATCAAAACTTAAGTTCTGCGGGTAATTTAAGTTTGATGCATTTGTTGTCAGTTACAGTGTATGGATGTTGCAATTTGTAGATCTGCTACTAGTGCAGAAATGTTAAATGAAAAGGAAGGGGATCAAAGCTGAAAATGCTATAACTTCAGCAATTTTTGTCTCTTTTATCAGAGTGAGAGTGTTGTTTCATTGCCAAATTCTGTAGGAGTGAAAATGTGAAATCATTTCAAATTACATACAGTGGCTTAAAGTGCAGAGAGCAAGAAATGTTATTTATAAATAGGGCATGTTAAGTATACAAAATATGAGTAATTTTGTTTAACCTTAGAAGTAATTTACTAATGCAAAGCATTAAAAATTAAATTCACAAGTGGATACTGGACCATTTTTTTCCTTTTTCTTTCATAATAAGTGATATATTTCTGTATCTTTCTTAGCATTTTACAGTATACATGAATACAAACATTGGACACTGCTCAAATACAGACAAGTTTACAAATTGAAAAACCGAATATCACATGCTCAGTTGTGTTTCATGCTGTTTATACCATTATGCTCTTTTTACATTTACTCCTGTGAGAGTGTTATATTTTAGTTGAGAATAATAGTTAGCATAAATTATTTTGAATATATCATCATAGCATTAGCATGTAAAGTGAATCCATTTGGTCTAATTTTCACTACATTAAGTATACCATCATGGCAAAGCAGTAGCAACAGACTTATCAAGATTAAATAGCTTTGTATTAAAATTAATATCTATAATTTTACTGATAACAAGTAGAATATAATATATAAATTTGAAACTTATTGAAGCAAATTTGAGTAGTACCTCCATATGTAAAGATTTTAACATATTCTTTAGAAGATCTATTATAAAATACATTAGTTGAAACAATTTTATCGAAATGGACATCTAAACATCTTAGATGTATTGACATATTAGAGTCCACTGCTAAACTTAGACCCCAGATTTATGAGTCCATCTATTCAGTCCACTGCTAAACACTTACCTAAACTCTCCTTATGTTGAAGAAATATTGGGAAAATATATTCTGTTTCATCATAAATAACTATGAACACGCTGATATTTTTCATTTTCCATAAAAACTGTTTGTAAATTAAATTTTGTTTGCTAAAGAAGAAATTATTCACAATAAGATGTTATGAATCATTGAATATTAAACTACTATAATATTAGATAGATAGAGTCAACTTGAAAAATTCAATGCCATGGCCGGAATTTGAACCATGGATCTCCTGGTTTCCATCCAGTTGCTCTTACCCATTGAGCTACCATGATCAATGTACTATTCTGACATTAAATTCTCCATTTGACTTATATATTTTCCAGGTAAACCACTAGAGGCTCTCGCATCCGAGATACACCGCTCTGAATCCCAGCCATGGCATTGAATTTTTCATGTTGTCTGTATTTATCTAAAATCTTAGCCTATATATGGCTAGTGTGAAGAAATCATTAAATTCCCATCAAGTAACCTTAATATAATCCTCCTTTTAAATCTTTTCTTATGTCTTTTCGATTATGATGAACTGGTAGATTCAACTTAAATGCAATATTCTGAAACTGTACCTCTTAAAGACTTGAAGACTTTTCAGGTTAATTCAGATTCAATGAACTTTCAAAGTTACTGTAGGGAGTTCACTCTGTTGTCACTGTTTTTGTATTTATAAAAATGCACTCAATATAATGGATTATTATTTATTACATAGCTTTATTTATATATAACATTGATATTATTTAATTTCATCGTCATTATCACCATCACCCGCTTCAGTAGTGTAGATGGTAGCATATCTGCCTCATGTTCAAGAGGTCCTCATTTCGAATCTCAGTCTGGGTGAGTTACCTGGATAAGGTTTTTTACACGGTTTTCCCTTATCCTAAAAGATGTCAGGTAAAATTAAGCTCTATGGACCCTGGGCTCATTTGAGCAGCATTTCAACCATTTCATTCGTCGTCCAATATGACTTAATGTTGGAGGACATAAATTAAAAAAAAGAAAGAAATAAAGATTGTCATCATCATCATCATCATCATCATTACAAAAGTGAATCGAGAAGATATTGACACATTGCTTCACTCACACTGTTTATTCACAGGACATGTTTCAAGAGCTCTCGCTCCTATCATCAGCTGATACTCGACTAGTGCAAGTTGTATTGACAAAACGGAGAAAGAGGAAACCACTACAACTTGCACTAGTCGAGTATCAGCTGATGATAGGAGCGAGAGCTCTTGAAACATGTCCTGTGAATAAACAGTGTGAGTGAAGCAATGTGTCAATATCTTCTCGATTCACTTTTGTATTAATTTGTGCTTCACTGTCCCTACGCTTCTTCCAAGTTTATACTTTGGGATCATCATTATTATTTTTATTATTATTATTATTATTATTATTATTATTATTATTATTATTATTATTATTATTATTATTATTATTATTATTATTATTATTATTATTATTATTATTATTATTATTATTATTATTATTATTATTATTATTATTATTATTATTATTATTATTATTATTATTATTATTATTATTATTATTATTATTATTATTATTATTATTATTATTATTATTATTATTATTATTATTATTATTATTATTATTATTATTATTATTATTATTATTATTATTATTATTATTATTATTATTATTATTATTATTATTATTATTATTATTATTATTATTATTATTATTATTATTATTATTATTATTACTATTGTTATTGTTGTATAATGTCCAGCTTCCTTGTGTTTTACACTGTACTCAAAACATGAAAAGAAAGACGTAGAATACATATCAAAATTTAATAATGTATTTTACCTCTGATTACAAAGTACGTATTCATTGTTTTCACAGTAAATCATGTTGTTTTTTAAAATGTCCAAAATTATCTTTGGATCTCATTTCCATCTCAAATTTCTACCTGAAATATAAAAGAAGAAAATTTTCAATAGGTTAAGACATAATCTCGTGAAAACATATACTGTGCAGAAAATTGTAGAGTAGAAAGACAGTGTGAAACTAAGTGTTTTAAGGTTAGAAGCATGATGTCACAGCTACACTATAACAACATAAAGGCTGAATGAACAACAATTGAAATCTGACTTTATGAAATACATATCTGCAATTACCAATCAAAATGAAATGTAATTCATATGACAAATTTGCACAAATTGTCTTAACTAATGAGTACTGCTACACAATGTTACGTATACATATGTTCCCTTTGTATTGAACAAGATGAACATTTAGTATTATCTTTTGTATATATAAGAAGTCTCTATGTCAAATCCTGTTTCTGACTGCTTTCTCCCCACCACAACATGTACTACTGTATATCAAGTGTTAATGAACATGTTCACATATAGATAGAGTCAGACTGAAAAATTCAATGCCATGGCCGGGATCTGAACCACAGGTCTCCTGGTCTCCGTCAGGTTACTGCCATGGTCAATATGCCAACATGACACTAAATTCTCCAACTGACTCATACTTTTCCTGGTAAGCCACTAGCAGTTCTCATACACACCATTTGTGGTGACTGACTATTGTAAGTACTTAAGTCCCGGCTTCGTCGTTAAACCATTATTATTAGGCTAATTGATAGAGATTAATCGTCCTTCCACACTAGCTGAGTATAGGCTAAAGTTTTGGATAGATAGAGTCAGACTGAAAACCACCCCTAGTGGTTTACAGAGAAATATACAAGTCAGTTGGAGAATTTAGTGTCATGTTGGTATATTGACCATGGTAGCAACCGAACAGATGGCAGATTCGTGGTTCAGATCCTGGCCATGGCATTGTATTTTTTCAATCTGACTCTGTCTATCCAAAACCTTAGCCTATAGACGGCTAGTATGGAAGGACGATTAATTTCCATCAATTAACCTAATGTCATTTAGTACATCCAAATAATGAGTATCTCAAATGAGTCTCCACAGTATACTCGGATGCATATGGGTGTGATTAAGTTGGTATGAAAGTAAAAAGAAAGAGCATTGACCTTCATGCAGGTAAAGACAGTCCTTCCTCCTACCGCTGGGATACCATAGTGAGAAGGGTGCTTTTGTAAAGTGAAGTTAATTTTGTGTTGTGCTTGTGAAGTGAAGTCATTATGTTGACCAATGCCAACCTACCTGAAGTAAGCCAGTGTGTTAGCGCATTCCCCTGTAACCAAAATGTTTATTTGTAGTTAATTTCTTTCCATCTTAATCAGCCACACGTTTGGGCGCTATATGCAACCCGATTTTCTATTCGTTGCAGATAGAATGCACGTTGACTGTTTCGAAGACCCAAATCGGAAAGCCAGATGTAACAGGGTTACTTAGTTGTAATTTGAATTGTTTCTTGATGATTTTGTTTAATTAAATAAGATTCATGATTTCAGGTGTGGTTTCAAGTGAAATAAATACAATTTTGGATAAGTCCAATTTCGTAATATATAATTTAATTATATAATCTGGATTACACTCTACTTGAACTTTCTTTCCTAGTCAATCATTGCAGGTTACCTCCAGCATATCGATAAATCCTTACTTCCTTAATAAATAGTTTCCGTTAATTACATAAAATTCCTTACTCCTGCATGTCCACTCATTACTATCAGGACTACAGGATATCTCTTTTTGAAGAATATTCATTTTCCGTTACAAAACTTTTATATTCACCACAATATTTTCTCATCCTCATGAAACAAGATTACAGAACATATACCTATGAAGATTATTGATTTTCTTCCCCTAGCAACCGTTCATCATTTTTTTTTTTTTATATATATTGTCATTACATGGCCCACTAATATTCAGATCAGAAAACAAAACATTTTCAAGTTCAAACAAAAACCAGCGTTACACCCCTCAATGCAGAGAATCATTTGAGACACCCAATATATTTAAGAGTGTATCTGCAACTCTTGTTCATATCCAGGAAAATGCTTATTTAGATACTCCTTTGTGCTCTACAATTTTCTACACATTATTTTCCTTTCTTTTCCTCTCTTAAAAAACATTTTATATCTATTGAACATGCTCTTAAAATGAAATCTTCACAAAATATCTCAAAAACTATTTGTAGTTGGTTTATTGATACTCGCCACTTACTTGTTTATATTAATGAGAGACTAGTTTCAAAGGCATTCACCTCCATTTTAAATCTCTTTCCAACTGGCATCTGTTGTCTGCTCTCTCTCTGGTGGTGGAACTATGAACTTTTTTGTCAAATTATATATGTTTATAACCAAAAGACCAAGCTGATTATGGTAAGATGAGCACTACAGACATAATACTGGGCTGGTGGTAAAATTAGTCCATATTTTATTTAATTATGTTAAGCAAACTACCATTGAATATGACATGGCTTTAGGCTAGGCTCATTGCATGTCATGTCCTATTAACATTTAAACAAATACAGTTTAATATATATTATGTGCTAATTACTGTGTGAAACTAAAATAATATTTAATTAATATAATCACTTTAACTTCTGTAATGTGAATAAAATTCAAATGATTACTGCTGCACTGCAAACTAATTTACCATGATAGCATATGCAGAAAGTGATCATTAATAGAAATGGATTCACTCTACTGGCAATTCATCATTTTGTTTCCCATACTTTTACACACATTATAGAGTGTTTTATGTATCACGAGTCTAAACACAGACATTTATATCACTAACCCTTTTGTTTCAGTGCCTAAGAAAAAACTCAAAGGTATGGAAGGCAAGTTTGTTTTTTATTGCAGCAGGTTTTAGTTGATTGATTTGAACTCAGTAATATGTTTAGACATGCGACGTAGCCAGTTGATTGGTTGGTAAGCCTGTGGGTAGTAGTTTTTAATATCATTATCTAGAAGAAATGTACTCACTGTGGCAGTGAAGGGCAGGGTGTATTGTCAGATTGTCAGTATAAAGGCTAATGAAGTAGAAGTTTCTATGCAAAGTAATGTTTTAGAGGTTGCGTAGATGCTATTTTGTCGTTAGAAAAGTATATCCAATTCAATGTTTTCCTTAGATTGTAAAACATTCAGCATTAATTTGATACTAAAATCACCACAGTAATAGATGTGTCATTTTTAAGCATTTTAAAAATGTTCGCATACCTCATTTCATGTTTCTTGTGCTTGTTTGATACTTTCTTGCTGTACAATAAATGAAATAAGTTGAACTGTACATTAAAATTACTTTGAATATGAATTAATGTGTTAAAACTTGGAGATATGTTGATGCTTCATGAAATTAGAGATCATTTCATGATATTCTTCAGTAATAATGCAAAGAAATTAAACTGTATATTGTACATATTACAGAAGGTAGAGGTAGATTAAGGACCCATAGTTTATCACTGATCAAAATTAATACATATAACCTTCCTAGATTTTCAAACTTCATATAAAAGATCCATGCAAATATGAATTTAAATTTTAAGAAATCTTTTGAGATTTATTAAAGAATTCTTTAAAATATAATATTTAAGTAGTTTGATTCCTTATTTTACTTCAAGATTTTATTTTTATTGTTTTAGAGCTTAATATTTATTCTAATGTTGCTTGCTAGTTAACGTAAAGCATTCGTTTCTGCCTGATTTGTTTTCCTCTCAAGTTAGTGAACATCTTTTAAGCTAATTATAGTTCACTGCTAAGATAAAATTCACTCACTGACTCTGAATAAATGTTATCTGGTTCAAGTAAATAGGAAAAATATAAAAGTGTGATTTTTAGTTCTGCCAAGCCAAAGCAACACCAAACTTACAAGATAACAAATACTAAATTTTCTTTTTTAAAAGGGGTCTATAGTCACCTTGAGTTCCTCTACCTATGCCAAAAATTCAACTTATTTCAATTTAAGTATGGTATATTATATGTTTATTTGCTTCATATGTAACTGCTTAAATTATTGCTATTTATGTTACCCCATCTTAAAAATATTCATCACATTATGTTTTTCTATTCTGTTACACCTAATAAGCAGTTCTTAGAATACTAGCAATTTTTTTAAATGCATTTTATATTAGCTTATTGTACATGAAAATAATTTTCAATAGAACCAAATGATTATAATTGTGCAAAGCTTTAAAAAGACTATTAGGGAGCAGCCATGGACCTTACTGAATGAAGTTACTGGTGTTTTCAAAATTTTCCAAAATTTGCTTTTGTTTATAAATTCTTACCGCTCACTAATATTAGGCCTAATACCATTCGAAATACAAGTATACTGAAATGCCAAATGTAAAGAGTAAGAGAGCACCTATATAAATTAAGCTGTGGTTGTGGTAAATCCCATATAGGTTAAACAGGGAGATCCGTGGCCACTAGAAGAAAAGAACTTATTCAGTTTTAGACATAATCAACCCGAAAAATCTGCCTTAACAGAACATGTTCTCAACACCTGTCATCACCCTGATTTTGACAGAATAAAACTTTTAGCTATTTGTGACAACTACTCCCACAGAATATATGAGTGTGTGGACAGTTTGAACTGCAACATCAGAAGAGTCTTGAGTTCTATCTTTCTTAAGTAGTGACCATTGGCCCTCCCATCACCAATAGAAATGGTAGACGGAGTGATGAGAGAATAAATTAAAAATGCACAGCTGGTTTCTTCACACATAGCCCAAGAAGAAGCAGGCCACATGACCTGCGAAACATCAGCAGCCAATAATTATATGACACGGCCTACGCCGGAAGATAGATTGAAAATAATGTGCTACTAATTTTGCCAGCAATGTGTTCCGAAAACCTTGGAGAAAAATCATTGAATCTCACAGTTAGGGGGAGATATATGACTGAAATAAATAAATGTTATCCTAAAGTGTATCTGCTATTATGATAAGCTCACCAAACTTGATATGCATGTATTCTGTGCCTGCAACATATCCGATATAAATTTGTGCAGTCTGATGAGTATTTTTCATGAATCATCTCTTACTTCCCTAGTTTTTTTTTCTGTATTTTTTATTTTCTTATTTTGTAGAAGCTGTCAATGATATGAAATTTAGGACAGAGAGTCTCAGCATAGTGTTCTTTAATGCAAATGAGAATGAATCTAAAAGTTTCATTACAGCTTCTATAAAACAAATTATAAATCATGGAAAAATAATCTGTTGGAAGAAATAGTGTTTTTATTAACAATGTATTATGTTTACATGTTCCTGCAGTTTCACTATGATGCCTCACTATTTTCAGAAAAAAAGTATATAAGGCATACAAAATGTAGCTTTGAGAAAACCCAATTTGAAGTAGAGAGATGGTGTCCGAAGCCCTAAAAAGCTATGAAAATTGAAGTGACACTAACATTTTTTAAAAGCTACAAGAATGATTGAGAAAATTTTCTTGACCAGTTGTCACAGGAGTTATGATATGGGTTTGATAGATGAATGTTGAAACAAAAAACAATCAGTGGCATGGGATCACACTGACTTGTCTATAAAGTCACAAAAATGCCACTAAAAATTTTCAACTCATGGCAATAGCTCACTTTTGAGACCAGCAGAGTGCAAAGATATTTTATGAAAGGGAAAAATAGCTTCAGCAGTGAATATTCAAGTGCGCAATTTGACTTTCCATGAAATGGGTATTTTAACAAGCATTGCATTACAAACAGATGTCTGAAGTTATAAAAGTTGTTGATGATGGTTGACAGACCCTCTTATTTCTGCCCACTTTGGTATAAAAACCAATTTTGGTAGTACTCAGAAACTAATTTGGTTGCAGAAGAAGAACCCTGTCCCATGTTTAATAAGAGTATATTTCTACACAGAGTAACAGCTTGTGCTAAGTGGTAAGCAAATGCAGTAACATAAGGATTTTGGACCAGAATGTCCAGTTATCATAACTGATTTGAGCAGATATGAAATACACCTTAACCCATGAGGCAGCAGCATCAAGCAATTTATATTAAATATTAACTTTTATTGAAAAAACTATTTCTAGTCTGTTTTTAACACTATGTCACATTTTTATTTATTGAGGAACTAGTGTTGGGAGCCATTGCGCCCATTATCAACCTCGAAGGTCTGACTACAACCCTGGAAGGTTGGTTAAAAACAGAATACAGGTAGTTTTTTCAATTAATTTTGACGTCATTGTTACTAAATTCCTCCAATCATGCATAATTAATTTTTATGTTAAATCAATCTTATAAGCATCTATATAAGTAGATTTTAATACCTAATAAGTCAGATAAAAATAATGAGGAACAGTACAGAAATCTTAGTTTAAAACTAATGAAAATATTGTAGGAATGCATTTCCTATTCCACTATGCTTGAAATATAAAGGTTGCCTTACCTAAAGCATATTCTGATTAAAATCGCAACACAAACTTAGATCAAATTCACTTTATTTGTCACCAGAATTGTTAGCTCAGTGCTTACTTAGTCACTTTTATGTTTTACAAATACATAAGAAAAAGCATGTCAGTCTGATGTTCTATTATGGTTCCATTCACACACAAACTTGCGCTGCTTGAACTTCTAATTTTAAATATTTGTAGACCAATACCCTTTTACACTTCACAACAACTTTGAAGCTCAGTGGTCAACTCATAACAGCAACAACCATGAGATTTAATTTAAAAATATAAACTCATCTATTTGAAGAGAAAATCTATTCATCTATTCTTTCTAGTATCAAATTTTTAAATGAATCTTTGATTGAAATCAGTTATCTACATAATCAGATGTTTCACCGAAAGCATGGCAAAGATAAATCATTGTGTTGCACTGAAATGTTTATATTCTCTTCACAATAACGAAACTATGTTGTGCTTTGGAAGTATTATAGGGATCGCAAGCAGAACTAAGTTATTTTTCCTCTCATTTTTAGGATATACAATTTCTACAAAAAAGCAGTGATTAAAGAGATTTAATTAATAAAAGAACAACTTTCCAATTAAAAGTCATCTCTGAGTCTGCTTGCTGTGTGTGGTCCAGTCAATACATTAGATGACAGTATTGTCGTGGGTGGAACTATTGTTTATACATCACTTCCACTCTCTGTATGCATATCATATAGCTTTGTTACCAAAGCCACACTCCCAAATTTATCCCTCTACACCTGCCCCTTTAGATTTCATGCAGCAATGTCAGAGGCTTTGCTAAGATTTTTTGCACAGCTGATAAGACACGTTCCCTACAGATAACAAGTGTTCTGATAATCTTTATAAAGAAAGTTATCTTTTTGTATTAAGGGCACCACCAATCATAACATTTTAGGAGGTAGCACTAATTTTCTACTCCCTCCAAGATTTTTATTGGTTGGTATCAAATAAAGAATTCAGAAAAGAATATTCAGAAACACATGCATTAATGACAATGTTGAAAGTTAATATTACAAATGCATTTTTGGGTGTGTATCTTCATATCTTCATAAACTACTTAATATAACATTATATCCTTTTTTATTTTGTTTCCCTTTGTTTTTGTCTTTATTTTCTACCCTCATAATTAAAAACAAAGCAACAAATTTATTAGAAGCATCCTTCAGCAAGTTATTTCTCTTTATTGAGTGTACCAACAAACAGTAAATTAGAGATTTTGCACAGAAGAACAAAAACACAACATATTCTGAAATATTACAGAGATATTTAGTTAAGTTACATATCCCTGCAAATTTACTGCCACAGTTTAATGCTTACATTTTTACACTTAACATGTACATTACAGCTTAACACTACAAACACAGAGAGAGACACACATTTACACCAGACTTCCTCTTGAGGCTGAGCCTGCTCTGGCAGTTCATAAGAACAAGTCATGAGACTGATGCAAGAACCCCATCAGTCCAGTCCTGTTGCATGTTTCATCCTGTTAATCAGTAGTTCTGCGGGGAAGGGAGAGATGAGGAACTGGTTCTCTCGAAATCTATTATGCATCCATTAAGAATGTTTGATTTTTTTTTATAATAAAAGAGGTAAAAAGATATTAAACATTTTGAAAAACATAAAAACTATAAAAAGCATATCCATACAAATGGATACTTTTGCATTTGCATCATGGCTTATCAAAGGAAAAGGCTATTCAACCATTTTCTTTTGGTAAACGAAAAATAAAACAAATAAAAATAATATATCTACACAAACACAATCATTTGTAAGCCATATAAAAATAATAGCAAGATATTAATAAAGGAAACTTGTGTTTTTCTTTTCATTTCATGTTTAGATAGAATAAGCGGGTGTCCTGAAAATTTTAAATTGACCTAATATTCTTATCTTCGAGCATTCATTATGTATGTCTGAATATCTTGGTTCTGTGTACATTTTGAGAAATTTATTTATAGGAAAGCTAAATCATGAACCACAGGTTTTCAGACCACAGACACAGGGGTGGTCTGTACCTGACTTATTGTGATGATATAACTGAATATTCATTTAACTTTTCTGTCTGATTTCTGTATCTGTAAACCTTTAATAACTCTGAAATATATTTAAAGTTGACTTGCAGTGTACTGAGCTTTTACATAGGCTATTTAGGACAATGACATAAGAATCTGTCCTGTGTCATGGCATAGTGCACTAGAGAATTGCGCTTTGTTTCCCTGCCATGGGATTGATTCCACCCCTGGGAGGGTTACAAATTTTAAGTCCTGGGTATAGGACCGGTGCCCACTCAGCATCGTGAAGAAATTGAGGAGCTACATTAGGTAGTGAACCCTGGTCTAAAAAGCCAACTTTCCTACTGGGAGTGCCGTGATGCTGACCACACCCTCTGCTCCTTTGTATCGTTGGATGGTCACCCACCTCTGCCTTGCATATGTGGGCGTGAGGCCGGCAGGCCCGCTTGCAAGCTGTTACCACATGGGTTAGTTACATAAAAATCCAAATATGTCTCTGTCATGACAGTGCAGTTTTAAAATCCAACATAACGTTCCATCCTCAATCCATATGTGGCCGTGAAAGAATAATTATTGGACAGAAATTTATTTGTAGTATGAGTATTCAGAATAACTTGGAAGAAATTATGAAATCTCCATCATGAAATTCTCTTTCAATTGCTTTTATTACTTTTAGGACAGTTGAGAGATAAAAGAAGCGATGATAAATTAAGTACACAAAATGCATTATTATATTTAAATATAATTAGAGTAAACTGAATTGCACAGAAAAAATTTTGCATTACACACTTTTTCAAAGAAGTATTAAGGTCCATCATCAGTATCTTAGACTATTAAATCTATAGATGTGCTCTCAGAATGAATTTGTTTTAATGTATTATTCTGTAATGTCTTGAACTTTGGACAATAATTTGTCCTTCATTTCAGCAAAAGATTTGAGTAACCCTGCACAAGTATATTTATGAATAAGTGACATAAAGATTCTTTTTGTAAATAAATGAATATGTTATGGGTGTCTGATACTCTGCCAGTGGAACAGAGAGATAATAGCATTTTCATATCTCCAGGTTATAATGATATATAAATGCTGTACATCAGTAAGTCAGAATTATAGCTCATTTAGTATGATTTAAATAACAAGAATATTTCAGAATATTTGAAGTCCTATGGAAAGCATAACAAGGTAAACAGAACATAGTCTATTGTCATGGATAGAAACTTGCATATCTGACTTTTGGTGGAAGACTCGGCATCAGTTTCATTCAAGCTGCCTGGATAAGCATTTTTAATTTCAAAGAGATGCCTTACTTTAGGCATCAAAGGACTCGAGCAGTTATTCCAAAATCAATCATTAAAATGGCTGAAATTCGCCAAATTATAGACAAAGGAAAAAAATAAAAAGTAACATTTTATCACTAGAATCTTATGCAAGGGACCAGACTTGATCATGTGGGGGCATCCCCGGCAGGAAGGATGAGGTGAGAGGAATCAGTGGATGACTGACCCAAGGAGACATGACAGTACAGAGGGCCTGGTCCCTGCCATTAACCAGTTGGGAAATCCCTGGCAGGCCAGTACAATTGGCATCCCACACCTGTGGTCCTGAAATAACCCACTAGGCTGGCCCAGAAACTGTCTTACCAGATGATATAAACACCTCATCCTCCTGCCATGCAGCTCCAAGACTCCTGACGATACTTCTACCCTGAAAAGACCACCAGATGAGAGATGATATAAAATGATAATGGAGATGAAATGGAGGGACAGGAAATTTGGGGGATATAATAAACCAGCTTTTGCCCGGCACCCAGGAAATCCCTCAAAAGAAACCCATGTATCTGGTAGGCGGCTACAGGAAGCGAACTCGGACCTCCTGAATGCGAGCCATAGATGAAATCGCCTGAGTCAACCCGCTTAGTATTTCATCACTAAATATATCAATTATTTTTTAAAAAAATCTAATCAGCGCTAATACTATTAAAAGATAAATTAAAACTCACATCATTTTTAATTTATTATTCGTAAATTAAATTCTCTTTTACTCCTATGAAACCGAAGTAACTTCTACTCAGCCTAAAAGTCTTAGTGGATGGTGAAAGCTACCTTTCATTCACTATTTTTTAATGTTGCATTTTGACAGAAGATATTCCCCAAAACTTGTAGTTTCCTATAATCTTAATATCAAGGATATTATGCACAACTCAAATTTAGACTTTATAAGACATGAATTCTCATGAAAAATAAATTAAGTTTTTAATAATTCTTTCACTTGAGACATAACCTTTCTTTTTATGTAGTAAAACTTTGTAAATGTGCTTTTAACTAGTTTAAAATTAGCAAATAGCAAATTTTAGTACGCATCTACAATATAAACTTACACACACATGCTTAATGATGCAAATATTTTCTTGGGAAAGAAAAAATATATCTCTTATGTATTCAATATTTGCAGCTGTACCTTCATCAATAGAACGTCTTTTCACATGAGAGTATTAGATTTCAAGGACAGTTCTTAACCAGTCTCTCCTTACCTGCCTAAGTAGTATCTTCATTCAGGGCCAAGCTTTTGCTCTCTTCTCTTTTAAATCATCATGAACATGTTTATATAAAAGACAATATGTATACAGAGTTGTAATACATGGCTTGCTTGCAAAATTTGGGCCACTGAAAAAGTATTTCCAAGGTGGACTTTAACTATGTATTGGCAGCATGTCTGTTGAATGTAATGTGGAGAACCTGAAATGATTTGATAATAATTACTTGCACCATTTCAGTGCTTCACAGGTATGTTACTTGTAATTTAGAAGCATCATGCAAAATTTGAAACTAACAATAATAAATTTGTTTACTAGTATGTTTGTCTCTGAAGTCATAGTGTTAAGTTACCTGCTCTAAATATTTCATGCATGTAAACGCCCATTTTCCAGCTTGTAATTTGGCAGCAGTAAAGTTTAGAATCACTTTTTACGGAAGTAGCAAATATTACATCACTTAGAATTACAAAAACGAGAAATAAAGAAAACTACAAGGTTAATTTTGCTCCCTGTATGACGCTGTTATTACTGCATTATTGTTTGCATTCCTTTTTATTTAATTCTTAATGACAATTATTTTCACCATGCTTTAAAATTGTCTGACATTAAAATCTGCATATTTTAGATTGTAAATGGTGCACTATAAAACAATATCCACTAGGAAGTGGAGGATTTTAAAACATATTTTATTAATATGCATGAATAACTCTTTGAAATGCTTCTTCCAAGGCCTTTCCATCTTTTTTGTAGATTTGTAGCAAATTTACACATTCAGAAAAATATATACAAGCTGTTCAGAAAGATTCTTAACTAGCTAATCTGTAGAAATTACCACATCTTAGATCTTTAGGTAGTATTACTATAGGCATCATTTTTCATTATTGTAATTGTTATTAATATGACTATGTTATTTTCATGATAAGTAGTAGTCTGTAATTTTCTGTGCTTGCAGTAATACTTATAAAAGAAAATAGTAATGCATTGCTGACATTATCATACATATAATTATTTGTTGAAGTTGGTTTGTGTATTTATGTGAATAAAAGGGAACATATTTTGTTAAAGAAAATTAAAACCTGTGAAGTGACAAGTATAGAGAAAGCATTATCCTTTGAGATATCTGCTTGCCCTTCATTCAAGCTATTGCTTTTACGAGTAATATGTTCAATATGTTCAAATATTTTCTTCTCTCTTTGTTAATAAATCACATCTTATTCGACTTGTTTAAAATGATGGTGTCTTGTGTTGAAAAACTCAATAAAAGAATGACTATAACAATTTTAAGCGCATCTATTTTATCTCTAGTATAAAATTTTTATGCAGTTGGTTAAAATTAATTTTTAAGGAAGTGGTATGTTTTTATGGCTTACTAATTCATTATGCTCTTCATTTATGTATGTCACATTGTTCATATTTTCACAGAACTTTTAAAATTTCTTACACCTTTGCAGGGTTATGGTGTTTATGGTAACAAATTAAAACAATAATTTTATTTATTCAGTTTGACATTTTATAAAAAACACGGTTACAAGAAATTATAATAAATCTAACTCATTAGAGCTGGGAAATTACAGTGATAAATTAACCCCTAATGATAATGTTACACATTATAAACCCTAATTTACCTTCAGGTTCTTTGGTAGGTTATTTGTACAGCATTATAACAGAAGGCAATAATTTATTTGTAGCTTAACCTTTTTAGCTACTTGCTTTTTAATTAATAATAATAATAATAATAATAATAATAATAATAATAATAATAATAATAATAATAATAATAATAATAATAATAATAATAATAATAATAATAATAATAATAATAATAATAATAAATATATTTATATTATATTATATAATTATATAATTATATTATATAATTATATAATTATATTATTATTATTATTATTATTATTATTATTATTATTATTATTATTATTATTATTATTATTATTATTATTATTATTATTATTATTATTATTATTATTATTATTATTTAAATAATTGAACAAATAATTTATTTGACTTCCGTATCTTACAATCTCAATTACAAGTTTTCTAATCTAGGTGCAAATTTGTCAGTTGCTTATATTACGGGCTGATAGTGGTGTTAGCTCCCTGGCCATTAACCTCTATCCTAGCCCTTATACGACCTTGACCTATTGTTCTGATTGTGTCTTCCTTTTCTCTACCTCTTATTTCCTTGCCCTTCTCAACCATTTCTCTTTGACTTTGTCAGCAAATTTCCCCACCCCCCTTAATCTTTTCTCTATTTTCAACGTAAGCATTTTTATTGTTACTATGTAAGCCCCTTTATTATCCCAGTTCTTATCCCATATTAATTTCCTCCAGTTTTCAATTTCTTTACACTCCACTACATAATGTTCTAAATTTATTTTCTTTCCACATAGAATGCACTCCTTTGGTGAACCCCCTCTCAATATGACTCCTGTCCCTAACCAAGCTAAACCCTCCCTCTTATATCTATCACATATGTCTATATATGTTTCCCTTCCCCATTCTGTCTTTATTTTCAGGTATACATTTAGTGATTTCTTACTTATAAGATTTCCCCACGTCTTTTGTCTGTCAATGTCCTCTATCCTATTCTTAATAATTGTCCAAAAACCTTTTACATTTCTTTCACTCTCATGGCAGATATCCCCAACCCTATTTTAACCAGCGTTTCTCTCTAGCTCTGCCCACCAGCTGTCCTTACATGTGGAATTCTTCTGATGTTCTAGACAGATCTGTAATGTATTATCATCATCCTTTTTTATACAGCTATACCAATATTTTAAACATCTTTCCACTCCTGCAAGGTCTTCCAAGTACCACTCTAGCTACTCCATTTGGCATTGACTTATTCAAACTCAGTATCTCTTTACAGAACTGTTCATATGTATGTTCAACATGATTTCTTATCTCATTGGCCCCCCACAACTCCACACCATATGTTATTTTTTATTCTACTATTGCTTCATAGATTCTTTCATGCCACCTTACTGACATATCTGGTAATTTATATTTACAGCTCTGAACAATCCCACCAGATCCCTCCATACTGTTTGATATTAATAAATTATGTTCATACATATTGTTTCTTCTTTTCTTAATGATAATTTTGAGAATATCAGAAATTGGTAAACAATTCTATCTACAGCAAATATAGCATTTATTATCATCATTATTGTCAATATTTGAAGTAATATTTGACAATATTTGAAATGGATACAAATGATACAAATGTGTAAAACTTGTATTTGTTCAGTAATGAATTAGTAAGCTATAAATAATGTATATTTTAAGGCCATAACTTGACTATTTGCGTGACCTTTTTGCTTAATAGAATTACCTCTCTTTTCATTATGCCCTTGATACATAGCATTATGATAGGAGTTTTCATTTAATTAATGCAAAACTATAATTCTTTAAACAATTTTAAAGTTTTAACATTTAAATATCTGCAAAATAAGTAATTCTGGATAAAAATATATTTCATCTAATATTACCATTAATTAGCATAGAATAACTTTCTCAAAATGCACCAAAACTAATAACTGAACACAGCAAACAAGAAGAAACAAAACAGGAGTCAAATGTAACTACTGAGGTGATAAAGCTAGGATTTTTACCTAAGACATTATAGGCCCCAAACAACATGGTGACAGAATGGAGGACATTTGAAAAATAAAAATATAGATTTTCTTCAAAGGTAATAAAAATCCTTATACAAGGGTGGTTCAATAAATACCCATTCAAAATATATGGTGTTGCTCAGAGAAGTTTGTGTTATCATGTACATTTGTTGGTGATTGATACTGTCATTTGGTGCTGATTAATAGGTTACTTTGGACTTTATAGACATTTCAATAAGTTTTCAAAGTGTTTTTGCTGCTAAAGGGGAAAAAGTGCAGTATCGTTCAGTGATTTACTTTTTACTTTTAGATGGGAAAACTTTCACGGGGATGAAAGTGAAACAACATCAGATATTGATATAACAAATTTAAATGTGGTCAAACATCCGTTTTTTATGAGGAGCGCCCAGGATGACCTAGAGGTGTGGTTACCAAATAAGTCATTGAAAAAGTCAATGATTGATTCATGCTGACCGTTGAATGAAATTTCGTGAAGTGGCAGAGGCCATAGGTGTATTGATGGAACAGCTATTCATATTTTGCAAGATAAGTTGGAGATGAGAAAGTTGTTGGTCCAAAGGGGCCACCTTTGCACACACTGGACAAAAAGCGGGTGTGACTTTCAACTTTGAAGCCATGTTTGGAGATGTTTAAACTGTTTAAGGACATTTTGCATCGAGTTGTCACTGTTGGTGAGACCTGAATTGACCATTATACTCTGGAAATCAAGCAACAATCAAAACAATAGGTTGCTTCTGGAGAATCTGTTCTAAAGGAGGCAAAGACTATCAGCCGGAAAAGTGATGGTGACGATTTTTTAGGTTGCAAAGGGTGTCAAACTCATTGACTTCTTGGATAAAGGAAACATGATTACTGGAACATGAATGAATGAATGAAAGTAAATGGGTTGAGCTCTTTCGGTCCTTGCACGTAGGCCACATATTGGGCCCATTGTACCCCTCTTACTGGAGTGCTTATTCAAGTTCCATGGCCTCCAAAAAGGACAGTATAAGTCTTGGATGAGCACTCCTTATATCATCTGAGCCCAGAATAAAGTGTCTAAGTGTAACAAGTGCTTCAAATTCACACAAAATATATAGAGAAGACTCATCCTCTCCTCTTGCATGTGGAGTCTGCATTAAGCTTCATCCCATGCAGGTGTCTCTTTAGGGTGTTGTGCCTGTCAACAAGCCAACAATACTTCTAAGTTGTACCCGATTAAAGGTTAGCAGAATCCTGCTGTTCTTCTTGCTAGGTCCCTCGATCATAGACTGAGCCTGCCTACCTGTGGTAAGATTACGCCATGAAGTGCCATGTTAAAGTGATATCCAATCAAGGATCTCACATCTGGCCCTTCTTGGGGTAATACCAAGGACAGGTTCCAGACCAATAAACGTGTTTGCCGAGCCCTCCCTGGCTAGCCTATCGGCTAGTTCATTTCCTCTGATCCCAGCATGCCCAGGAACCCAGCAGAGCTGTACTGGTCAGTGAGAACAGAGAATATTCAGTCTATTGGCACTCTCATACCAACCTAGACCTTGTTGTGCTAGCACATAGTGCCTTCAGGGCAGCCTAGATGTCAGAACAGATACTAATCCAACAACGCAGCCAAAGCATCCCTAAGATGTGATAAACACAGGCCAAAATGGCATATATTTCGACCTGGAATACTGTAGAATAACCTCCCAGTGAGTACAATAGCCTCGTCTTAGGCCCATAAATGCCAGCCCCGGTCCCCGAGTTGGTCTTGGAGCCGTCTGTGTACCAGACGGACCCCTTGACACACTCAGGAACCTGTGGGCCATGAGTCCATTCCTCTCTGGGTGGAAAACTGACTATATTCAGAGGCAAAATTATAAATAGGCTTCATATTGTTGCAACCCATTGCTAGGATAGTCCGCGACTTTTGAAGCCTGTTTAATGTCTCTCTGTGTCCTTTAACCGGATTTTTAAAAGACTAACAAACCAAACTTCTGAGATGATGAGCAGTCACCTTGGCCTCTCCTTGGATAAACAAATCCAGAGGAGGCAAACCAAGCAGTGCCTCTAGGGCACTGAGTGGGGTTGTGCGCAAGGCTCCCACAGTTACTGGAGCATACTACAGTGAGTTATTGGCCCAATTCAACAAGAAGTTGAAGGAGACATGGCCCCATATAGCCAAGAAGGAAGTTCTGTTTCACCACCATAATGCCCTAGCACATTCACCTGGAGTTGCCTCTGCCAAACTGCATGAATTGCATTATGAATTGCTGCCATAACCCTCATATTCTCCTGTTCCCAAACATGAAGAAAAGGCTCGCAGGAACAAAATTTAGATTAAATGAGATCATCATTGGGACAGAGGCATGTTTTACAGAATTTGACAATTCTTATTTTTTGGAGGGGTTATAAAGTGGAAAGAGCATTGGGAGAAGTGTATATCCCTAAAAGGGGACTATGTTGAGAAGTAAATAATTTATGTTTGAATAAACGGCATCTTCATTACTAACACAGGTACTTACTGGACCACCCTCGTATGTCCTCACACAGTAAGTGTGAAAGACTGTTATCAGTGCAGTTTGCACAACATGTAATGTTAAACACAGAATGATGAAAATTATGTTTCAAAAGAATCAACTATTGAAGTAACCACATCTATAGCTTGGTATTGTACAGGTGGTGCACCAACATTATTACACAGCAATTAGGTCTGTAAGCATTTGTACTTGTAGATTTTACAAGTATTAACAGTATTTTGAATTAAAATTTTGTAAAAGTGACACCTGATAAGTAATGAGTACCTATTACATTTTTATGCAATCAGTTCCTGCAGCAAATTAACAGTGCAGAATTATATGAATTCTTATGTCATTTTCTATTTCCAAGTCTTTTGAAATATACTGTGTCTGGTGTTATTACAAGCTGAAGAGAAAAAAATAAAACAAAAATAAAGTGCAGCAGAAAGTGATATACATATAAAGTTTTACGCATGAATTTCAGAAACAAAAGAAGACGTCCTATCAGTATAAAGAGAGAAGATAGGAAAATAAATGGATTTCAAAAACAATCTGTTGAAAGAAATACTAGAAGATTTGAGTAAAAATATTCTTGTATTTGTAAAACATAATGCATCTGTTTATTTCACATGCCAACTAGCCAAACCTGTATTCTTTTCAAATTATGAACTATTACTTACATATGACAAGTTTTAAGTTTCATGAATCCCAGCTTAATTAAGCAGCTCCATTAGAACTCAAGAAGGTACACTTTTCCCACTTGTATAGCCTTAATCTAAAAGTCAAAACTGACTGAGAGGCATTAGAAACTACTCTCTTTTATGAAAACATAAGTTGATTTTCTTTGCAAATTATTCAGGGCCTTCGTTTGGAGGTTTAGCTTTCCTAATGGAATTTTCTCGATACTGACAAGCCTGTTGTTCCTTAATAGAGTGGATATTTATAGAAACTTAATGTCAAGACATAAATTTCCCACCCCATTTATGCAAACTTATATTAACATTCATTAATTCTTCATGGCCATGTAAATAAAACCATGCACAATAAAATCCACAGTAAAAACTGAACATGAGTGAATAGAATGTTTATTAACATTATTCAGTACCCAATTGAGAAATTAATTCTACTCACATTAACATATGGTTGCAATTCCTGAACTACACTTATCTGATGGTTTTAATTTCAAAGGTTCAGTGGCATTCTAAGCTGAGATTTGTAAAATTTCTGATTCCTGTGCAAACTTTCTCAGAAAATTCTTTAGATCTCATTCAAACTTTACTCTGATGTCATAAAATATTTCCTATCTAAGAATATAATGATTTAATTTTGATTTCTTATAGAGAATATCTATTCAGAAGATTACAAGGTGTTTCTGCATGGGGACATAAACAGTGAAGAATCATAAACTACTATCTCACTTCACAAGATTGTTGTCACAATTATGTGTACTAAATTATACAGACTTTTGGGCAGTATAAATTTATTATTCAATGTAATGTGTACATAATATTAATAGCTCACTGAGTGTTTTGATCGTCTGCAAAATAGTTCATTAGGTGAGTCCTAGAAGGGCAGAAAATTAGGTCATACTGTCATCAAGGTCCTACATTAGGTCATTCATGCTACATGACTTGCAGGAATACTGGGTTGAGGGTCAATGCGTGGTGGTATGCTCTTTGATTGCCAACCCTATGGTGGAAACCATAACCAGATCAACACATATCTGAGATCAAAATTTATCTCATTCCATTCCTTTGCAGTCATTGCTGACTTTTGGTAGAATTCTGATCTATTGTTATAGCCTGTTGCTGCCTCTCTCCAATGTAGGCCTTGTATGCTGGGATACTGTCTAAATTCTTGCTTATCATCAATTCCCTGGTGAAGAAGTCGGTGTCTGCTAGCATGTATACAAATCTTTTCTGAACAATCCTTGGTAGATGTAGTGCTCTTTTGATGTACGAGGGTGAGTCAAATGAAAACCTTAAATTTGTAATAACAAATCAAAATTTCGTGCTGTTATCTTGTAAGCTGGTAAGCATGCAAAATGGCCTGCAGGTGGCAGCATAGTGCAGATGCACACATACCGTCGCAGTATCAGTATAAAAACGACCGCCTAACTTGCGACTTGCACCAGGAAAGAACAGTGTTCTGTTATTCGGTTTTTGCATAATGAAGGTGTGAAACCTATTGAAATTCATTGACGAATGGAAATTCAGTACGGTGTTCCATGTTTGTCACAGCAGCAAGTCTACGAATGGAGTAGGAAGTTCGCAAATGATGTGACTTCAGTGGAAGATGCTCCACGTCCAGGTCAGGCACGAGTTGTGACTCCATAGACCATTGCAGCATGTTTACAGATTAGTCATGGGTCAGCACACCACATTGTGCATGATGTGCTCCAGTTTTACAAAGTGTCTGCCAGATGGGTGCCATGGCAACTTACTCCTGAAATGAGAAAACGACGTGTTGATGCTTGTGAAGAACTTCTTCAGCGCTTTAAACAGGAAGGGGATGGCTTCCTTGCAAGAACCGTTACTGGGGACAAAACCTGGGTTCACTTCCACCAACCGGAAACGAAGAGAGCAAGAAAGGAATGGCACCATCCCTCGTCACCAAAACCAAAGAAGCTTGAACAGAACCATCAGCAGGGAAGGTTATGCTGACTCTCTTTTGGGACGAAAAAGGCGTCATTTTGGAGCATTATATGCCTAGAGGGACCACTGTCATCAGAGCATCATACACAGATCTCCTAAAAGATTATCTGCGGCCTGCAATCAAATCAAAGCGACGTGGATTTCTGTCAGCAGGTGTCCTTTTGCAACATGAGAATGCAAGGCCCCACAGTGCACATACAACAATTGCAATAATCACAGACCTGCATTTTGAGTGTCTTCCTCATCCACCATACTCATCAGAACTTGCCCCAAGTGATTTCCATATGTTTGGACCACTCAAAGACACAATGGGAGGAAAGAAGATCTGTTCCGATGAAGAGGTACGCCACGCAGTGCACCAGTGGTTGTGCTGACTACCAAAAGAATTTTTTTCTAAAGGCATTTATGTAAGCACTGGAGGACTTGCATTGAGCGTGGGGAAGATTATGTTGAAAAGTGATACAGCTTTGTACCAATTCTGCACAATAAATAATATTTAAAAAAAAATATTTAAGGTTTTCATTTGACTCACCCTTGTACATGACTTTCACAGCTTCCAGCCTTTTCAGGTTCATCTTGGTGAAATGAGTCCATATTTTGGTGACTGCATAACATGCTATCAGTGCAATCTATTTGCCATTGTAACAGCACTAACATAGTGTAACATTGAAGCATATGTTCTCACATGTATCAACCTTTATATGGAACAGATTTTGCATCACCTCATTATCTGGCATACAGACAGGAGGGAAAGTGTACATTATAGCATCATAGTACAGGAAAAGCAGTTCCTTGTAATATGGCCATACATGCAATAGAAGGCTGAGTACTCTGCTCATAGCTAAACCATCAATGTTAGGTTATTTTCTTTCTGTAAATTTGGAATATATTGTAACTGCTAAAAATGCTTACACTTTAAAACTTTTCATGAATGAAGAGGCATAATTTAGAAGTAAGTCAGTAAGAAAATCATTGTAATATGTAACATAGAACTTGCAATATCTAATGAAATATTTCTATCAACAAGTGGAATCAGTGCCGATAATATTGCTTAGTGCTCTCTCGGTGCTGCCATTAGTGGGGTACATTTTAAATAGATGCACTATGTTAAATTTTATAAAATTATAGCACTCAGTTTTAATTAAAGTATGTCAGAGAAACCATAAATAGGCTAGTGAAGTGATGCCACTGATTATCTATGTATTACTGTATCAGCAATAAATATGAAGTAGAACTAGAAACAGAGTAGATTAGAAATTAATGTATTATATTCTCAGTTTTATTTAATATCTTTTATTTCAACAAACAAGACCAAACTGTTAAGTATTTAGTTTAGTTTTTTGGTAATATACTGTGCAACACAAATGCATGTACTTTGTATTTGATATATGTTAGGTTAGAAAAGAATGTTATATTAAAGAAGAATAAACTATACCTTGTTTTTCTGGTCTGTTTGAAATGTTCTGGATCCCAACACACATTGTAAACCTAAAAGAAAGCACCACTATTTTTCAGCTTTATTGTACAAAATTCTAATATATTTTATTGCTTCTTTGTTTAACAGGGTTTTCTCGAGCTTCCTATTTGAAATCGAAAGTAAAAAACAAAGGAGCATGTCTCCAGTTTTGGAGAGCGGAAAAGCGGTTCAGGTAAATGAACTTTTGTTTACATTTTATTAAATGAAGTTAATTTTCACACATTAGGTCTTAATTGTACATAACTAAACTAAGTTATCATAAGAGAACATGGGCCCAAATGACTTAGTTGTCTACAGGCCGTTAAAGCCCACACATTCATTTACTCACTCATATAGAACGTAGAATCTGTTGGAATAGAATATCCACTCATTCTTGGTAGATTTGTACCACAAGTTTAAGGTAAGAAAAAGATCAGTAACACTTGATCATAGCTTCCCGGGTGATCAGCCATTTTAATGTTAAAAATATTGAACTTTCAGCCATTCCAAACTTCATGGCCTTCCTCAGGAACTGAATGAAAAAGCTGGCCAACTGCTCAATATATACCCATAAAGTTATGATTAATAACACTCAATATGAAAGTTTTTAAGTTCTTATATTAGTAAAACTGTTTATTCATCAGCATCTCGTAGAAGGCCTAAGAGTCATGATGGGCAAAAGCTTAGAAATCTATGTAGATATTACTTGGTAATAAATATGGAAAAAGAATTCTTTAAGGAGACTGAATAATTACAGGGTGTTTCAGGTGTTCCGGCAATAGAAACTTTTAAGCTTCTGCATTTTTCAAACTACCACACATAATTAAATGACACTTTTGCCATGATATAAAGCTAATTGAAATTATGTTAATGCATATAAAGGTAAATAATATTTTATGTGCTAAGTTTTGAAATTTTCCCCAATTAGCTGTGCACTTATTTTTTAAAAGTAAAAACTGAGTCAATCAGTAACACAAAACAACATATACTTTTTAAATTTCTTGCAACATGTTTGAAAACATTTTAAAATTGAGCTTTTTTTGGCCATTAATTGGCTTGGTTTCTACTCTTAATTGATTTCAGCAACATTGTTATAAATCTCTAGTGCTTGAAATTAATTTTTTTTACTATGCACTCCCTTAGGTGCTAATTTTTCAGAAAATGTTTCACCTATAACTTATTACATTTTTCATAATTTACAGCACAAATTTGTTCAACATATCACTTATGCTTGTTGAAGTAAAAGTGTCATATTATTTTAGAAAATCTTGACTTTTTGCAATAAAAAATTATTTTAAAATGAAAAATAATAAGAGAGATTCATAACTGTTGCTGGAAATTGTTAGAAATATTATTTACAACAACAGACAAAATTTTGACAATCATAGTCGGAAGATTTTCTGTGAAATCTCACCTGAATGATTACATGTTAAATAAAAAAGTTAGTGCATAGCCAATGGAAAAGAATCTTAGAAAATTAGATCATATTCTGAGCATCCAAAATAGTCCTGTACCTACCCACTGACCTTAATAGTCGGTGCACCAGTAGCATTTGTACATTTAATTGAGGTATTTAATTCACTTTATACAAGCCTTGTGAAAATATTTACATGATTCAATTCCATTTGGACCAAAATAAAAAACTGATCTATGTTCAAATGCTCCTGCCCGGAAGCCTGAAGACTTCCCCTCTAAAACCAGGGAATGCTGAAGAACTCTGTGGGGGTTTCCTTGGATCACTACCTTGTTTCTATAAAGGTCCCCCTTTCGGGTGGAAGTGGATATGCCTCTTACACTCATCAACTGGAGATGGAAGACTACCAAAAACCTCGATAGGGCTCCTGGTGATCTAGCACACCATGCTCTGCAGGCTAGTACCCAGGATTTTGTAGGTGTCCCTCAACCCCGTCTGGGCAGCCAAGGCAGCCAGACATACCCAATACCCATAGGTGTCAGGAACCATTGCCCAATCCTAACCAATGCAATCTGAACAACTCCCATTCAGGGAAGTGCTATACCTGCCTTTGTGCAGTTGTAAAAGGGACCATTTCAGGTTTATTTACCTCAGCTGATTCTTACATAACAAAATCTTTGCTTCTCTGCCATCGCAAAATTAGTAGCATGAGTAGTTTGTTTTGTATTTTGTTTATTTGTTTGGTTCATTTCGTCCCATCACTGAGTAGCACTCTAGAGCATTGAACATTTCACACAGAAAACAGCCTCACCTAGTCAACATGAATCATTTTAACTACCAACACATGCTTTTTTAAAAATCACCACATCCATATATATAACATCATGCAGCCTACAATTATAAAAACAATATGCCTGCTTTTGCAAATCTAAAAGCTTAATGATATTAGAATTAATAAGCAATGTGCTAAAACTACAGGAACCCCCATCTGTCTTTAAGCATTCTAAATCAAAGCAGATATAAAATGACTGGGCTACTTGTAGCCCATACAACTACTCGAGAGCTAATAATGGTAGATTGTATGTGGTCAATCATACAATTTCTTTATGTGAAAATATATGTTGTTTGTTGTTTCTATTTAAGGTAGTTAAAACTATGTTAAAAAGGATGATTAAACAACCTCTAAGAGCTGTCATGGATCTACTTCATAGTTAATAATATAGTATTTTTTTAAACATGTCCTGATACATTATAATTAAAAGATTATATAATTAAGAAAATAATACTGTCTTCCTTAATATATTATAACGTATTGCATAAAAGCAGATTGGTTACCTTAGAAAGCCTGCATCTGCAGCAGTGAACATTTCCAGCTAATATTTTAAATAGTTTCTAAGATAATTTAACACTAACAAGATGTTATTCTGATTTTCAGTGGTTAATACCATTATCTACTCTCAAAAATATTAGAAACAACTGAAATGGCTATGACATTTAACCAGTCAAATTTCAATATCTCGTTAATTTCATCAACTTAAAAAGTTTTCTACCATTTATGTTTGGTTCATGTCTAATGTTGGGCAGTTGGCAATACACCATTTGCTCTCAGTGTTTTGATGATAGGTTGGTATATTAATCAAAAGCTGTAGAGTAGGTGGGTTCTCTTCATATCTTCAGGTTCAGAAAAGAGAATGTTGATTTTAATATGCCAATCCATGTATATGTTTGTTGAGGCAGTCATGACTTACCATATATTTGCTCTAACAAAATGTCAAGGTAGTGACAGAAGAAACTAGTGAATGGAATCGGAGTACTATAATATATATTAAGTACCAAGTGAGATGGCGCTACAGGTAATACGAGATGTTCATTTTTAGTACTTCAAATTCTTTCAGGATTGGCTTCCCTGAATGAGGCTTTTTCAATACTCAGAACTAGTAAATGCTTGGGGGACAACCTAAACATTGGCCTGGAACATTTTATTTCCAAAACCCTTTTCCCAAATATCACTTTATCAATGTCCACTGTCTGAGGTCTTATATGCAATAAAAGGAATGAATTAAATATACAAATGGGTCATTCAAAAATTTTATAATGTGAATTCATTTGCATGATAAGTTTAAAATTTTGTTTATTAAGGATATGCTTTTACCTTTGTTTCATTATGTATTCCTTTTTACCATTATTTTATTTGTTTCTAGGTTTTGGATCCGTCACACAGTTAAAACACAGGGCTTCTACTGGTTTGTCATCGTGCTTGTGTTTTTTAACACGATGTGCACAGCAGTGGAGCATTACGGTCAGCCACTTTGGCTTACCAAATTCTTATGTACGTATTCAATATACAGCTTGGGGAAAACCAAACTATTAAAATGAATATCACCCTAGGAATATATATAAAGGACAGGTCATACTGATAGTTACTTTTTCCTGGTAATAAATACTATAAAGTTTCCAAAAAATATGAAAGGTTAATTGATTAAACAAATCTGCTTCCACTCTTTTATGAATTTGAGTGTGCAGGTTTAAGAAAGTATTAATACAATGTTCCTTCATTAATATAACTCTCCTGGAAAAATTATGTAAATCATTAGCTGGATTATATGTGTGAATTTTTTCTTCTTTTTTTACCTGGTCCTGAAACAGTGTACCACCTCGAAGATTACTTAAAACTAACTGTGCATGGGTTCTCTTCATATCAGTTACTGAAGGATTATAATAAGAATACCTTGTACATGAAGTCAGAATGTTTATCTTCTTAGGATTTTGAGCAGAGTTCATTAAAATACTGTGTAAAAATAATAGCCTATTTGTATTTTATTCACAGATATAGCAGAATTTGTGTTCCTTGGCCTTTTCATGATGGAAATGTTCATCAAGATGTATGCATTGGGGCCACGAATTTATTTCGAGTCGTCGTTCAATCGTTTTGACTGTGTTGTGATTTGTGGCTCCATCTTTGAAGTGATTTGGACCGAAGTAAAGCAGGCCTCGTTCGGCCTGTCAGTGCTCCGTGCTCTACGCTTGCTCAGGATATTCAAAGTAACAAAGTAAGTGCTTGTGTATTTGCGGCATTCTAAGATAAGCTGTAGCACTGGCATAGTGACATGATACACTGAGCATTAATTTATAAATGACTCACCTTATGAAGATGCCATATGGTGTGGTATTTATATCCATATCTTGATCTTGAATTTGCTTGCAAACACAACTTCTCAAAGAGAATTTCACTCTATTTTTGTGGGAAATTTGAGTGAAATGCATAAAGGTGAAAAAAATCCAGTGTTCAGCTTTCACACAGCTTCCTCTGTAATCAAATAATAAGTTACTTATTAATTTAAAAAGTTCTTCTGTTTGTTATTTTGCAAGAAAGATATGAAGTGGATATATTTTTGATTGTGTCTGATAGTGGTATATATAAAATAACAGAGTAAACTGTGTTTTCATGAACACTCACAAATTAATACACTAGCTGTAATTTAAACTTAAAATGGCTGATAATCTCTTACATTTACATGGGCTATGGTAAAGGGCTTAAACAAGATTTTCTTTTCGAGTAAATATACCTTTTAGTGAGAATTTTTAATTAGAATAAAAGGCCTGAAAAAAATAAAATAATGTTTATTATTCTGAATTCTCTATCATACTATTGGCAATAAATTAGTATTTTTGTCACAGTGCTTTTTCTAATACTTCATAAAATGGTAATAGCTTAATTTTTCTCTTTGAAAATGCTCAGTATCATTCTCCTAAGTTAATAGAAATGTGTTTGTAGTATAAAAAGTGCATTTACAATTGGTATATCAAAAAATACCCTTTTAGTTGCCATATAAATTAATAATATTCCAAGTTATAGGAGCAAAACTTTGTATTATGTCACTAAAATGTCAATTGCTACAGCAAATCAAAGTAAGAGCATATTTTCTTAAAAGAAAATGTGAAGTGAAGTGCAGTGAAATGGAGTACAGGAGCCTTTGTGTGTCTTCAAGACAACAGAAGAATATTCAGCCATCACTGCTTTGAATCTCCTAGCTTCAGATTAAGAGAAACCACCAACAAGGAAGAAAGCTGCAGCTGCAAAGAGCAACATTTCAGAAAAGTCAGTTGTTAATATCAATCTTATATTAAGCAGATTTCTAGAAGAAATTACTGTTCTGATAAAGTGGAGGTACAGGGTACAGCCTGGATAATCAATCTTTTGATTGCATATTTGGCAAGTGCTCCTTTTATTTTCCAAGTGATGCAAATTTGTTTTTGCAGTTCTAAATAGCTAGCTAATCTGAGATAAAACTAATATATCCATGCCATCATGAGAGATTTTGCAATACCAAGAGGGAGCATTTGGTCCACTGTATCATTTCTTTTACAAATACTTGTAGGAAATAGCTACCTTAAGAATATTGAAGTAGTTACAATTATTTACATTCACCTTCACTTTTAAAAGTTAGAATGCCTTTAAATGTTTTTGAGGGCATTCATCTTCATCATCAGCTATTGGGTAACTGAAATTCTATCTTCCTTATTTCACATTCTTAGTGGTATTTAAATTTCTTTTATGTATAACTTGACGACTCACCAGTTTACCAGCTAGGCTTACAATGTAAACGTTATGTGACAGTAAAGATTCTATTCTATTGATCATGCTGCCATCTGCTGTTAAGGGTACAAAGTTTTAACACTTCATTTTATAGTGGGATTACAAAATGTATAATTGAAATAGATTTTAAAATCCTGCCATTAAACAGATGGCAGCATGATTGGTTCCAACAGGAATGGATAAGAAGAAAGCAAGGGTTTCAGTCAACTGGTCATAAGGATGAATCTCCTTGAAAATGTTTCAATGATGTCATAACATTTAAAAGTGAAGGCGATTGTGAATAAGGGGAACTACTTCAATACTCCAACAAATGAAGAATACTTCACAGTTAATAGAGCTTCTGTTTCTAATATTTCCTTAAGAATATTTAAAACTTCATATTTAGTTATTATTAATTTTTAGATGAGCCGTATTTATTACACATCTGCTTCACTTTCGTACCTATTTTGAGGACATGATTCGCAAATCATCGTTTGCATCTTCGGCTCTTATGCGACTAAAGCTTGATCCAATGATGTGGGTAATTCTGGAGTTGCTGCTGCCATCTGTTGATTTAGTGATGAACTTAAATGTGGGATTCTCTTCTGGGATTTCAAAGTTCATTAGTTGGTTTTTATGTTTTTCTATGTATATTCTCTCCCATATGACGAGTTCACTATGTTTTTGTACGTATTTTAGTAATTCGGTGCTATCTTCAATTCCATGATTTTCAGACCAGAAATGAGCTGCTATTGCGGACTTATCAATATTTTTGTATCTTAAGTGCCTGAAGTGTTCTTTCTTTCTAGTGCCTATGTTTCTTTTTGTTCTCCCTATGTAAATTTTTTCACAGTCTTTACACTTAATCTTGTAAATGCCTGACTTTTCCTCTGGTTTTATCTTATCAGTATTATTACTGTGAAGTAGGTTTTTAATGTTGTAATTGTTTTTTGGTGCCAATGTTATATTGTATTTCTTGAATATTTTTTGGAACTTTTTGTGGCCCAGGGGTGGTAAGTAAATTTAGCAAATCTAATTTCTTGTTTTATTGGTGTGAGAGTTGTGATCTGTTTTAATCTCTTTTGAAGTTTGAATGATTTTAGTTTTTTATCTACAAGGTTTTTTCCATATCCATTTTTAATTGCAGTTTTTAAGATTTGATGGTATTCGTTTCGATATTCTTGCTGGCTGAGGGGTAGATTTACTAATCTGTGTGTGAGACTGTTGATGGTGGCATGTTTGTGTGGAATTGGGTTGAAACTATTTGCTTTGATGTAATTATCTGTGTGTGTTGCTCTTCTATGGATACCAAATTCTAGTTTTTCATTGCTTTTTGTGATTTTAAGGTCCAAAAAAGGTAGAGTACAGTCTTCTTCAGTTTCCACTGTGAATTGTATGCTGGGTTCTTGCAGGTTGAGTAGTTTCAAAGCATCATCTATTTGTTTGTAGGGCACTATTGCAAAGATGTCGTCTACGTATCTGTACCATGTTTTAAAAATATGAGGGAAGGCTTTAATTATATGTGTTTCGAAAAAGCTCATGTATAGATTGGCCAAAAAAGGTGATAGCGGGCTTCCCATAGCTAGTCCTGAAATTTGTTTATAATATTTTCCATCGAAGACAAAATAATTTTGATGTATACATATTTCAGTCATTGCCAAATATTCTTCTATTGCATTGGCATCTAGGTTTATAGAATTTAGCCATTTTTTCAGTTGAATCAAAAGTTTGTCTAATGGAATGCTAGGGAAGAGGGAGCGGACATCAAAGGATACTAATGTGTCATGAAGTTTTAGTTTAAGATTTTGAATTTTTTCTACCAGGTCTAAAGAGTTTTTTATGCTCAGAGTATGGAATTGTGGAAAGGACTGAAATTTTTTTGGACAGCCATTTTGCCAGAAGGTAAGTAGACTCATCTAAAAATTAATAATTATTTCGCTTCACTGTGGTGTTCCAATACAGTTAAATCTCGATATACAGTTAAATCTTCATATTTAGTGTTATTATCCTTAATAACAAATTTTTCTTATGCTTATTACTCTTCATAAATTAATGTAAAGTTCTGGAAATATGCTAACATTTGAGTTGTTGGCTAAAATTATCTTGGTTATGGCAAATTTATGTCACACCCAACTCTGTTACAAATTAAACAGGGTACTCTCTCCACAAAATTATATTTACTCTCTGAACTGGACATGTACACCTCTATAAATATGATACTGGGTCATCCAATGTATCTCTGCAGCTGAGATGTGGTTCTGCTGGCTACAGGAAAGTGTTTTTGTGGAAGGAGGATAGCAGTTTGCAGTGATAATAGCTTTACTCAGGTCTCTAAATGCAGTTTGTGTCATTTGGAGCAACACAAAGTGAAAGTAATGGCAAATAACATACCTAATAACTCGAATCCACATCAAGTATTTATGTCTCATATGTGCGAAATCTGTTTATGTTGCTAACAGATTAATTCAAGTTTGTGACTACTATTTCTGGGATGATTAAAATATAAAGTGTATAAAATGTTCACACACAGATTTGCCAAGCAATCAATTCAGTTTCTTAAAGAGAACTAGGGAAACTAATGGGTAATTTTATAAGAACATGCCAAAAATGTATTGTAGTAAAAACAAACAGTTCCATCATCTTCTTAGTGACATGGGCGAGTTTATGACTTTTAAAATATTGAATGTATTAGGCAATTACTGTAACTTGCTAAACAGCAGACACTCATATTTACCAGCAGATGGAAAGGGGAAAGCAATAGCTTACAGAGCAAGGAACCCTTCCGTAGCTGTAAAGACACAATATATGTATGACCCTGTATTTTAAATGTAAATCAAGGCTGCAACTTTGTTAGTTGTGTGTAATAGATAGGAGGTGCTTGAATACTCAGATTGCAGTTAGAAATGCCTAATATTAAATTTCTTTAAGGATTACAGCTACTGATCATGATTTATTATTAACCATCTGTTGTCTAAAATTTGAAAATTTAATAAGATTGAAAAATTCGGTGATCTGGATTTCCATGCATTATCACAGAGTTACAATGATGACACCCCGAATGTCTATTTATAGATCAACTTGTTTGTACCACTGCAGCAAATAAAGATCTGGAATGGTCAGAAAAGCAATCTGCTTACAGATGCTTGCAAAAAGATGAAAGAGTTAAAATGACTAAATGTTATTCTTAAAGGATATATAAAATCTACAGCACTGTTGTTCTAATGGTATGCTTGCAAACTAAATAGATCCATGCAAACTAAATCCAATCCATCCATTGGATTATCACATCTCATTTGAATTCACTATAAATAAAGCACTCAAGACTTAACTTCAATCCAGAAGTAAACAAGTAAATAAGCCTGCCTTGGTAGCGTAGATGGTAGCATGTCTGCCTCACGTTCAAGAGGTCCCGAGTTCAAATCTCGGTCAGGGTGAGTTACCTGGATGAAGTTTTTTCAAGGATTTTCCCTTATCCTAAAAGACAAATGTTGGGTAACTCTGGGCCCATGGACTCTGGGCCCATTTGAGCATCATTTCACCCATTCCATTCATCGTCTGATATGACTTAAAAAAGTTAAAAGACATAAATTACAAAAAATGTAAATAAATAGAAATATTATCTTTCAGGGTCCAGAAGTCGAAATAACCTTTGTTAGTAATTTCAAACAGTGCTAATCACATCATCAATATAGAACTAACAGTTGAAATATTTAGTTAAATACTTAGAAATAAATTAGCTCATGACACATGTCCAGAAAAGAACAAATGAAAAGGATCAATTATATTTCTAAAACAAAGCATTAGCTGCTTTGAAATATAGATATTTTAAATCACAAACTCAAAAGATTTTGGATAGATAGAGTCAAACATTTCTAAAACAAAGCATTAGCTGCTTTAAAATATAGATATTTTAAATCACAAACTCAAAAGATTTTGGATAGAGTCAAACTGAAAAATTCAATGCCATGGCTGGGATTTGAATGATTAATTTCCATAAATTAACTGAAATATCAAAAGATTTTGTTGACAGTATTGGAGCATAGCAGGACAACCAAGCGAGGAAAAAGAAACATGGAAATGTAATCCATACATAACTATTATAATTGAAACCAATAGATTTGTTTTCATGAAGGAAGGCA